>WOXC01010262.1:0-442325 GCA_011680675.1 Gymnobelideus leadbeateri
ATGGCTAGGTTTTTGTTTGTGTGTCTTAAGTGTCTGAGGCCAGATCCGAACTCAGGTCTGACTCCAGGGCCGACGCTCCACTCACTGCACCACCTAGCTGCCCTGGTGACATCTTTTAAGGCAATAGTGAGTCTAGGGCAGAAGTTAGGTGTAGGTTAGAAATGATGGGACAGGTATTCTAAGTGATTGTGGGTGAATAAAATGCTCAGGAAATCTCCCTTGTTAAGTATAAATGGCTGTATGAATGATTTACAAGTACCGTCACTGTTTTTTAAATAAGGTAGTAGAATCTCTAAGTCTAATAAGGTAGTAGTGAAGCATCTATCTATCTATCTATCTATCTATCTATCTATCTGTCTGTCTGTCTGTCTGTCTGTCTGTCTGTCGGTCTGTCTGTCTGTCTGTCTGTCTATCTAATCTAACCTATCTAATAGATCAGGGAAATTCACACTCGACTACTCCATTTATACAAAGTTCAATGAAAGAGGCATAGCTTCCTGTAAAGTGTCAGGATACCAAAGTAATATTTGGAAAAATGTCAGTCAGTACTGAAGGAAAAAAAGTGCTTGGGTAGTCCAAAGTCCTTGGATAATAAAATAAAGGCAGATTTGAACAAAGTCTTCAGAGCCTTGACTGAATTCTGTTGCTAATGCTATTAGTAGAGTCTTTTTCACTTATGATTGTGACTCATAGATTTCTTCTAGCTTCAGCTCCCTTACTTATTAGGCCACCACCTGCTGCCCTATGAAAGCAGGAGAAAAATCCTTTGAATCTATTTTTTTAATTTAAATTTAATTTTTTGGGGTGGTTGTTTGCTTTTTATTGCCTATGGCTTTAGTCCTGCCAATAAAAAAGGCAGAGGTAACCCTATCTCATCTTCCTCCCACCCACCCACCCTCTCAACAACCATCTGGACATATGAATCAGAAAGAGAAGCAGGAGGAAAGATACTCAGTTGTCAATATCCTGTGTCATACAGTGGAATGATGTTCTATTGCCAGAGTACACATTCAAGGAAAAATTTACCCTAGGCGTGAATGCCTTGTGCAAAATTAAAATCTCCCCAACTTCAGATCTCTAGAGGAAATGCAGTGGCTGTGCCTGTCTGCATCAGATTTATGCTTCTCATCACAAAGCAAGTGATTAATTGTTATTCAACACATCATGTAATAAAAGGATGAGAGCTACATATATGCTGCTAAGTTTAGTATACTGCAGAATCTTATTTGGGCTATCATTTCCTAAGTGGCAAATGTGAGACTGAGGAGATAGCTAAAAGTAGCATATTTTAATCCCATCTGCCAACGTAATTTTAATGTCAACCTGGTTTGGGGAAGCAATGCCTGCACTATTTAGATGGAATATGCCCTGGAGATCTGGCTTGGCTTGAACCCCTAAGCAGCTGGGATTCATTGAAAGTCTCATTTTAAAAGGGCAGCGATGGTAGTAGAGATCTAAGAGGAGCCAAGTTTGAGAGTAAGCTCCTTGAGGACATTGAGTTTATTATCATTTTTTCTGAATCTAACCCTTCAAAGGATTCATGTTTAAGTTACTTGGTACAAGCAATCACTTTAATATGGTTTCATTCAGTGATAGCAATGCTCGAACATTTGTGTTTCTATTGACAGTAAGCTGAATTGGAATGCCTGACTGGCCAGATAAAACTGAATTGTGATGTTTCCCCACCTTTAGTTAGTTCTCTGTCAGCTGAATACTGCATTTTGTGCCATAAATGTTTCATTACTCTCCTTTGTTGAGAATTTTTAATTCTGTAGTTAAGAATGGATATTACTTTTAGGAAACACGAAAAAGTTGTACTTCAAAAACTATTAGACACACTGTAGCCTCCTTTTGTATGGGTAATTTCAAGGGATCAGTCAAGACCATAGAGAAACAGGATCACTTGTACTGAAGTGAAATGAAAACAGGAAAAAGAGAAAAGAAAAAATGAGACCTGACAAATCATTACTGCTATATAGCCTAATTAGTCCTAAGAAAAGAAGCAAAGATACTCAAAAGAACCTGACATCTAGAGTGTTAATTACTGATTCCTATACTTTGTAGCAAAGGCTCCTTAAAGATAGAGGAGCAAGAAGGTGATTTTAGAAAAACCTACTCTGCATTGCCACAAAAAAAAATGGGTGAAAGACAAAATTTATAATATTGAATTTTCAAAAAGGTAATTTTTATTGATGGAATTATTTTTTTCTTCCAAGGATACACCAAAACAATTGTCTGAAATCCAGGTGATCTTATAAGACATGGACATTTTTATCAGACTATAAATTACTCACAAAAATGCTTGGGGTGTTTTTTTTTTATAATTTCTAGTAGTTTTGAGGGCTTTGTTTGCATTGAGAGAATAAGGAAATCTGATAACTATATTGAAATACTAAGAAGCAGAATTGTTTAAGAATTGCAAAACTTCCCAAAATAAGATAGCATGATACAACATGATCTTATATCACAAAACATATTATAAAAGGTTAATAAAATCACCAGAGTTGTAGAATAATAATGGCCTGGGAACATGCCTGATTTAAACCCTATTGAAAAGTCAAGCCTCTACTTGGAATAAAATGTTCTATTCACAAAAATTTGCTTACTATCCAATGTGATAAAATGTAGTTTTATGATGAAGAATTGTTTTTAATTAAATTTCTTTTATTCAATTAACAGGCATTTATTTTGTCTCTTACCCTTCAACACTGGGGAAAAATGAAAGAAAGCAAGAGAGAAGAAAAAAAGGGGAAAAAAGAACCTCCAGATGAAACATACATAGCCAAAAATTATATATATATAAACTGAAGGCTTTCAAATGATCATCCCTAAGCTTGGTCCAAAAGGAAAGAATGAGAACCTATTTTCTTCTCCTCTTTGAAGAGGGGAAGAATGTGAACGTAAAATATTGAATATAATTTTGGGCTTGTAGATTTGGTGGTTTTACTAAGATGACTTTTTCCCTATTGTTTCCATTCTTTGTTATAAGGTATAGCTTCCAGGGTCAGAGAAAGGAGAACGATATATTGGGAAATTAAAATCTCCAAAATATATCAATAACAATTTAAAAAATATAATTTTTACAATATAATTCATAGGCAATACTCCAGTTCAATTGGTCCAAATCTATATTAGACTTAGCCAGTATGAGTACTATATTTTGAGAACTAGAGTGGTATCATGGTTAAACCAGGGCAAAGTTTAAAAATTGCTTAGAAATGTAAGGTTATTCTAGCTGCTTATGTCAATCCAATCTGCCTATATATGGGTCATGGAATGAAGAGAAAGGAAGATTATTAAGATTATTTTTTTTCCTGAGAAATCATTGTTGTATTCGACTTAATTAATTTTTAAAAGTCCTAGAAGAAAGTTTCAAGGTCAATAAAAAGGTATTAGGCCTTTCAATAGCTTAGTTAAAAGAGGATGATTGGGGTGGATTACTAACAGCATTTCTGCACAGCTCCTGCACCCACCACTTCCAAATTTATGTAAAAAGGGACTCTAAACAAACTCTGGAGCTCCAGAACCCACAAAACGACACAGAGAAGCTAACCTCCCACTGAGGACAGCCTGGCAGCCTGGCAGGGAGCAGCCAGTGAAGCACTCTTGGAGCTTAGTCCAGGACCAGTCTGAGGTTTTAGCCCCAGGGCGTCTGGACCAGCAGCCAGCTGGAGGGACCCCAGAACACCAGAAGCTGTGGAATTTCCAGAATTATCAACAAATAGATGCCTAGGACAAAGTGAGAGGTTAGTGGACTTTAGAACTGGTTGGGAGAACATGTCCGCCTCTTTCCCCTGGGGGCAAGAAACCACTGATTAGTTGGAGCTCAGCCCACCATGTTGCAACTTCAGCTCCTGGCCTTTAGATTATAGGAGGATCCAGAGACCAGTCTGGTGGGAGAAGGCAGTAATCATTCTTGCTTTAACCTTCTTGGATCTGGATTGCAGTCTAGGGTGGAGGTCTTGGGGTGTGTGACCAGCTTGCCAGAGTGTGTGGAAGCTTCAGAGCGGGCACCCAACTAATACCTGCAGCAGCTGAAAAAACCCCAGCATTTGTGATGGAAGCTCCACTGGCTGGAGGCAGAGTCCTACTGTGGCAACAAGCCCAAAAGTCAAGTGATTCTATGTCTAGGCAAAGGAAACAAAATAAACAGAAAAATTCAACATTAGACTTCTATTTTGGGGGCAAAGAGGATCAAAACATGGAACAGGAGGAGGAATGGGAGGTCAGAACTCCTGTACCAAAAGCCCCAAATGAAAATACAAGCGGGTTACAGGCCATAGAGGACCTTAAGAAGCAGATAAGAGAAGTAGAGGAAAAATTGGGAAGAGAAATGAGAAAGATGCAAAAAAAGTATGAAATGAGAGTCAACAGTGTGACAGAGGAAAATAATACCTTAAAAATGGACTAACTCAAATGGCAAAAGAGGCTCAAAAAGGCAATGAGGAGAAGAATGCCTTAAAAAGCCGAATTTGCCAGATGGAAAAAGAATCTCAAAAGCTCACTAAGGAGAATCATTCCTTCAGAATTAAACTGGAGCTAGTAACTTTATGAGAAATCAAGATGCTGTTAAGCAGATCCAAACAAATGAAAGAATAGAAAGCAATGTGAACTATCTCATGGGAAAAAACACTGACCTGGAAAATAGATCTAGGAGACATAATTTAAAAATTATTGGACTACCTGAAAACCATGATCAAAGAAAGAACATAGAAATCATTCTTCAAGAAATTCTGAAGGAAAATTTCCCTGATGTTTTAGAACTAGAAAGCATAATAGATGTTGAAAGTATCCACCAAGCACCTCCTGAAAAAGATCCCCAAAAGACAACTCCTAGGAATATTATAGCCAGGTTCCAGAATTCCCAGATCAAGGAGAGAACATTACAAGCAGCCAGGAAGAAACAATTTGAATATTGTGGAAATCCAATCAGGATAGCACAGGATCTGGCAGCTTCTACACTGCGGGATCAAAGGGCTTGGAATGTGATATTCCGGAAGGCAAAGGAGCTGGGATTAAAACCAAGAGTCACCTACCCAACTAAAGTGACTATCATGTTTCAGGGGAAAAATATGGTCATTCAGTGGAATAGAGGACTTTCAAGCATTCTTGAGGAAAAAAAACAGAGTTGAATAGAAACTTTGACATTCAGATACAAGAAGCAAGAGATGCTTGAGAAAGTAAACAGGGAAAAGAAATTATAATGAACTTATCCAAGTTGAACTATTTACATTCCTACATGGAACAATGATAACTGTAACTTATGAAACTTTTCTCAGTATGAAAATAGTTGAAGGGTATTTGGGCATATGAATACTTATGTGAATGTATATGTGTGTGTGTGTGTGTGTGTGTGTGTGTGTGTGTGTGTGTGTTTACAGGTATACATAGATAGAGGGCACAGGTCAAATTTAATAGGAAGGGATGACACTTAAAAGGTGAAATTAAGAGGTCAGAGTGGAATATAATAAGAGTAGATGGGGAGAGACAGAATGGGGTAAACTATCTCATATAGAAGAGGTAAGGGAAAATGATTACAAGGGAGGGGAAGAACAGGAAGGCAAAAAGGCAAAACGTTATTCTCATTGAATTTGGCTCAGGGAGAGAATGACATACATACTAAATAGGATATCTCACCCTACAGGAGAGTAGGGGGAAGGGGATGAGAGGGGAGATGATGGAAAGGAGGGTGGGAGGGAAGTTGGAAGCACCCACTTTTGAAAAGGGACAAGATCAAAGTAGGGAATAGACCAAGTGGGAGGTGGGATAGGAGGGAGGGAAATGTAGTCAGTCTTTTACAATATATCTACTATGGTAATATTTTGCATAGCTACACATGTACAACATATACTGAATTGCTTATCTTCCCAGTAAGGATAGGTGACAAGGGAGCAACGGAATGAATTTGGAATTAAAAGTTTTAAAATCAAAATTTTAAAAATATATAAATACTATTATTAATACTATTTTACATATAATTGGGAAATAAGATATACAATCATTGGGGCACAGAGATTCACCTTGCCTTACTGAAAAAAGTTGAAGGGGTTATGTGAGAGGATATGGGAGAGAGCAGATGTGATGAGGGGATATCCTGTGGGACTGCTATTCTGGGGTAGGATATAGGGGAAAATGGGGAAAAAACTGTAACTCAAAATCTGATGGAAATGAATGATTTAAACCAGAAGTTAATAAAGCATTTGAAAAAAAATTAATGGGACACTATTGTTAATGAAAGAGAAAAGAACTAACTAGTTCAGTCCTCTGTATCTGCAGAAATGTATTCTACATAGCCATGGAAACATAGAAGATACACTAAAACACTGAAGGGAATTATGTACATGACCTAACACACAGCATCAACTTAGAAGAAAAGTAAGTATATCAGTAACTAAGTATATCAGCAAGGCTTTGCTTTTATATCTCATGACTCACAGATTCAGGAACAGAATTTAGCGATTAAGAATAAATTGTGACTTTTGTTATGATTTTAAAAATGCCACCATCAAGCCAATTACTTGTCTACTGGTCATCTCATATTCTAAGTCCTTTTTTCTCATCTCTGTTCCATACTGAGACCCTTCAGATATATAATGTGTTCTAAAAGTCTTAATGTAGTTGTAAGCTATTAAAACTGAAAACTGCACTGATTTTTGTTTGTTTTTGAGGGAAGATATTGGTTATAATATTCATAGGCAACAAAAAAAGGTAGAAGAATTTAAACTTTTATTAGCATCTCAGATAAAGGACGTTGAAGAGAAGTTTGGAACTAATGACTAAGTGACTATGGTTTATGCATATATTGCATTTATACATAAAATCCCTGATATTTTGGCTGATATTTTAGTTTCTTTGGGACTCAGCTACTTCATCAGTAAACTCTACGAGGTGGATGGAATAAAAAAAAATCCTTGGGTCCATTGAAATAATTTAAATTTATAATAATTTAAATTAAATTTGAATTATAATTTATATTTCATAAATAATTTAAAATAACCACTTTGATACATAATGTATCAACCATATATTTGAGTTCCTAAATTAAGAGATAATTACTTTTTTTTCTCTTAGAGAACTATAGGAAAAATATAAATGTGCAGTCTTAGTAATGTCATTGATTTAGAGCTGGAAGACCTCAAAGGCCACTGAGTCCAAACACTTCATTTGATAGTTAACTGCAATGAGACCCAGAAAGGAAGCATGAAAGGCTATGAAAGGAACATAAATAAGTGGGGGAGTTGAGATTTGAACTCTGATCTGATATCTTCTGAATCTAAATCTAGCATTCTTTTTGTTTGTTTATTTGTTTTTTGGAAGAGGGAAGGCAGGGCAGTTGGGGTGAAGTGACTTGTCCAAGGTCACATGGCTAATAAGTGTGCTGAGTGTCTGAGGCTGGATTTGAACTCAGGTCTCCTGACTCCAGGGCTGGTGCTCTATTCAGTGCACCAACTAGCTGCCCCCTAAATCTAACCTCCTTTCCCCTAGAAAACACAGTTCCCTAAGATCTTACAGGAATTACCACTTTGCCAATAAGTGCTACAAAAACAAACTACACAAAGTCAGAAGTGGAAAAAGTCAAAAGAATGAATTGTCAATAAGTTTGAGGGATCTGTTTTTGAGTGGTCAAAAACTAAACTGAAATTGGGCTAGACCACAGTTTATGATCTTGCTCAGGTAAAGAAAATGACTTGTGAAATCATCACTACTATATTCTACAGTACCTAAGAGCCCATTGAATGTATTCTAATCAATTATTAAAAACAAACACATTTTGAGTTAATTTTATGCATTTAGATTTATCATAACCTGAGGTGTAATAGTACCAAGGTTGAAGTATATCGCACGAAAAAAGTAATGGAGCTATTTACAATCCAATATATTTGTGATGATCTTAGATTCATTTTTTAAATAATTTTGCAGTCTTTTGTCATCATTTAGAAATAATACTATAGAAAGAGATACTAATGTTTACAATGATATTAGAGAGTGAAAGAAGGAACAAGTTGAAAGAACAACCAGAAGAGCTTTTAAGATGAATAAAATATGTGTACATACATATATATATATGTTTGTGTGTATAAATGTATATATATATATATATATATATACACTCATGTATAGAGAGACCATGTGCATATATATATATGTTTGTGTGTATAAATGTATATATATATATATATATATACACTCATGTATAGAGAGACCATGTGCATATATATATATATATATATATATATATATACAGATATAAATATATGTGCATGTAAATAACTATAAGGATAGTATAAAAATTAGTTCATGTTTTACATCATGAACACTGTCAGTCTATTCAGGCTCACAGAAGAATGTGATCTTTATTAAAAAAAAAAAAAACAACAGCAACAGTAAAACTCTTTGAGTAGATGTAACCTACCTAATGAAAACCCATTATGGGGACAGTTATATTTACAGAAATAATTAATTATGGAAATTATCTTAGTAGTATTGGATATGTGATCTAGTGGAAAAAATGTCTTATTCTCCTTCTCCCCCCACCAAAAATAATGCAAACAACACTAAAATATGTTTTAGTTATGCAATGTTCATGGAAGAATTAATAGCTCTAGCCAAGGCTATTCAGTAAATAATTTAGAGATACCACACAGCTTAAGTCCTTCAGAAAAAAACCTTGAGGATTTAAAAGGTAACATTTGCTTTGAGACAGATCAACAAGTAATTTGGTAAGAAGGGTATCAGGAAATGATATATTTCCTTCTTCCACAGATCTAGGTTCAAGGAAATGAAGTTTCTAAGAAGTTCAAAATCATATTTATTCTCTGGAAATTATCTTGAGCATTATTAGCATTATTTAATGGTATAAAACCAAGTTATCATTTAAGCATGGCTTATGTCTTCCAAATTTTTCCCCATTGGGGAAAGGCATCTTTAATTTTATAATATAAGGAATAGAGTCCATCACATGCCAAAATGAAGACTGCCACCAAGGAACTATTGAATCCTATTAAATGAGATATAAAGAAAGAAAGCTTTGATATATAATGTCTTCCCTTCAGACATTATATATGGAACAATACAGACTGCTGTTGTGATAATGAACACGTTGATATTTGTGAAATAATTGTAAAGAGACACTTCTCTGGCTTCTGTAGCTACACTCATTTTGGATCTCTCTGGCTTTACTCTGTCCATTCCCTTTCGGCTCTTTCTCTTCCCCTTCCTTTTTATCTTTCTCTCTTTCTTTCTTTTTGGGGAGAGAGGTTGTCTTCCACCATTAGATTTTGAACTTCTCGATAGCAGGGACTATCTTTTTCATATTGTGTACCCAGGGTTTATAGCACAGTGCCTGGCACATATTACATACTTAATAAATGTTTATTGATTGATTTTAGTGGATTATTAGACTAAAATAGAGACATGTTGCTCTCTTCCTCTCTCTGTCTCTTTCTCTCTCATTTTGAGGGAACAAGGAAATAATTCACTAATAAACTTGTGGATTCGTACTTACCCTGGGACAGGGAAGTAATGCTTTTGTTTTGAGTTCATTTCTCTTCTACTTCTGTTTATTTCAATTTAGAAATAAGCAATGCAGATATAAGCAAATTTCATAATAATGTCAATGATAAATTAAATCTAAGATGAAAATAGTCTACTTATGAATACCTGACATACAACTGTATTTATACCAACATAATAAACCTACAATACCATATAGTTTAAAATACTATAAATGAAGGATGAAATGAATGCCTAAAGTATAAATCCACCTAATCTTCATTTTTTTAAAAGTCCCTTCTGTACTTTATATACAGATACCCACTTCTCCATCATATCTTGATTATTTGAACAAAAATTTGAAACTTTCCTATAATAATATTGCAAGGTTTTTTGTTTGTTTTCCAGAACCAACCTAAGATGCATGCTACTGTATACAGAATGGTCTTCAAACTTTTCAACAAAATTTCCTGTTCCCACTTTTTGTTTTCTCCTCTCCCTTTAACAAAAGAGCTGAGGGGAATTTGGTACAGCAGAAAGAATATTAACTTTGAAGTCAGAGGACCTGAGTTGGTGATACTTAGTAATTGTAATACTTTGAACAAGTCACCTATGTTCCCCAGTTCTCTGTCTCCTTAGTGGCAAGATCATCTGAAACTAGATGTCCTCTGAGGTACCTGCCAAACCCAAGTAGATATAATCCTAAGATTTTCTTCAATGAATAGTTGACAATAAATTTATTTAATGTTGATTCAAATTTGAAGTAGAAACAGATGTTTTTTAAAAATCATATTTCTGTGAGATGTAAAATCTGTGCCAAATTTAGAATATCCAAGTACCCTCAAAAATCCATAGCCCCCAGAACACACTTTCACAATGACTACAGTGACATGTAGCAAATGTTAAGAATTCAGACTATGCATAATTAACCACACTGTAGTTTTTTTTTTTTTAATCAGGATATATGATAACTCTTGGGCCAAGAGAAATCATATTTCCTATGCATTTGCAATGCATTTAAACTGAAATTGCACATTACTAGGGAAAATAAATGAAATTAGATTTAAAATAAATGTCTTGGTAAGAAATTAATAAATATCATGATAAGATATAAAATCAGAATCCCTAAGGTAAATAACCTTGCTGCCTTCTCTGCAGTGAAACAGAAAATGGATTGTCATTAGCTCCACCTTCAAGCCACTAGCAACAAACATTCTGCAAAGTGATGCTATCTGCCCCCTTTCCTCCATATTCAGAGGCTAAGCCTATAACCAATCATGGCAGAATATTTATTCCTTATGCAAATTATCCCCAAGCACCTTTGACTTGTTTAAAGTAACTCTATAGATCTCTAGGTGACTTTGTATGTGTGTGTATACGTGCAATTTTTAATGACCAAATTCTTTTAATTACTAAAGGAAGGCAAAATGGAGGGGATATGAATGTTTAAAATATGTTAAATTCATACAGCAACAAAGGCCTTTTTTCTAACCATAAACAAGTTCTAGAAATCCGGAAAATTTATGCATATGCCACTTATTACCCTTGTGACCTTGGACAAGTCATTTAAACTCTGGATCTTCTCTAATTATAAAATGTGGGATGCAAATAAGAAGTGAAGTAGATGACTGGAAAGTCCCTTTCAGCTCTAACTTCGTGCCCCTATGATACTATGTATTAATAAACAACATTGATAAGCTTGGAGGGCAGTCTTATGCAGAAAAAAATAGATTTTGTGCAAATGGCAGTTTCAGTGAATCTAACATGTGAGACCTAATTAACAAAGGGAATCTTGAGTTCTAAAGGTTCTTAACCTTAATTTCCTTCCACTTCAGAGCTGCAAAACCAAAGAGGTAAATTTCCCATTCTTTGTTCTGAGACAATTATCCAACAACTCATATAACAGACAAATTCACAGACAAGGTAGCTCTTTCAAAATAAAAGTTAACATACATATTCGGGGCTATGAGTCTTGTATGCTTAATAGAAAACATTTTGACTCCCTAATTACAAAAGAATAGCAAGTCTTTCCTAATGAAGGAGTGCAATTTTCCTAAAGATGAATGTAAATTTCTCTTTACATTCTCATTAGTGTATCTTCACTATATTGATTTGGAAGCTATTATTAAGAAAAGCATCATCAAATGCTGGCCAAGCTTTTATCCACTTTCATAGTTAGGGTTCAGGATTTATCATTCTCATTGGATACTTTCTTTCTCCTGCTCAGATTAGATAGTGAATCATCAGTTTTGACATACCTCTAAGCTATTCCCCACTGCTAGCACAGTAGACTTTTATAAATTATTCTCTTGCAAATATGCTGATACAAATATTTCTGGACTTCTAGAACAATAGATATTGACTTGCAAAGAGATTATTTTATCCTATCATCATATGGTATGCATTTATAAACTAGAAAATGTATATATTTTAAGTGGAATTTTATTAGACTATAATTAGTTTTATGGCCAGATCTCAGTTGAAATAACAAATCGTGAATCAGATTGCTTTTATTTCATTATGCTTCCTTGTACGATGCTTCTTTTGAGTCTGAGTGACATTTACCTATTTCCTTCCTTCTTCTACCTATTCATCTCTAATTAAATGGGACTGAGTTGGGGAGAATCACCCATACTAAAAATATAGGTAGGGCTGTCAACCTCTTCCAATTTATTTTTTTCTACGATCATTTCAATAATAACTGTGAACTTCATTTTAGTGATTTATTATAGTGGTAGACAAGAAATTCTTGGCATTATCTTAAATTAAAAATAGTATATCTAACTACCTTATAGTTGTTTGCTATAAGGTGGAGGGATAGTGAGATGCAGAATAACCCACCTCTCCTTGACTTAGCTAAAACATGGACAGTGAGACTGACAAAAGACTGGTCTCTAATTAGTCACTGATTGTTAGAAAAACTTTCTATTCTAGAGTGGGGAAGGATGCCCTTGATTCCTTACTGACTTCATTCTTCAAAAAATCAGAGATATCTATTGATCTTAATATCTGGAAGCACTAAGAGTTGGGGTGATAAGAAAATATTTCACAATGGAGTAGAAGTTGAGAAATCAAGAAGGGACATGTGACTTGACTACAATGAAAGTTAGTACATAAGCCTCCAAGATACAGATATGCTTAAGTTTTTTTTTTTTCTTGACTTTGCTTATTCTTTGCCATTACAGGTAGGCAGAAGAGATGCAACTCATTGTCTCTTCTCTATCTAGCATCCAGGAAAATGGCATCTTTTTATCTCTTCTTTCTGTGCCCAGCTTCTCTTTTCTTTTGATTCAACAGGAGAGTAAAGTCTTCTTTCTGCACTCTCTCCTTCTCCTGTATATGGGCAAAGGAGCACTACTTAAATCTACACTCTTCTCAGACAATAAGAAACCTTGGTGTCTTGGTATCCCACTGCAATTTTCCTTTTGTGATTATTTGTAAATCTCATATCTTTATGGCTGTTAAAAATTCCATTTTTATAATAAAGGGTCTAGTATTTATATGTTTGTACTTAACTAGGAATTTCCCCTGATAATTTATGTACTTCATGGTTCTCATTAAATTTCCCCTGCACATTCCCAATCTATCTCTAGGAAAAATTATGCATTTATGGGGTGGGGTTCCACTTTCCAGGTACTCTAATGACAAAGGTTGAAAATATCTAAAGAATACTGATCCTTTAGGATAAGACAGATCCTGTAAGAGATGTCAAAGGATGAAAGGATAGTTCATTAAATTTTCCCCCTCTTTTATTTCAATAGTACATAGGAAGATGTTTTTTATTCAGTGAAACAATAATGTCCCTTTGTGTGTGTGTGTGTGTGTGTGTGTGTGTGTGTGTGTGTGTGTGTGTGTGTGTGTAATTGGGAGTTTCAGTTTTCAATGTTTTCAGCTGTTTCCACACATTTCTTTGCCCAAATTCACCCAGATAAATTGTTGGTGTCGACATTTTTCTAACTACATTCTACTCTACAATTCTATTTACATACAGTATAAATATACTCTTGCCCACTATGCTAATCTAATATTTTGTCCATTTACAATGTAACTCTCTGATATTTTCCTAGCACCAAATGGCCAAATTAAGAGACACATAGAGACAGACAGACACATACATAGATGTACACAGAGACAGTGGGGACAGAGGCAGAGAGAGGTGGTCACGTATAATTTCCAAAATTGAAACTATTTGGAAAAGTTTTGAATGAATTTATTTGGGTAGTGATATACTGCATCTTATCAATAATGGGATTTCCTTGTTCAACTCAGTGCTTTCATGGCCATTAGAACTGACTCCATCCTTATTAAAAAAAAATCACTTTGCTCTGTTCTATGACTGCAGGCTACATGCCCACTCCAGCCAATTAACAATATTACAAAGAGGTGCCACTGATAACAGTCTGTGGAGGGAAAAACTTAGAGTATTGCAAAGGGTAGAAGTAAAAGCATGGATGAAATAGTGAAAATCCATTACTACCACTGGAAAATAAGTCAATAACATATCGTATTCAATACAAGTAGGTTAGTGTCATTTTCAGTTATAAGAACAATAACAAAAATTTGGTATTCAGAATTTTCATCTAGGTAATCAATTGGATTATGTGATTTCTATGGTTTTCTTTAACATTAAAATGTCATTATTTCTTGATTTATTTTTAGTATTTCATTGATTAAAAATAAGAATATCTTACTTCCCAAGTATAGTTGTCAATTAATCATGCTTCTTGCATAATTGCATTTTTAAAAAATACTTTTATTCATAAGTCAAAATAATGCCTGAATAATTAAAAGTAAGTTTTAAAAAAGCCTGGAAGAGGGGACTTGAAAAGCTATTATACCAATTGATATTATATCAATCAAAGCCTATACCATATAGAATATATATATATATATATATATATACAATCTATGTCCACATGCACAATTACAAATAGCTTGTCCTATACAAGCTCTAATCTTAAAATTACAATTGATTAATTCATCTCTGGAGTCATCAAATAAATGCAATGAAACTTTTTTCAAATAGTTTCAATTTCATTTGAGAGAGAGAGAAAGGGGGAGGGAGATAGAGATTTTCTAACTACCAACTCTGATCCTATGGACTCATAAATAACAATCTACCAAAGAGCGGCAGATCTAGGTACTGAATCTTGATCTAGAAGGGATCTTAGAGATCATTTAGTTCAAATGCATCCCATTAAATAGATAAGGAAACTGAAAACCAGAGAGGTTAAATTACTTGTCCAGGATCACACAACTAATAATTGTCCCAGATGGCAATTGAATCAAAGTCTTTTTCACCTCTTTTCTTAGAGAATTTCCTGGTGATATTTTGAGGTAAAATGACTTTACCCAGGGCAACATAGCCACTATATGTCAGAAGTGAAACTTGAACCCAGATCTTTCTGATTCTAAAGGCAGCTCTCTATCATCTATGACACACTCCCTGGAATATATGTTTTTTCTATCATCTATTTATCTATCTATCTTTCATCATTCAATTTAATTGCATACATTATATGTCCTCGGCATTGTCAACATAGGGAATATTGTTTACCTATTAAAATGTTCCTTTTTCCTTTCCTTCCTCTACAATAGTCTTTTGGGTCTCTACATGTTCTAATGTCTAATGCTACATTGCTAAGTGCATCCAAACAACCTTCTCTGATAATGAGAAACCAGAAGCTTAGCTGGTGAAATTTAGCAAATCACAGCCAGAATGCATCTGACCATAGCTTCCATCATGGTCTGCTTCCACTTCTGGTGTACACTGTGGAGGGCTTGTGCATGGATGTGCATGTGGAAAACTGCACAGGCAATGAACTCAGGTCAACAATGACACTCAAAAGCAGCTGCCATGTACCACAGAGTTGGTACAAGAAAAAAAACTCTAAAGTAAGTACTTGTCATTTGTCTATTCATCCTAGTTGAGTTTGAACTATAATGAATTTCACTAATCTACTATGCTCTTCACTAAGGCAGTCTTCTGAATCCATCTCTAAACTCAGAGTCCACAGTTTTCCTACTCTCTGCAAACTCCAAATATCCCACATGGAATTCAAATATAATCAATCACTGCACACATCCACCAATCCCATAACAAAGAAGGAGCATGTGAGGAAGCATGGTACATTGCAAAAGGCATGAGATTTGGATGAAGAAGGCCTGGCTCTCTTCGTCATTTGTTATATGCCACTGAAAAATCACTTAACCTCTTTGGATTTCAACTTTCTTAACTAAAATAAGCAGATTCTATCAGATCACCTTAGAATTCCATTTTCTAAATTAATGACTGTCCAAATGCTCCTGTCCTCTCCTCATACCCCTGCAGACTAGCACCCATGTTTTCTTATGCATCCCAGGCCCATAATGCACCAATATGCTATCTGAGTACAAAATGAGGAATCCTGCAAGTCCCTAGTCCCCTCCTTTTGTAAAATTGGTATTAAGATATATGCCAGTACTATAATGTAATGGGGTAAAGAGAAGGAAGAAAATTTATTTACCCAATAATAAGCAGCTGTATAACTATATAAATCAAAAATATAAACATTAAATAGGAGTATGACATTAATACATGTGCTTAAACTTTTTGAAGTTATTGGATATTATTATGATCATTTTATCTCTGATTTGTAAATAAAACTAAAAGGCAATCAGCATGATACTTTCATTGGATCATATATTTAGAGCTAGAAGATAAGAGTTTAGATGACATCAAATTAAAAATCCTTTTTTAGAGACAGGGAAAATAAAGCTCAGAGAGGTTAAGCGAGCTCCCCATGGTCTTGGAAGTGTCTAAGGTAGGATTTGAACTTAGGTATCCCTGAATCCAAGTCACACACTCTGTCTACTTTGTCAATGAACTTCAAAAGATCTGTGATTTTTTTCTGTGAGAGTTTCTATTCCTGGGGAAGCTAGGTGGCATAGTGGATAGAGTGCTGGATCTGAAGTGAGGAAAATTCATCTTCCTGAATTCAAATCTGGCCTCTAACACTTACTGGCTGTGTGACCCTGGGCAAGTCACTTAACCCTGCTTGCCTCACTTTTCTCATCTCTAAAATGAGCTGGAGAAAGAAATGGCAAACCACTCTAGTATCTTTGTGAAGAAAATCTCAAATAGTGTCATGAAGAGTTGGACATGACTGAAATAACTCAACAATGACACCTATTCATACCTTAATAGATAGTAATTAATGATTTCTTGTTGCAAAACCCCCTTATCACTTGGTCATCAGTCTCCTGGGGATAAGCCTCTCTATGCTTAGTTAAATTAGTCTTTAGGTCTAAGATACACAGTTTGTTGACTCTTTCACTTAAAGCCTTCAAGTCAGTACTGGGAGGGTTAAGAGTTCTATTAGTACATCATTTGATACCATAGGCATTGGAATAACACAGCTTGGAATTTAGTGCAAGAATATTGACTAGTTTTTTTTTAAACTGAGTGCCTATATCAGAAAGTAGCACAAAGCAATGAAGAAATAAATATAAAATTGTGGTTCAGAAACAAAGGAAGGAGTATCTTTTATGATATAAAATTAGTGTGCTTAAAATTTATTAAGAGAGTCATTTAAAATTAACATGTTACTATTGATTAATTAGACATTATACTTTGGTTCTACCTACTTAAGTGATACACTAACTCCCATCTATCTGTATAATTCAAGGAAGGCTTCTATCTGCCTTTCATTCCATAATTTCTTACATACTGAAGACCCCTTCCATTAGGATTCACCTCTCATTACTTTCATTATTATACATATGTGTAGCTATGGTCTGAAGCCCATCTATTATGCTACATTCCACTTTTCAAATTTGCTTTCAATAAGGGGAGGATAATTGGCCTGAAATATGAGAACCCTAAGGGTCAGTGCCAATAAAGATCTTTAGGGCATGTGGTTCACACAACCTCCACAAAATGCTAATTCTTAACTACAATTTCTGAGGAAAGAATGTATTAGAGTTTTTGCTTATCAGATAAATGCTATAAGTATTTTTAAAAATAAACTGAAGATAAAGACAGATTTCAAATATCGAGATTTCAGTTTATTTTGAAATGTGTAGCCTATCATTGATTAGAGTCAAAAAATTAAAGACATCTGAAAGATCTTTTTAATGAATTCTAATGTTGACCCTATATAACCCAAAGCAATTTAATATTCAAATAGTCACAAATGATGGTTGAACAACCACCAGTAGAAATCCATATCTGAAATCCCATTGGTAAGTGCTGGTCATGCTTTTATTCAAAAGGAAATTAAATCAGGTTGATTTTGAAAAGTTTGGTTTTGATCTGTTTCAACAGTGTCTAGCTCCTGATATGCAGACTCCTTCTACCAATGCTGATCTGTAATTCACCTGTAACTTAAAGTCTAGAGTTTCCAAGGATGCTGATAGTTTAAATGTGTCAGTCAGTACTTGAACGTGGATTTTCCAACTCCAAGGCTGGTCCTGCATCCAATGCTCATTCAGCATTTCATGCTCCTCAGTAAAAACAGATATCATTCTTTCTCTTCAGAATAAAGAAAAGCTTAAAAGTTTTGGGGGGTTTTTGAGGGGGAATTTCTTTTAAACTTGTTATTTTCACTTTTCCTCTGCATATTACCAAAGTTATTAATTTCAAGTAGTAACTCAATGTTTAGACATTTTAAAAATGGAATTTAAGGTTAAAATCTTCTATAACACAAAGTAAAAAAAAAAGAATCTTTAAAGACATAAAGAAAAGGGAGGAAAAAAAAGGAAGTTGAAGAACTATAGAAAATTTAGAGTGGAAAATTCTCTTGGAGTAGCAGAGAAATCTCTCATGAGGTTTGTTCCTAAAAGGAAGTTCTGAGCCTTTACATCTTAAGACCTGCAAATGATCATATCCAAGGGCTGTAGGAAAATGATCAACCAGAAAACCAAAAGAAGAAGTTGACAGTTGTGCCATTTTCTGCTCTCACACCTGCTGTAACTGGGGGAGATGGGCAATTGAGCACAGTCAGGAAACAAGACAATCTATTTAAAGGTCATAAGATCCTCTTATTTCCTGTTCTAAATCTGGAAACTCATTGCAGGAAAGACTAGCCTGGCAATCATTAAAAAGCTTTCCTGAAAAGAATTAGCAAGACTACAACTTTGTGTTTGGCCATAATGAACAAAGCCTATAAAGGAAGATGATATTCACTGGGGAGAGAGAACCTGTATCAGTGCTAATCTGCCAGATAATACATTTTGACTCAAAAGAAATAATGAAAATTATTTTCATTTCAATGCAGATAATAAAAAAACATTATGAGTAGAGAGGTCATACTTGAGGATTTCATCACAGTTCCTATTTTCCACATATAAAACTATCACTATGTTACAGTTTTCAGTGGGTTTATTTAGAATTCTTGCCTGTTTTTAATGAATGTTTTCCAAATTGAACATTTGTAAAGTATACTGAAATCCATAAAACACTATATAACTGCTAATCATCATCACCATCATCTTTTGGATGTTCTATGGGTAAAAATAAATTAAATTTTATACCCTGAGATATCATTTTTCCTTCATTTCTTATGTAGGATACAGGGAATCTTTTGATAATGTCTGCAGAAACATAGGCATGAGCTATTGCAGTTGGAGATTTCTCAGAAGAAAAACATTGAGTAGGGATGATATGAGACAAATAGATACTAATATTTTTTTTGTTATCCTTAAAACCAAAACTGTTCCATGTAAACATAGGTGGTGGCTACAGGTATTTTAATTAATAATACAAAGGCATTTTCTCCGTCTTTATCTTCTTGATATATTGAAGTAGACACTTTCGTCTACTCCCTTCTCATTATGTCTTCTCTGGGTTTTCATGATTAGTCTCTCCTAAGGCTCTCCTTGTTTATCTGATTGCTTCCTTTGCATTTTTATGTCCCATTTCTCACTTGGACTATTATGAAGATTCCTAAATGGGCTGCTAGCTTCAAATTTTTCTTCTCCCATCTATCTTCTACACATCTAATAAAATGACTTTTCTAAGGCACATGTCTAAGTATGTGCTTAGACTGACCCCCAACCCCCTCCAAAGAACCTCTACGGGATCCCTCTCGCCTCTAGGATTAATAGAAACTATTCAACCTGGACTTTAAAGCCTTCACAAACTGTCTCTTGCCTACTACAATAATCTAGCATGTTTATGTTCCCACACTCAGCACTCCAATCAAATAACATACAGCCTATTTCCAAATGCAAGATTTTATCTTCTGCATCCATGCTTTTGCATAAGCTATCTCTCCTTCCTAGAATGTACTCCTTTCTCACCTGCATTTTATAAAGTTGCTAACATCTTTCAGGTTATGAATTATTTTTATTATTCATAACCTTTGAGATTATGAATTATATTATTATAATGAATAATTATTATTATGAATTATCTACAATAGGACTATTATGAATTATCTACAATAGGAAACCTTTGCTCATTCTTATAATTATTAGTTCTTTTCCTTCAATTTATGTGCATATATGTTCTATATACCTAGGAAAATGTAAGCTCTTTGAGGTCAAGGACTGCTTTGTGGTTTTGAATTTGTATCACAATGCTTAACGGGTTCATGCATATGTAATAAATAAATTCATGTTCGAATGGATCATAGAATCAGGGGAGTATAGATAAAGAATTGGAATGAAATTTGGAAAGCATTTAATCCAGTGGTATCAAATAGGAATATATTTTTACCATCCGCACATTGTTGTTATTCAGTTGTTTATGTTGTGTCTGGACTCTTTGTTACCCAATTTTGTTGTTGTCGTTGTTGTTGTTGTTGTTGTTCTTTGGCAAAGATACTCCTGTGGTTTGCCATTTCCTTCTCCAGCTCATTTTACACATGAGAAAACTGAGGCAAACAGGATTAAGTGCCTTGGCCAAGGTCACACACAGCCCATATCTTCCTGATAGCAGGCCTTGTACTCTATTCACTGTGCTGCCTAACTGCCCCCTTTAACTTAGAAAACCAAAAATTAATATTATCTATGTTTTATTGTATTATTATTTATTTTGTGAACTATTTCCCAATTACATTGATTCACATAGAAGTACTGTGGCTCACTAGCTGAGTTTTTAAAAACTCTCATCTAGTTCAACCATGTTATATAACAGATAAGGAAACTGAGGCACATATATGTATTTATAAATATATATGTAGATTGTGTATATGGGTATATATACATACATACCTATATATACATTTTCATAGATTCATTAATTTGCAGAGACTTAGATTATATTTCTGCAAATAATTTATCATATATACATATATATCAGAGAAAGACAGACTAACTCTGCACATCTCTCTATATTTAATTTCTATATAGAGCTAAATCTCTCTGTGTGTATATATATATACATATATATGCACGTATGCATGCATTCATGTATGTATGCATCCATGAAAGAACCCAGAAATTAGATGGAAGAGCTAGATTTTGAACACACAACATATGATTACATCTTTCTGCTATACCACAATACTATTTATATACACAATACTGCTTAAGAAGACAGTGATGACCCTATTCCATTGAGAAAAGGTCAGTTTATATTAAATAACTTCTTCTTGAAAAGACAGAGAAGGGTATAATGCATATGAAGATATGTTTTAAAAAGTTAAAGCAGGAGATTTGATGTTTGAAGGATTTAAGAGAATTAAGAGCTAGGTTCTAGTGCAAACTCCAAAACAAGCCTTGTGTAAGTCCCTGAAACTTTCTGAGTTATAGAACTTTAGCACTAAAGCACCTCAACTTTAGATGAAGAAAATGACTTAAAATGAGAAAAAAACAATCTGTGTAAAGTAACAAAGCTATAATAGTTAATAACAGAAACTACAACTCTGATGGCCTGATTTTCCAGTCTGGTGCTCTATCCATTATATTGGCTTCTAAAAACTGGTTCCTCCTTTGAATAATGGGGATATAATGCCTGTCATGCTTGATTTACAGGATTTTCCAGAGTATCAAATAAAACAATGTATTTGAAACTATTTCCAAAACTCTAAAGCATTCTACAAATGTAAGATGGTATTATCCTAACTTCAAAAGAACTGTGATTTAATCAGTGTGGGCATTTCCTCCACTGGCTTTCAACCCCTTCATGCCTTAATCACTGGTCTGTGTTGCTAAGACCAGAATGATTCATCACCTGGTGATGAAAATCTCTGAACTTTGCTGGGCAAAGTCTTCAGACAACAGACATATAGTCCATTGCCGACCATATTCAAAGTCTTTCTGGTTTGGCAGGGCTTAGCAGGGCTTGGCAGAGGCTGAGCTCTGCTGGCATATTCTTAAAGATCCCAAGGTTACCACCCTGCCATGATGAAGCATCAGATCAGAACTTCAGTGGAAGGGTATTATAACTATTATTCATGACTAATCATAATGATTTGTGTGAAACATCTCATTCTCTAATAATGCTAGGCAAATTAGATGCTACTGTATTCAGACTTATAACTAGACACTTAAAAAAAATCAGCTTTTATTGGTCTCTTTTGTTTTTACATAGCCTAAATTTTCCCCTTAATCCTTCTCCCTAAAGAAATTTTTTACAGGTATACCCACATATACATACATATATATATATATATATATATATATATATTTAGGGTTTTGCATTTAATTGTAAATCTGTTTTATTTCTCCATCAATATTATATTTATTGAATATTTATTCAGGCCTCTGAAATGAATAGTTCATTTTTAAAAATTCAACCTAATTGGTAAGGAAACATAGAGTGCTACATTTATAGTATAATAAATGCTAGTTATTACTTCAAGTAAAAATAATATCTATAGTAAGGTAATACTGATGATCAAATTTTATGGTTTCTGATACTACGTATGTTTTGTTTCCACATTTTTATTTGAGACAAAGGACAGCAGAATAGCTTTAAACATTTCACATATTATTTGTAGTATCCTATTTCATTATTCTTTAGCATCTATCATTTGCAATGTCCTATTCCAAATAATGAGAATACAACCATGGAAAGCAAGAGAATTCTTTCCCCCAAATGTAGGGACAAAATTGACTAAAACATGTGATTTTTAAGTTACTCCATTTTAAAGTTTTTCATTTTGTACCAGATGCAGCATATGTTTTCCATTATTTTGTTATTAAAAGTTGGTGGGAAATTTTTAATATAAATGTGTTCTGCATCAAATCTCATTAGAATGAATATATTCCATAAAATAAGCATTTATAAAGCTATCGATTACAAAAATGTAGGCATTGTAATTTAGAAAGGACATTGATAAGCTTAAGAGCAAAGAAGAATAACCATTATGATAAAAGTCCCTGAGTTCATGTGATATGAAGAACGGATCTTCATATCACATGATATGAAGTGTTTAGCAGTGTTTAGCCTGGAAAAGAGAAGTCTTAGGGTTAAACATAATAGTAGTCTTCAAATTTACGAAGGATTGTCATGTGGAAGAATAATTAAACTTGTTATTCTTGACCCTAAAAGACAGAACAATGGGCCATAAATGTGAAAAGAGGAAAGTGAAAAGAGGTAAATTGGTTTAGATTAGATAAAAGAAAACCATATGCTACCTAAAAGTTAAAAAAGTCTGAAGTGTTTTCTTGGTAGGTAGTGGTTTCCCCCTTAATTGAGATCTGTAAGCAAAGACTGGATGACTATTTATAGGAAATATTGAAGAGGAGGTTTGATTTAGTTATAAATTGTGCCATTGAGGCCCTTTCCCACTCAGATATTCTGTGATTCTTATAAAAAAAAAAAACTACTCCGGCGCACTCATTTTGTATAGTGGTCACATTTGCAATCACTCCAGTTGATCAGTTAAGAGACATGGATGTCTGTCATTATCCTAACTCATGTTTATAAAGTGTTTTCTGGTTTATAAATTCCTTTTCTCATCTCAACCCTATGAAATAGGTCCAACAAGTATTATCAGACACTTTATGGATGAAAAAAATGTCTCAGGGTTTAAGCAATGATTTCCAAGTCATAGTAAGTATAATGTTTCATCCTGGGTATCAGGGTCAGTGTTATTTCTCTAGGCCAAAAGAAGTAAATGTTCAGATTAATCTATAACTGGAAATTGGTAATGATTTTGGTGGAAATCAAAACAAACAAAACTATGCATTAGATAGATTTTGAAGACTTTGTTCATCTTAATAGCTATTGTATCATCAACTCTTGCTCCTGTCATCTTTCCATTCACGTGGCTATATCTTCATTACTTCTAAGTGGCATTGCAATAGCTTCTGCTTCAAATTTCTTCTCTCTTCAGTCTCTCTTATGCTGCTTTGCCTAGGACTGATCACATCATTTTCCTGTGCAAAGAGGTCTAGTGGCTCCCTCTAATGGCTAGGAGAAAATGTAAACTCCTGTGCTTGGTATTACAGTGCTTAGTGAATAGTAAATATTTTTAATGTTTTTCCATTCCACTCTACTTAAAGCCTTTACTACATGGTTCTGGTCTACCTGACCAGGCTTATTGCTTTTATTACATATTACTCCTCTTTCATGAACTCTGCTGCAGCTAATGTGGCCCAGTCAATCTTCCCTTCAATTTCCCATCTCTGTGCTTCTGCAAAGTCTATCCCTCTTTATCTGTAATGAATTCCTTCCTCCCTTTTTCTCTAGTTTTTTAAGACTCAATTTAAGCACCATCCCCTACAAGCTACTATTTAAAAAAATCAACCAATAAGCATTAATTATATGTTAGGCATTATGCTTAACCTGGGTATTCTTAGATAAAAATGAAACAATTTCATCCCTCAAAAGAACTAACATTGTAAATTTTAAATGTAATTTTGTATTTAAATGTAAAATTTTAAATGTAATATTGATCCCTGCTTTTTCCTATTGTCCATCACTTACATTTACTTTGTATAGATTGTTTTATTTATTGGCATATATAACTCACTCTCCCTAACTGAATATAAGTTCCTCGAGGGCAAGAATTGTATCATTTTTGCCTTTGTACCCCCATCACCCTCACTCAGAACAAAGTCAATTACAAGTTGTATCATCATCTCCGTGATGCCATGATCCTCTTCGACAAAGAAGGACAATCCACAATCTCATCCAGAAGCACACAATAACTACTTAATACTGTAAATGCTTGGTGAATGAAAAAATGAAATTTGTTCTGTGATGACTTGAACTGTAATTTAGACTCAAACTACAAGTTCATGAAGAAAAAGGTGACCCTTTTTTCTCTGGACTTGAAGGTGTTTTCTTGTGTTTAAAACAAGAAATCTTAATTTTGTATCTTTCCTAATACCTTTCTGTTATAGTATTCAAAACATAAATATTTTGCTTGTTTTGATATTCATATGTCTTTTAGGTGTATATTATTGTATTTAAATGTCATTTAATCTCCCAAAGAAATATACAGAATTAGTGTCAGTGGGTGAAAACAAAAACAAAAACTATTATATCGAAATGGTGGACTGAAAACCAAAACTGTGCTTGTTTTTCATGGCATTTTCTAGGTATGAGGGACTGTTGTCTTACTTATATCTTTATCACTTTATCCCTCCCCTAGTGTCTTACACACAAAAGACAATAAATATTTCTGGAAATGAACTGATGATTCCTCAAAGGTTAGCTTTTTTAGTTATGTGTGAAAGCAACCAATAATACTGTTTTAAAGTTTGAGAATGTTTAAACAAACAGTTTAAACTGTTTGAGATATATATATTGGTCTCTGGGATCCCACGACTTCCTCAGTTACAGACAAATGAAAATACTTGTGTTTTTTTTCATTTAAAAGAACAATAAAGTAGTGTGACTAGATAAATCTCAAAGATGACCCCTTGAAGTTCTGAGAGTTTATGAACTTACTACAACTAACATTTTTTTTTCTAGAATTATATTAACATTTTCATTACAATTTTTTGATTGGATAAAAAATGGAATTAGAGCACAAAAATGACATCTGTTTCTATCTCTCTGTCTCTTTTTGTCTGTCTGTCTGTGTCTCTCTGTTCTCTATATGAATATACTAATGTATTCTATATATTAGCATTACAATAAGGCATTACTTCTACATATGATAATGGATAACCTCAGTTCCATTTCCTTCACATTCATTTCTTTGTTTATTGGCTCAGTTGAGAATTTTAAAAGACAAGATTATTTTCAATATTTTTTGTCTTAAATCTTAAGCATAATTAAAATAATACAGCCTGAAAGGGGCATGCACAATAATTTTCTAATTTCTAATTATGTAATTCTAAAAAGAAAAAAGGGGAAAAAATCATTAAAACTTTAAAAATAAAAATCATCTGGGGAATTTAAAGAAATAAAAAAAATTCTGAAAAATTAATGGCCAGTTGCATTTCTATACTGTTCTCAGTTATCTACTTTATTATAATTGGAAAAAATTCAATACAAGATGAATTTTTTATAGTTTACATGCTATTATTTTTTCAAAGACTCCCCACCTAAATATAAATAGAATTAATTGACAAAATAGACAATATAATAAATAGTATTTCACACTGAGGTCAATTTTCATTTAATTGTATCTAATATATTTAACATTATTATGAAAACTGTTAATATTTGAACATCAATGCTCAAAAAGAAAAAGCATTTATAAGGACAACTTACCATAATTTTATTATTAGATTTATGTCTGAGTTTCACTTGGAATAAGATATTATTTCCCAAGGGTTCTTTGAATTGATATTTTTTTTTTCAAAAACAATAAGGCATTATCCAGCTAGCTTGCTAGCTAGCTAGTTATCTATCTATATGATGTGTTAAATATGATGGCATGCAGAAAATATAGAACTACTCCCAAGACTTTTTCCAAAGGCAAGGACACTTTAAATATGCATTTGATGGCCCCCTGAATACATTTTGTTTTCAATGACCTGCTCTAATGTCATAATTACTGACAAGAATATTAACGAATCTGTGAATTGACTAAGTGCCAAGCAGACATATAATTTTTAGATCATTAAATAACCCTGTAAAGCTATTGCTTAAAGATGATTAAACCAAGAGCCAATAGAGACTCTTTGTCAAATAGCTCACAAATTATGTGGGTGAAAAATAAGAGGAAGCATTACTAAACCCAAATATATCGTCAAATCAGAGCTGAAAGAGTCATAGAATATGCACTGAACTTGAGTGCTCTAGCAGGTCTTGGTTTGTATTCAGACCTCTATCCAGACTCATAAATTTTTGATACTGCTTGATGCGCAAATGGCCATATATATCTTGGGTCCAGATAGGGCATATTTGCATATTTGCACATGACAAATGATTTGATTCATCCATCAACAGCAGGGCTAAGCCCTGGAAGAATGATCAATAAGAAGCTCTTAAGTAAAACCAACTTGTGATAATGAAATGTTTTAATGATGGCTCAACCATCAGGTTCCATTGCATTTTGAAGCACTGTTATTTTTTTTTTTTAAGTCAAGCTCTTATACTGAATATTACATGAATACCAGTAGAGGCTGGACGATGGTAGTACATCTTTTACCTGTTGTGCTCATCTTGACTGTGGAGGTAGTAGTTCATGGTATTCACTAAAAAGTTAAACAAGCGGCTATATATTGACTTGGCCAAGAGGTCACGATAAAATTCAGCAATTTCTACAGTATGTCGTCTTGTTATTGTATCCCCTATAAAATATAAAGAAAAAGAAAATAAGACACAATATTAAGGGCTTACCCCCAAATTGAACTTTTAATAACTCATTTAGCCTGATAGAAAACATTAAATTCCAAGTGAATGTCTTCTTATCAGTAGCACCCGGTGCTATGCCTGGTGCTTTTAGGAAATACTCATTCAATTAAGTGAATGGAGAGATGAAGATAGGCTGAGGCCAATCACCATATTGTGATCCATCCTAAGAATGACTTTTAAGGATGCTTCAACTTAGGAATTTATTGCAACATCCCTTTTAGTGGGTGTTTACTATGGGTATTTCAAATATCTCTGGTGGTATTAAGTAATTCACCTTAAAGAAATATGTAGTTTTGTCCTTGACAAGGAACTACCTTTTGACGAACTTCATTCCTTATAAGGTTCCTAACAATATATGAAGATTTATTTGAGATTTATCATCTATCAATAAAGTCAGTGTGAAGGCTTTATATAGATTCTTATTGAGACCAAATTAAAAAAAAATCAAATGAACACATATTTACTGATCACAACCATAACAGATGTAATTATAAAAAATCCAGTCATTGCCTTCAAGGACTTCATCATCTATTTAAGAAACATGATAAAAAAAACACGTGGAACTTTAAATAATGATAACAAAATTCAAATGTTAATTCTAGCCAACAACCAGAACCATACAGAGAGTATTGGTATGTATCATATGGTATGATATACATGAGTATTTGCTAAAGTGAATTTTACAAATAATAATTACTATAGTTCCTTAGAGGTGAGAGATCACTTCAGACTAGGGTGATCCATCTATCCTTTGATGAGGTGATTGGATCTGTGCTGATTCTTAAATTTAGGTAGACTTTGGATAAGGAGAGAGAATTCCAGGAAGACTCAAAGTTTGATTGGAGAGCCCAGTCATGTAAGTAGATCATTGGACAGTAGTGAAACTAGCTCACAAAGTGTAATTAGTTCATTTAATGAAGTAGTGAGCAATAAACCAAGAAAGATATGTTGCAACAAGACTGCAGAGTACTTTAAAGACTTGGTGAGTCATATGGAGTTTACCATGTAGACAATAGAGGGCCACTAAATGTTTTTTTTTTCTTTATATGAATAATAATGGAAGTGTTGTTTCAGAGGATCAATACTCTAGTTGTAGCACGCAGAAAAGTGTGGAAGGAAGAAACTAAATAATGGAGATGTTAGCAACTTCTCGAAATGGGTCAGGCACGAAATGAGAATGTCAGGAACTGGTATTGCGGCAAGGAAAATGGAAAGGAAAGTAGGGATGTGAGAGTTATTGCACAGGCAGGATGGGGAGAAGTTGAATTAAAAAACAAACATTGTGAGAGGCTAGTTGAAATTAGATTTAATGCAATTGTAGTGGGCCAAGTCGTGTCAATTTCATAAATCCAGCAAAGCTTTGTAGGCCTTGTCCTCATAAATTAGTCATAAAGCATTTATTAATGCCTTATGATTAAATACCTATTACATGGCAGAAACCATGGTAGATGCTGGAGATACGTGATCTCAAGGAACTAATATTCTGCTGAGGGAATACTACATGTTCACAGACAAGTAAATATATAGAACAATTTTAGTGTTTTATGGATATGGGGGACTTAAACTACTAAAATTCAGGAAAGCCTTCCTAAAAGAGATGATTATTGAACTCAGACTTGAAGGGAGTTGTAGATTTTCAGACATGAAGAAAATCAACTACTCCTGTTGAGGAATTGCACAGGCAATCAGAAACCAAGAATCTGAGAAACTGAGGAAATCAAATTAGAAATGAGCAATTGGAGCTCTAGGTAGGAAAGATGAAGGAGGTCAATGGATGGAGGGGAATGAAAACAACAGGAGGTAAGAAAAATATGCTTAAAATGGAGGGGTTATCGGACGGCTAGGTGGCGCAGTGAGTAGAGCATCGGCCCTGGAGTCAGAAGGACCTGAGTTCAGATCCGGCCTCAGACACTTAATGCACACACAAACAAAAACCTAGCCGTGTGACCTTGGGCAAGTTACTTAACCCCAATTGCCCTCCAAAAGGCAAAAAAAAACCCAAAAAACGGAGGGGTTATAAGATCATATTGTCAGAAGAGCATCTTATGATATCGTCTGAAGTGGAGCTAGAGTTATGTGTGTGGTATAGTGGAATGAACACTTAGCTGGAGTCAGAGAACCTGGATTCATCTTCCAGCTAGAGGACAGAGCATGCACCAGATGGATTTTACTTGTCAGATGCTCTTCCACTAGCTATAATTTCTCATTCAACTGTAATTCTTGACTATCTTTTCTCCAAAGTAAGAATGTGTACACCATCATGTTCTTTCAGTACAACTCTTTTTAAAATGTCAGAAGTCCTTGTTTAGCAAGAATAAAAAGGCTTTCTTTAAATTCTATCTTGCTTCCTTCAGTATTGGTTAGGCTACAAACCAGTGATTCTTAGCCCTATATGCCAAATACTTCAGAAATGAAAAAAAAAATGGTTCCTTATAATTCATGTCTTCAGGCTTAATATAGACTTTTATTCTTGGTCCATATGTTTAGGTCAACCTGTCAGAGATGTTAACCTTTCTATAAGCTCACAGTCCATATACCTCCCAATTTTAATCTCTAAAGGCTAGCCTAGCAAGGTAGATAAAGGATATTGTCCAATAATCAACAAAGAGCTCTTTTTTGAAAACCCTACTTTTCTTCTGTTCTACCAAAAAGATGAAAAGGTGGGGGGCAGGGGAAGCCTGTAGACAAGGTAAATCCTGGGAGCACAGCCATGATTTCTTCCTCCTATCTCTCTCTCTCTTTTTTTTTTTTTATATAAGCAATTGGGGTTAAGTAACTTGCTCAAGGTTACACAGCTAGTCATTGTTTATGTCTGGGTGCTCATTTTCTGAGGCCGGATTTGATCTCGGGTCATCCCAACTCCGAAGCCAGCGCTCTTACTCACTTTGCCACCTAGCTGCCCCTTTTAGGGCAATTGGGGTTAAGTAACTTGCCCAAGGTCACATGGCTAGGTTTTTGTTTGGGTGGGTTAAGTGTCTGAGGCCGGATCTGAACTCAGGTCCTTCTGACTCCAGGGCCTGCGCTCTACTCACTGCGCCACCTAGCCGCCCCTCCTCCTCTCTTTATACTCTTCTGCTTCTTAGCTAAATTTCTGAACTTTCCAAATACATATAGAATCAGCCTAACTCTCAGTGAGGTTTTAGAATCATGTCCATATATCAAGGCATTATATCATTTCCATGCTTAAAATTTGTCAGTAGATTGCTGTTTTTCTAAATTAAAATAAAAACTTCTCACTTTGTCATTTAGAGTAATCCACAGTTTGACTCCAAGTAACCCTTCTGTCCTTGACTCATACTACTTCCTTTCATACCCTCTGTGATTCAACCAAACTAGACTTCTAGCTATTATCCATACTTGGCATTCTTTCTTCCATCTCTCTCTACATTCATACAATTCTAGCACCCTCCCTTTTACTCAAAATTCCCATCCTATTCAAAACACAGGCCAGGCATCTATTTCCTTCAGTTGTTAATTTTCTCTCCTTTATCAAATTACCTTGAATTCATTTGTGCACATGTTTTATTCCACCAGAAGAATGCAAGCTGCTGAATGAAATTTTTTTTTTGTTCTTTATACACTTAATACCAGCATCTAGTATAGTGTCTTTGACATGGAATATATGTTTAATATATGTTTACTGAATAGAATTTCTGAATTGAGTTGAAGTGACTTATCAGATAAACAGTAAATAAATCAGATAAATTAGTGAAAAGTTTGACTCTGAATTAGAGTTCTGAAAATAGTGACTTGTTAAAAAAAAAAAAAAGAGGGAGTGGGACCAAATACTTACATCTGGACTCATTTCCTATGCTGTAAATAGAAAGAGTTGGAGATAGAAAGATAGAAAAAAATAGCTGGATAAGAGTTCCCTAATATCAAATCTGGCCTCAGACTAACACTGAGGCCGGATTAACAGACTAGCTGTGTGACCTTGGGCAAGTTACTCAACCCCAATTTCCCTGCCTTCCCACCCTCCAAAAAGCAAAAAAAAAAAAAAACCCAAAATTAAAAGTTAAAAAAATTACCTTTGAAATATTGAATTTCAGTTGTTAAGGCAGACACTAATTCATCTGATGATACCTGGAGCATTGCAGCCACTAAAATGAAAAGGTTAATTTACATGAGAATTAGCCATGCAATTTATTATATATATTCTATTTTACAATTGTGAGATTTGCATGCACATAAATATATGGACATTTGATGTAGGCTTTGTGAAAACTATGACAAAAAATGAACATTTTAATGTTTATATATTTAAAAATTAGCAGTTTAATCACAATTAGTAAAAGGAAAAATCAGTTTACAGTAACCAGGACATTAACTAGGTCTTGTGCTTCAGCAATGTCTATTGTAACACTGCTTTCCTTGTTTTTACTGCATAAAGGCTTTTCCCAATTCTTGTCTAGATCATCTGGATATTAGACAGAAGGTATGTTGCTAATTGGCAACCGGTGTTTATAAGCCACTTTAAAAAAGATTTTGCAGTGACCAGCCAGGCAACTTCAAAAGAAGAAATACTTTTTGGCAAGAATGTGAAAGTAATGAATTCTACTGGAATCAAAATTTCTTACCTAGTGACAATATCACAGAAATGTTTTTCGGGGGGTTACAGAATTTGAATAAATATAAGCCAAAATGTCCTTTCATAATGAACTTCAATAATGCTATACAATTATATAAACTATCATTGTCTTCTGTTCCTTACAGTCATGCATATTTATGAAAGATAAAAAATGGCAAGTAGGAAGTTATGTCCATATTTGCTTTCCATATTAGCTGATGAAGCCTGGACTTCTTTGTACTATGTCTCCATCTACTGGTCACTTTCTGGAATTTCTTTTCAATGGCACTAAGGAAGGGATGTCAGAAGGTCATGTTGCACTGACCTTGATCCAGCAGCTGGAGGTCAGACACAAATGCTGTGTCAGCGTCTGTCAAAGCAGTAAACCGAATGTCTCCAATATGTAAAACTGCTGCTATAATCACAAACAGATTCTCCACCTCCTACACATTTTATAAATAAAGAATATGAACAGTGCTGCTCAGCATGCAGATTAAATGAGAAATCTTTAAGAAAAGGGGGGGTATATGATGAAAATGTCACAATACCAATTGGTCTATCTTGAAAGGCCTTTTTTATAATATCCTGAATGCTACAGTTGACATTCTTTACTTTTTATGAAAAATAATTTTTAAATGTACATCTCAGGAGATAGAGGACTAGGACTGAAATCTCACTTATTATGCTTACTTCTTGTGTGAATTTGAGAAATTAACTTAACCTCCATGGGATACCTGATCTGTAAAATGAGCAGGGTAGACCTCATGCCCCTGAGGTCCCTCCTTGTTCTTGTTTTGAACTCTTTCTCCAATACTAACTTTTAAAAAATGGTAATGCAGCAAAGTAACCATATTTCTACATGAAATGAATTATTTCTAGATGGATGTAATAATGAAAATAATAGTTATGCAGATGATGATGACAGTGAGTGTGTCACTTGAAAGCTCCATTAACCAAACCACTATGAATCTTTATTAAAAAATGTAAAAAAGAAGTAGAAAATAGTATCCCCAAAGATGCTTGAATGATCCAAGACATCATCTAAGAATGGATTAAGGTGATGGCTTGTCTAATATGGTACCCATATCACTGACGGAATAGAGATTGAAAGTCTCTGCTGTTACTGAAATGATTTTGACACTATCCTTGTAACTCAGAAAGAATCTTAGTCTAGGGGTGGCTAGATGGTGCAGTGAGTGAGAGTGTTGGCCCCGGAGTCGGGACGACCCGGATCGGTCCCAGCCTCAAAAAATGAGCACCCACATGTAAATAATGACTGGCAGTGTAACCTTGAGCAAATTACTTAACCCCAATTACTTAAAAAAAAGAATCTTAGTCTATGTTGAATTACCTAGTTCACCAAAGATATATGTTATCATTTATATTTTTAATTTAGATAATCCTGTTTTGAGAGGGAAAAAGTTTGCTAGATCTTTCTGTCTAAATAAACAAAGTGGTATTTGATGAAATATCCCCACAAAATGATTTCAAAACATTGATATTATAGGTAGAACTGAGCAAAAAAAGACAGTTTGGCAAAAACAAACAAATGAGCCAAAAAACAAAACAAAACACTAACTCCTTTTGGGAATAAGGTGTTGAGAAAAATGAGAAAATTTTATTGAATATAAGGCTAATGTAGAACTTTTCAAACACTATCTTATTTAATTGACTATTTTTCCTATATTCATATTTACTTACAAATTCATAGTGGAAGATTCCTTAGAAAATAGAAAAAAGAAGGGAAAATACCTAAATAAAAACAGAAGTAAGAATGGGGCAAAGAAGATGCAGAAAAGGGTAAAATAATCAATTATAAGTAAATCGATGACACTTGCTAAAGCTGCTCAAAATCCCCATCTGAGAAAAATGAATTTCCATCTCTATCAGGAGATCCAGAGTAAAGGAAATTTTAATAGCTAATACATATTATATACACACACACTTGTGCGAGTGTCTGTGAGTGCATATGTATACAAACATAGGTTTATGTGTGTATGTATGTATCTATATGTGCATATATATGTATATATACATATATATGAATGTGTATAATATTTGTGAAGAGGACTCTTTCTGAAATACTTCTAGAATCTATGATTCTATAAAATTGTAGCTTTAGAATTGAAGTGACCTCAGAGTTCATTTTGTCTGCTTCATTCATTTTACAGAACAGGTAGAGTGATGTGCTGAAGGTGAACCAGCTAGTGAATGGTGCATCCACAATTCAAACCCTGCCCTCTAATGTCAAAACTACTGCTTTTTCCATTGACCTATTCTGTTTTCTCATCATATGTATTGGCATGGATCATATCTATTACTATAGAAGATAGTTTTTGACAGCTTCTGTGGTTGAAAAAGTCATTGCCCCAAAGGGGACTTGGTGATGATCCTTTGTAAGGCTTGCTGGTCCTCAGACAAGAGATGTACAGCCTGTTACAAGGCTTTGAACCCTTCACAGGATCTGCCAAAGGTTGCATTCTGTAGTAATACCATTGAGAAGCCAAGTTCCATGCCACACCATGATGAGACACCAGCGTAAGGCTTGAATGGACTTACTTATACACATGTAAAAGTTTATGATCAGAGGACTAGATTATACAAAAGCAAATTATTCAATCTACACTGCCTGGCACATAATAGATACTAACTGACTGGATACTTCACGCTCTTATTTCCCTTTTCATTTTTAAAATCAACAATGCAATAAAGCACCTAAAAATATCCATTTTGTAACCAGAAATACTGGATTGCTTTCAAGAAAAAGCATGATAAAGAACAACACACACACAGACCCTATTTCAGTGCCAGAACTCTCACATAGGAGTATAAGTGTCAAACTCAGGTAAGAGGAGGAGAAGGAGAAAGAAGAGGAGGAGGAGTAGGAGGAGGAAGAGGAGGAGGAAAGGAGGAGGAGAAGGAGGCAGAAGAGGAGGAGGAGAGGAGGAAAGGAGGAGAGGAGGAGGAGAAAACAACTGAAAGTTCAGAGATGAAAAAAGAGAACAAGAGGCAGAAAAAGATACAAAATGGTGGGGCAGGGAATATAAGGGAGGTAGAGGCAGTATGAATTAAAAAATCAAAGATCTAGGCACAGAGAGAATACAAGATGGTGAAATAATCATTTCTGAGAAGCCTTTTTCTCTGTTAATTGCCCACCTTTCTTAAGAGTAGCTCACCACCTCACAGTTACTAGCCATGGCCTAGGCTGCCCTCCAGACCTTCTCAATGTCATTGCCACACTCTAAGATACACAAGCACACTCGTACTCACTCTTAAAATAATTGTTCCTATTTGCTTAGGGGAAAGAAAAAGTTCAAAATGTCACCCTTTTGCCTTTTGAGAAACTTGGGGAAAGGTGACAGAGTTGAATTTTGTCGCTGAAATGAGTTTGGTATATACACACACACATATACATATATATGTAATATGTGCCTGCCATACATCATGACTAGAACTAATAAACCATTAACTGTACTTCTGGCAGTTATCATTCCATCGAGAAAAAGTAGAGATAATTTGGAAAAGAAATACTGACTTATGGAATTTCAGAGTTTTCCATCTCTAGCATTAGATTTTTTGTTATTGATACATTCTTTAATCTGATTGTTCAACTTGGTATCTATTTTAGATATTGTCGAACCATTAAGAGTATTTTTCTTTCTTTTTTATTATTGAAATATCTTGAGTAAAAGTGACTGTATAATTTCCCAAGTGAACCCAATATTTCTTTCATTAGTATTCTTTCCTCTGCAAATAAGAAGCTAGAATTACTATATTTCTTGTATGCTTGTTGATGTAGATTTCATATAACCTCTTCTATCTCTGTTGAATATGGGATCTCAGTGAAATAATGTATGATGGGCACAACTTACCAAATTACTAAATCCAACAGCAGTCAAAGCTTGTTTCAGAGTAGCCATTTTCTCTCTGTTAACAGTGCTTGCTGCTATGGATATGTCTTCTAGTATGGACCGGTTCAGATACCTGTGGAGGAAGGAAAAAAAAACAACGAATAACATTATGGCTTGGCATAATGTCAAGCTTTTGTGGTTATAAACCATTTCAGTCAGCTTTGGTCTCCCAGTGCAAAGGAAATCACACACAAACACCTGAACATAATGTACTTACTGATGTGCTTACAGGAATGTCAACACAGAATGCTTGTTCAGTCCTCTGAAGGAAGAGCACTTATGGTACCAGAACTTATTCACATCACCAGTTTCCCAAGGCTTCTTTTAACTATTCATAGTAAAGTGAAACAACACTATTCCTTGCAAATTTTTTACTGGATAACAAATGATTATCGTTGTAACTTGATTATTAAAGGGGCTTATTTTGCTTCCTGGCTAATATCTTAAAAGTGTGGAATTGCAAGGAAAGTAAATGTGAAAACCATCTTCTTGTTTGTACATTTCATAAGTTTAAAAATAATTAGTGGTGAGCTGAAGTTCCAGGGCACATCATGGTTGTCATAATAATAATAAAATCAAGGGCAATGACAAAGTATCCCTTGAAGCTAATTCTTCATTTCAATTCAGTGTGCCAACTTCCCAAGGAATATGACTATATTCTTGAACATGTAAAAACTTTCCTCTCCTGAAAGAAAGATGTTAAGATGTTGCAGCTAACTCCCACCTCCCCCAATTCATATAAAAAGTGACTCTGAACAAACTCTGGAGCTACAGAACTCATAAAATGACACAGAAAAGCTAATACCCTGCTGAAGACAGCATGGCAGGCCAGCAGTAAGCATCCAGCACAGTGCTTTAGGTGCCAACCCCAGCCACGCACAAGGCTAGCCCTGTGGGAGCCCTAGGAATTAGCATCTGGGCTGCCTGACAAGCCACTGTCTAGAGGGACTTAAGATCATGATCACCTGGGGCAGTTTCCAGAATTATCAAAGAATAGATATTAAGGACACAGTGAGAAGTCAATGCAGTGTGGACTTTGGGATCCAGTAGTTTCAGAGTATGGTCAGCCTTTATCCACTAGAGGGAGAAGCTGCTGAGGCACCATGGCTATGAAGCATCCGGCATGTGGCAGCTTCAGCTCCTGGCCTGCAGATTGGAGGGGGACCAAACAACCAGTCTGAGGGCTAATCACTCTTGCTTTAACCTGCTTGGATCTGGATTGCGGTCCAGGATGGACGTCCTGGGGTGTGTGACCAGCTTGCCAGAGTGTGTGGAGGCTTCAGAGAAGGCACCCAACCTTTGGCAATTGAGAAAACCCCAGCATTTGGTATTAAGCTCCCCTGTTTGGTAGCAGAGTCCTACTGTGGCAAAAAGCCCCAAAATCAAGTGATTGAGTGGCAACCTGAACAAATGAGGGTTGCAAAGAAAACAGAGCAACCCAACTTTATACTCTTATTTTGCGGACAAAAAGGATCAAAGCATGTTACAGGAGGAAGACAGTGAAGTCAGAACTCCTGCAATAAAAGCTTCCAAGAAAAACACAAGCTGGTTACAGGCCATAGAGCACCTTAAGAAGGATTTTGAAAATCAAATAAGAGAAGTGGGGGGAAAATTGGGAAGAAAAATGAGAATGATGCAAGAAAATTGTGAAATGAGAGTCAACAAACTCATTGAAGAAAATAACACCTTAAAAATAGACTAACTCAAATGGCAATAGAGACACAAAAAGGCAATGTGGAGAAGAATGCCTTAAAAAGCTGAATTTGCCAGATGGAAAAAGGATCTCAAAAGCTTCCTGAAGAGAATCATTCCTTCAGAATTATATTAGATCAAATGGAAGCTAGTGACTTTATGAGAAATCAAGATACTATTAATCAGATCCAAACAAATGAAAAAATAGAAGGCAAAGTAAAATATCTGACTGGGAAAACCACTGTCCTAGAAAATGGATCCAGGAGAGATAATTTTAAAATTATTGTACTACCTGAAAGCCATTCTGAAAGAAAATTGCCCCAATGTTTTAGAACCAGAGGGCAAAATGGAGGTTGAAAGAATCCACCGATCACCTCCTGAAAAAAATCCCAAAAAGAAAACACCTAGGAATATTATAGCCAGGTTCCAGAGTTCCCAGATCAAGGAGAAAATATTATGAGTAGCCAGGAAGAAACAATTTTAATATTGTCGAAACACAATCAGAATAGCACAGGACCTGGCAGCTTCTACACTGAGGGATCAAAGAGCCTGGAATATGATGTTCCAGAGGTCAAAGGAGCTGGGATTAAAACCGAGAATCACCTACCCAGCAAAATTGAGTATCATATTTCAGGGGAAAATATGGTCATTCAGTGGAATAGAGGACTTTCAAGCATTCTCAATGAAAAAACCATAGTTGAATAGAAAATTTGACATTCAGATACAAGAAGCAAGAGAAGCATGAGAATGTAAACAGGGAAAATAAATCATAAGGAACTTATCAAAGTTGAACTATTTACATTCCTACATGGAAAAAATGATAATTGTAACTGATGAAACTTTTCTCAGTGTGAAAATAGTTGAAGGGAATAGAAATATATGTATATGTATATATATATATATATATATATATATATATATATATATATATACGTGTATATATGTATACAGGTATACATAGATAGAGGGCACAGGACCAATTTAATAGGAAGGGATGATACTTAAAAGGTGAAATTAAGAGGTGAGATAAGAATATAATGAGAGGAGATAGGGAGAGACAGAATGGAATAAACTATCTCATATAGAAGAGGTAAAGGAACATAGTTACAATGGAGGGCAAGAACAGGAAGGCAGAAAGGAATGGGTCAAACTTATTCTCATTGAATTTGGCTTAGGGAGGGAATGACATACACACTAAATAGGGTATCTCACCCTACAGGAGAGTAGGGGGGAATGGCATGAGAGAGGAGATTATGGAAGGGTGGGCAGGCTGTGGGGGGAGGGAAGTTGGAAGCATCCACTTTTGTAAAGGACAGGATCAAAGTAGAGAATAGAATAATTTGGAGGTGGGATAGGAGGGAGGGAAATATAGTCAGTCTTTTACAATATATCCACTATGGAAAAGTTTTGCATAGCTACGCATGTACAACCTATACTGAATTGCTTGTCTTCCCAGTAAGGGTGGATGACCAGGGAGGAAAGGAATGAATCTGGAATTCAAAGTTTTAAAATCAAATGTTTAATATATATATATATATATATGTGTGTGTGTGTGTGTGTGTGTGTGTGTGTGTGTGTGTGTGTATTACTGTTATTAATATAATTTTACATGTAACTGGGAAACAAGATATACAGGTACTGGGGCTGAGAGATCCACTGTGCCCTACTGGAAAGTAGGAGGCAGTATGGGAGAAGATTGGAGAGAGCAGATTGGAGGAGTGGATATACAATGGGATTGCTATTTTTGGGTGGTGGGTAGGGGAAAAATGGAGAAAATTTATAACTCAAAATCTTGTGGAAATGAATGATGTAAACTAGAAGTGAATAAAGAATTTTGAAAAAAAAAAAAAACGAAGGCTAAAGAAGCAAACAGATTTTGAAGAAGACCATGATAGACGGGAACCTGGAATGCATATCTGGCCCTTTTGACCTTCCCAGTATGTAAGTGATTTAACAGCTCCAAAGTCAGGACTCCTGCAGGCATCACTCAGCATCCCTACTGTCCACTTTTGTACTGCCTCCTTTCCTAAACAGTGAGGATTGTGCCCTGCAGCTCTGTCTATCTAAAAACCGAGGAATACATCTAACAAAAAAGCAACAATGGGCCAGCTAGCCACTGTGCCTGCAACTTCCACCATTGGTATTATTGTAGGTCATGTTCTGCAAGTTGTATCATCAATTAGACCTTTAGAAACTATGGCCAATTCATTATTAATTGAACACCTATTGTATGCAAAGAATTATAAAGCTGACTGGAAGAGGTCTTTGAGGCCATCTGACTGGAGAGGGGACAAAGACTTGCTCAAAGTTTGGAAACTAGAACCTATGTCTTTTGTCTTCAGATTCAATACACTCCACACATATAACATAGTGAAGTGGAAAGAGTACTGGTTTGAAAGTCAGATGTCCCAGATTCCCATTCTGGCTTTGCTACTGTTATAAACAAAAAGTTCTAGTCCCAAGCTCAACTATCCTGAAGCTTAAATCACAGAGGCTTGCTCTCTCTTCCTAGGTACCAAGGTAATATTAATTGGGTAGTAAATAAAATTGCAATTTGTGGAGTGAAAAAAAAAGATGTTGTAGCTAATAATATCAACATCCCACCAAACAAGTAGGAAAAAAGTTTTTCAAGTGTTTTATCAGTAACATTTAATTGCTTGACAGGATAGCTTTCCAAAATATTTTAGATTGGATTTTTTTTTTTTTTGCTTATAATATCACCTATTTTGCTTTCTGAAATGTTGGTAACCTTGAAAAAATGGCACTCATAGAGAAAGATGTGACAGTATAAAGGGCTTATTAATGATTCTCAAAGCAGATTTCCAGGCAATTTGTGAAATTATCTTTAGTTCTCTATTCATTTGCTAATCATTCCATATGCTAGCTGAACTCTATCAGTAGAATGTCATTCTACAAAGTGCGATTAACACTTTAATTACTACTAACATGGTAATATACAGTAGTCACCATTTCCTTCGAAATAATTTTTTTGTGCTTTCTCTTTTTGAAATATTAAAACTATTAGACATATGAGTGTCATATAGAAAATAGACAATATAAAATTCATTATTTCTTTCACTCTTTTAAAAAAATCATAATCTCTTTGATTATCTATTAATACAAAACTGATACATTTCTGTGCAACTTAAAAGTTCAATTACAAAAATGACTTGAAGCAAGGTATAATTGTATTGTTGGACTTCAACTCTATAAATAATATTGGAGATCTTTATCCACTAAAAACAAAGAAATTGATAAATTCCTGACTTGCCTTGCTCATAATTCCATCTCTCAGAAGGGAGAGGAATCAGGGAAGAATACTTTTATGAACCAATATTTTGTATATTCCTCCAATAATTCATCTTCACAGGAAGAGTATGATGGTTAATGTTTAACAACCAACTTTGAATGTGTTACACACTTTAAAGCTAATCTTGTGTTGGTTTTTTTCCATCACATTCTTAATCCTAGACAATCAACAAAACCATAAAATTGAGACCTAATTTGTATCATTTGCCTATTTTCCAGCCAAAAATGCTAAAATTAAAAATTTAAATGTCAGCTGAACCAGCTCAAGCTGGCTCAGACTCCCTTGGTCCATGTCAAATGGCCTGAGATCACAGGAAAGAATGGTGTCTTCAGAAAAATGTGAAACTGTCATGAGGAAAATTCTGGACATTATACTAGTAACATTGTCTTTAAAGGAAATTAGATTATTTTGGCATTATTTGTTCTTAGTGAAGGAATGCTGGCATATGATGATGACTTTTTCCCTTTCTAAACATTCACAACTCTTCTATTAATAATAATTCTTAAAATTTGCCTGTAATTAAAATCAAGCTTACCAGGCTGTGCATGGCTTAAAACAATGGCAACAATAACAACAGATCACTTCTCAATGGTCAATCCATATATGTCTGGTTCTGGGCATTCTATCTTAAAAGTGAGTTCAAGGAATTAAAACTCATTTAGAAGAGGGTAACCATGGTGGTGATAAGATTCAAAAATTGTATTACTCAAAGACTGACTAAAGTAACAGAATTTTTAGTCAGTGGGATAAAAAAAAAAAGATATGATAGGAACATGATAGAATTCTTGGTTGTCATCTGAAAGAAAGACTAGATTTTTTTTCCCCTTGTTTAACCCTGGAAATCAGAATTAGGGAATGCTTTCCTGCACACACACACACACACACACACACACACACACACACACACACGCATATGTGTGTACATATACATAATATAGATAACATACACAAATAGCATGCATGATATACACATATAATATACATATATACATAAATAAATATATAAAATTTAATAAATATATAAATGCTATATTGATAAATATATTACCTATAAATTGAATAAATATATAAATATGTTTTGATCTCAAATCAGCCTCTTTAATACATACATAAGTATGTATTTATGCATGCATGTATGTATACACATATGTATGGGTATATATACACATGATTACATATACATATATAAATATATGTGGGTAAGCATATATACATATTATACATCTCTATATATGTATATTTGTATACCTATATGTATATGTGTCTGTGTGTATATATATACACATACATATACATATGTGAGTGTCATGTATGTATTAAAGAGGGTGGTTTAGGGTGAAAATAAGTAAGAAACTAATTAGAACTAATAATGAAATGGGATTTCTCATGGGAGTAGTGCATTCACCACTACTAAAGGTCTTCAAGAGTCCAGATGACTACTTATCAGAATCCTGTAAAATACATTCTAATCTAAGAGGTTGTGATCCCTGACCTCTTCAAGTTATATATATATATACATATATATATATATATATATGTATATATATATATATTCAAAGAGATTGGGATTTTCTGGCATTGAAATATGTACATTAGCTTAATAGTTTCAAAAGTATTCCTGGTAGTGTTCTTTTCATTTGCACAATCTAGGCAACAATATCTTTCCTTTTCCTATTATGATAATGCCTTGAAATTAAGATTATAGAGTTTATCAAGAAAACAATAACAACATTGTCCAAATCTTTTTTTAATACTGCTTTCATTAATGAGTCTTTCAGATTTTGTTTTGTTCAAGTTTTCTTCTATAGCCTACAATCTGGTAAAAAGATGACTCAGCAAAGAACATGATGTTTCATGCAGCTAATTTAGGATTCTAGATATTATTACCCACCTCGCTGGTATCATTAGTGTGTTCTTTTTCTACAAATAGATCTACTAAGAACTATCAACAGAACTATACCTAAAAATGGGAGAATCAGTAGGGTGTGCAGAGACAAAATGGTGAAGTAAAGGCAGGGACTCACCTGAGTTCTCCCACAAACCCCTCCAAATACTTTTAAATAATGACTTTAAACAAATTCTGTAACAGCAAAAGCCACAAGTGAGGGTGTGGAAAAATATTCCAGCCCAAGACAATTTAGGAAGTTAGCAGAAGAGGTCTGTTGCTCCAGGGTGCCAGTGTAAACTGGAAGTAGAAATTAGGGCAATTGGGTCAGTGGTAGCAGTGGCAATTTTTAGACCTTTCAGTCCACAGACAGTAAAGGGGTAGAACAACTGATCAGAAGATTATAGGGGTCTCTGCTGGAACTGGGGGCAGGACTCTGTTGCTGTACCCATACTCAAATTCAGGTCACATGTCCTGGTTGGCAGTCCCAGGTCAAAGAGGAGCATGAGCAAATCAGAGCTTATGGCCACAGTGGAGTGAGGATATTCCTCACAATTCCAGGGCAGAAAAGAGTGCTTGTGATCAGTAAATACCTCTCATTAGAATATACCACCTTGGTAGAACTGAAATCTAAAGGTACCTAAAAGTATCTCTGAAAAGGGCCACACGAAACCCCTGAAGCTTGGGACAAGGCACCCTCTACCCTGGCAGCAGAGTTGTACTTTAACAAGGAATTAAAAGTCAAGTAATAGCCTAGGAAAATGAGCAATCAACTGGAAAAAAATCTGACCATAGAGAGTTACGGTTGTGACAAGGAATATCAAAACACATGAAGGAAAAGAAAACAAAGTCAATGCTCCTACATTCAAAGACTCCAAGGAGAATATGAATTGGTTTCTGGTCATGGAAAAGCTCAAAAAGGATTTTGAAAATCAAGTAACAGAGGTAGAGGAAAAACTGGCAAGAAAAATGGGAGTGATGCAAGAAAATCATAAAAAAACAAACAAACAAACAAACAAAACCTGAGCCAACAGCTTGGTAAAGAAGACTAAATACCAAAGAAAATAAACTTTACAAAACAGACTGGGGGGGTGGGTGGAGTCAAGATGGCAGAGTAGGAACACCCCATGTGCAGGGCTCTGGCTCTCACCTACTCCAGTTTATGTAAAAGGTGACTCTGAAGAAATTTTGGAGCTACAGAACCCACAAAGTGACACAGAGAAGTTAACCTCCCCTTAGGACAGCCCACAGGCCAGCAACAAGCAGCCACCACAGCACTTTGGGAGCCAACCCCAGCCTCAAAGGAGACCAGGTTTTAGCCTGAGGGGGGGCCTGACTAGCAAATGGCTGGAGGCATATGAGATAATGAGCACCTGTGGAAGTTTCCAGAATGATCAACACATAGATGTTAAGGACACAGTGAGAAGTCAATGCAGGGTGCATTTGGGATCTAGTAGTTTCAGAGTATGGTTGGCCTTTATCCACTGGAGGGAGAAGCTGATGAGACACCATGGCTATGAAGCATCTGCCATGTGACAGCTTCAGCTCCTGGCCTGCAGATTGTAGGGGGACCAAACAACCAGTCTGAGGGGTAATCACTCTTGCTTTAACCTGCTTGGATCTAGATTGTGGTCTAGGGTAGAGGTCCTGGGTATGTGTGACCAGTTTTCCAGAGTGTGTGGAGGCTTCAGAGAGGGCACCCAACTAATACCTTCAGCAACTGAGAAAACACCAGCATTTTGTACAAAGATCCCCTGTTTGGTAGAAGAGTCCTACTGTGTCAAAAAGTCCAAAAATCAAGTGATTGAATGGCAACATGAGCAAACAAGGGAAGCAAAATAAACAGAGCAACCCAACTTTACACTATTATTTTGGGGACAAAAAGGATCAAAGCATGTTACAGGAGGAAGACAGTGAAGTCAGAACTCCTGCAATAAAAGCATCCAAGAAAAATACAAGTTGGTTGCATAGAGCACCATTAAGAGCACCTTAAGAAGGATTTTGAAAATCAAATAAGAGAAGTGGAGGAAAAATTGGGAAGAGAAATGAGAAGTATGCAAGAAAATTGTGAAATGAGAGTCAACAAACTCACTGAAGAAAATAACACCTTAAAAATAGAATAACTCAAATGGCAATAGAGGCTCAAAAAGGCAATGTGGAGAAGAATGCCTTAAAAAGCTGAATTTGCCAGATGGTAAAAGAATCTCAAAAGCTTCCTGAAGAGAATAATTCCTTCAGAATTATATTAGAGCAAATGGAAGCTAGTGACTTTATGAGAAATCAAGATACTATTAAACAGATCCAAACAAATGAAAAAATAGAAGACAAAGTGAAATATCTCATTGGGAAAACCACTGTCCTAGAAAATAGATCCAGGAAAGATAATTTAAAAATTATTGGACTAGCTGAAAGGCATGATCAAAAAAAGAACCTAGAAATCATCCTTCAAGAAATTCTGAAAGAAAATTGCCCCAATGTTTTAGAACCAGAGGGCAAAATGGAGGCTGAAAGACTGTATCAATCACATCCTGAAATAGATCCCCAAAAGAAAACACCTAGGAATTTTATAGCCAGGTTCTAGATTTCCCAGATCAAGGAGAAAATATGAGTAGCCAGGAAGAAATAATTTGAATATTATGGAAACACAATCAGGATAATACAGGATTTAGCAGCTTTACACTGAGGGATCAAAGGGCCTGGCATATGATATTTTAGAGGTCAAAGGAGCTGGGATTAAAACCAAGAATCACCTACCCAGCAAAACTGAGTATCATGTTTCAGGGGAAAATATGGTCATTCAGTGGAATAGAGGACTTTCAAACATTCTTGAGGAAAAAACCAGAGTTGAATAGAAAATCTGACATTCAGATACAAGTACCAAGAGAAGCATGAGAAGGTAAACAGGGAAAAGAAATCATAAGGGACTTGTCAAACTATTTACACACCTATATGAAAAAATGATTATCGTAACTTATGAAACTTTTCTCAGTGTGAGAATAGTTGAAGGGAATAGAAAAAAAATATATGTACACACATATATATATATATATATATGAGTTTATATAGGTGTATGAATACATATGTGAAAGTATGTATATATGTGTATATATATGTGTGTATCTATCTATCTATCTATCTATCTATCTATATATATATATATATATATATATATATGTACAGGTATACATAGATAGAGGGCATAGGACCCATTTAATAGAAAGGGATGATACTTAAAAGGTGAAATTAAGAGGTGAGAGAGGAATATAATGAGAGGAGATGGGGAGAGAGAGAATGGGGTAAACTATCTCATATAGAAGAGGCAAGGGAAAATGGCTACAATGGAGGGGAAGAACAGGAAGGCAAAAAGGAACGGATCAACCTTATTCTCATTGAATTTGGCTTATGGAGGGAATGACATACACACTAAATAGGGTATCTCACCCTACAGGGGAGTAGGGGGGAATGGCATGAGACAGGAGATTAGGGAAGGGTGGGCAGGCTGGGGGGGAGGGAAGTTGGAAGCATCCACTTTTGTAAAGGAAAGGATCAAAGTAGAGAATAGAATAATTTGGAGGTGGGATGGGAGGGAGGGGAAAATAGTCAGTCTTTTACAATATATCCACTATGGAAAAGTTTTGCATAGCTACACATGTACAACCTATACTGAATTGCTTGTCTTCCCAGTAAGGGTGGATGACAAGGGAGGAAAGGAATGAATCTGGAATTCAAAGTTTTAAAATCAAATGTTTAATATGTGTGTGTGTGTGTGCATATATATATATATATATACACATATACTGTTATTAATATTATTTTACATGTAACTGGGAAATAAGATATATAGGCATTGGGGCTGATAGATCCACTGTGCCCTACTGGAAAGTAGGAGGCAGTATGGGAGAAGATTGGAGAGAGCCTATTGGAGGAGTGGATATGCAGTGGGATTGCTATTTTTGGGTGGTGGGTAGGGGAAAAACAGGGCAAAAATTTGTGACTCAAAATCTTGTGGAAATGAATGATGTAAACTAGAAGTTAATAAAGCATTCGATTAAAAAAATAAAAATTAGAAAAAAAACAGACTAGGGCAAATGAAGTACAAAAGGAGGTACAGAAATCCAAAGAGGAGAAGAAGAAAAATATCAGATTTAGCCAAAGGAAAAGAAGCCACAAAAATTCACTGAAGGAAAGAAATTCCATAAAGAGTAGAATTGCCTAATTGGAAAAGGAATCACAAAAGCTCAGTGAAGTAAACAATTACTTAAAAATTATAATTAAGCAAATGGAAGCTAATGATTTTATGAGAAATCAAGTAACACTAAAACAAATCCAAAAGAATAAAAAAAAAGAACGCAGTGTGAAATATCTCATTGGAAAAATGATGGACCTGGAAAACACATTCAGGAGACATAATTTAAAATTATTGTATTATCTGAAAGTCTTGCCCAAAATAAAAGAACCTAGACATCATATTTAAAAAAAATATGAAGGAAGATTATCCTGATATTCTAGAACCAGAGGATAAAATGGAAATTGAAATAATCTCCTGATCACCTCCTGAAAGAGATTCTAAAATGAGAACTCCCAGGAATATTGCAAGCATCTAGAAAATTTAAATATTGTGGAAACACAATCTGGATAATACAATATTTAGCAGTTTCTATATTAATGTATCAGAGAACTAGGAATGTGATATTTTTGAGGACAAAGGAGCTCAGATTACAACTAAAAGTCACCTAATATTTCAGGGGGGAAATCTATATTCCATGAAATAGAGGACTTTCAAGCATTCTGATAAAAAGAACAGAACTGAATAGAAAATCTGACTTTCAAATACAAGATTTAGGGGAAGAATAAAAAAGGTAAACAGAAAAGGAAAATCATAAGGAACTTAATAAGGTTAAACTCTTTACACCAACATGGGAGTATGATACTTTTAACTCATTAAAAAATTTCCTCATTATTAGGGTTGTTAGGTGTATATATAAAGATAGAGAGCATAAGTCTGAGTTGAATATACAAGGATGATATCAAAGAAATAAAATTGAGGGACAAGAGAAGAATGTACTGGCATAAAGAGAAAGCGAGAGGTAGAATGGGGTAAATTATTTCACAAAAAAGAGGCAAGAAAAATTTTTACAGTTGAGGAGAATAGGAGGAGAGGTGAGGGAGAGTTGGCTTAACAAATGAATAACATACTCTCAATTGGATATAGAAATCGATCTCACCTTATAAGAAAGTAGGAATGGAAGGGGACAAGAGAAGGTAGGGAGGGGATAGAAGAAAGGCAAGATGGTGGTATAGGGGAGTCAAAAGCAAAAATTTTTGAGGAGGGAAAGGATGAAAGGAAAAAGAGAATAGAATAAATAGGGGGATTATGATGGAGGGAAATAGAGTTAGTAATAGTAACTGAAAAAAAAACTTTTAAAGCATGTCTCTTTGACAAAGGCCTCATTTCTCAAATATACAGATAACAATTAAATTTATAAAAATATAAGAGTAATTCCCCAATTGAAAAATGATAAAAATATATGAACAGTTTTCATATGAATGCTATCTATGGGCATAGAAAAATGTTCAAACTCATTATTGATTAGAGAAATGCAAATTAAAACAATTTTGAGGTATTCCCTCATACCTTTGAGATTGACTAATAGGACAGAAAAGGAAAATGACCAGTGTCGGAGGGGATGTGGGAAAAAAATTGAGACATTAATGCATTGGAGATGGAGTTGTGAACTGATTCAACCATTCTGTAGAACAATTTGGAACTATGCTCAAAGGACTGTAAAACTATGCATACCCTTTGAATTTAGCAATAGTGCTTCTAGGCATGTATCCCAAAAGAGATAAAAAATAGAAAGGAAAAGGACCTATATGTACAAAAATATTTATAGCAGCTCTTTTTTGGTAGCAAAGAAATTAAGAGGATGCCCATCCATTGGGGAATGGCTGAACACGTTGTGTTATGTGACTGTGGTGGAATACTGCTGAGTTATAAGAAATCATGAGCAGGATGCTCTCAGGAAAACTTGGAAATATTTACATGAGCTGATGCAAAGTGAAATATACTGTAAACAAAGTAATAGCAGTATTGTATAATGATCAGCTATTGACTTAGCTATTTTTAGCAACAAAATGAATGATCCAAGACAGCTCTGAAGGTCTTAGGATGAAAAATGCTATCCATTGACAGAGAAGGAACTAATGGTGTCTTAATACAGATTGAAACATGCTCTTTAAAAACTTTATTTATTTTCCTTGCGTTTTTTTTTTTGGTCTATGTTTTCTTTCACAACATGACTATTATGAAAATGTTTTGCATGACTACACATGTATAACCTGTATCAAATTGCTTGCCCTCTCAATGGGGGGTGGGGGTAGGGAAGGAGGAAGGGACAGAATTTGCAACTCAAAGTTTTAAAAAATGAATGTTAAAATTGTTTTTAACATGTAACTGCGGGAAAATAAAATGCTAAATGGGAGGATCACATAGACCAGGGGAAATAACACTGTGATTAATTTTTTAACAGAAAATGTAAGGTGTCCATTTAACTATTGCTTGACATAGCTAAAGTGCTCAAGAACAATTAGCCTTCCCAAAGCATATCCTTACACTTTATACAGGCACTTGTTTTATCCATCCTTAAGATAAAATAGAAAATGTGTGAATTTTCACATTTTCAATTTCCATTAAGTTAGAAGACATTAAAGCTGGAAAGCACCTTAGAGATTTTCTGGTCCACCCTCCTCTTCTTAAAGAGGAACAGACATTATCCTGGTGAGAGATGTGATTTGGACATGGTCATACTGCTAGTTGATTGAAAATTCAAAAGTGAGATTTAGTTTATCAAACTCTCAGTCCTGTGTGATCTCCATAAGAACCCTGGATCATTTTTTCCCCTAATCTTCCAGAGGATTAAACTTTTCAAAATTGTTGAAATAATCAAAGGTTATCTGAAGTTAAATAAAATTCTTATAATGGAAGTTTTTGGTTTAGTGATTCATAGTTCATGTAGGTCAGAAATGAATAACTAACTAGGGAAAAATTAAGAAACTTTTTTTTAATTGTAACAAATATAATTAAGTGAGGAGAATTATTTCCTATGATAAATAATTGATGTTTCCAAATGTGGAACTTATTTTACAACTCACTTATAGTGAAATATGTGGTTCTTGTCCTCTATAATATGTAAAGGATATAGTGATATAGATAAGTATATATATATATATATATGTATATATATATACATATAAATACATATATGTGTATGTATCTATATCTCTAGCTATCTAGATAGCACTTCATAAGAAGGGTTTTACAAAGACAATAGTAGCTACCTCCCAGGGTTGTTGAGAACAAAATCTAATAATGTTTGTAAAGTATTTGCAAACAATAAAGCACTATTATCATGATCATTATAATTATAACAAACTCAAGTCAATCTCTATTCTTCTAATCCATAACCTCTGTTCTGTCCTTAGTTTCTTTAATTCAGTCTTGATACTATAAATACACTTCCACTCTTATTTTTCTTGTTACTTTCTCATTCTACCATTCTCACTGCCAATCATTAATCCTAGATCACCTCTACCATTGGTCTATGCCATGTATGTTCCAGAAATGCTTTCCCTAAGCTAACTAAATCACCAATTTATCTTGACAAATCTAAATTATAGTGTGGCAGTCTTCTCATCATTTTTACCCATTCTATCTTTGCTTTACTATTTTAAGGAAAGGGGCCTTTTTTTCTTCCAAAATAACCTTGTTGACTTGAACTCATAATCAGATCCCTTCTCATCTTCTCTCAGAATTTGTCACATTGAATGTTTCTTTTTTCAGTCTTGTTCAATATCTCTTCTCCATTAGCTCCTTTCTACTACCTATAAGCCTGGTTAGCTCCTCCCCATCCTTAAAAGTCTTTGTTTGACTCTGTAATTGGCTCAAAGTGACTTAGAGCTTTTCTCCATTTTATGACTAAATTCCTAGAGCTGTCTATAATTAGTACCTCTACTCTCTAGCCATTCTTTTAGATATCTCTTGCAACCTGATTTCTGACCTTATTGATCTTCTGAAACAGCCTATGAAAGGTGACCACTAACCTCTATTGCTAAAAGTGATTGTTGATCTCAATCTTTTTCCTCCTTTACTTTTTTGAGTCTGAATATTCTCCTTCATTTACTTTTGTGACCCTCCCTTCTCTTTCTCATATGGAATTAGTTTAAATTATGAGTATTGCCCAGGTTTCTTTCCTTGGCTTTCCTCTCTCCTTATATTATCTTTTATGATTCCATTGTTTCTCACAGTTTCATTGATCATTTCTAAGCAAATGAATCTCAAATCTATGTATTCAACCCTGATCTCCATCCTGAGCTGCAGTCCCATGCTGTCAACTTTCTTTGTATACACTCAACTGTCTCTTCAGTATTTCAAACTCTTTGTCCAAAATAGAGTTAGAGATTTCCTTCTCTAGATCATTTTACAATGGAGGTAAACAAGGTTAAGTGATTTGCCCAAGGTCACCCAGCTAGTAAGTGTCTGAGGCCAGACTCGAACTCAGGAAGATTAGTCTTCCTAACTTCAGGACCAGCACTCTATTCATTGAGCCACCTATCTGCCCTAAACTTTAAAGAGCTATAAAATGATACTTATTGTTGCAGATATTGACATTAACATTAATTTAGAACTGACTAGGGTACAAAGGTGTCTAATAGAATCTTGAGCCAACTTTATGACATATTTGACAATAGTATCTAATCTCTGTTTAGATACCTCAAAAGATTGGAGAACTAATTACCACTTTCGTTTTCAGGAGGCTGCATATTTTAGGAAGCAATTCTTTATACTAATTTAGGTGCTGTCTCCCTTTATGCTCCATTCACTTGATTTAGTTCTTCACACTTAAAGACAGTTATCATTGTCCTCTCCCACCAATACCCCCTCCCCTATGTCTTTTCTCTTGTAGGTTAAATGGAATATGTTATATATTACTTGTTATAACTCTGAATCTCCTAATTATCCTGATCACTATTTGCTGAGCACATTTTTTTTTGTCAATGTTCTTTTTAAAGTGTGGTAGCAAGAACTGTACACAGTCTTTTAGATCTGGTCTGGTAAGGCATGTTTGTGTGCATATCTTTAGTAAAAGAGTGTTTAAACAAATATTTTTTACTTCATTTACTAATTAAATTACATTAGGACATTAAAAACTTCACAAGGAGACAAGTCTATTTCATTGGATTATAGATTTAGAACTGGAAAGGAATATAAAGGTCGTTTATTACAATATTCTTATTCTAAAGTTGAGGAAATTGAGGCCCAGAGAGAAGTGTCTTGCCAACCCTTCCACAGGCAATAAATGTCAGGGCCAAGATTAAAACTCAGGTCCTAGGAATCTAAAAGCAAAAATCTTTTCACTAACAACAAAAGAAATTGGTAAAATCATAGAAATTTTCAAGGGAATAAGTATGTACCAACTGCACAGAAGAAAATTATGTTATGAAATGCATACTGAAATATTTTTCAACATTCATGACTTATATCTTTCTTCCCTGAGCAAATTATTCATTGTATAGATTCTTTCCACCTACAACAGGTGAGGGGATAAATTAGCTAAATAGGTCAGTTCCATCTGAAATGAGGTTACTTGGATATCAAAATGGATTACTTATAAAATCATCCCCCCTTCTGAAAATAGCAGAAAAATCCTGCCAAAATAAAACACCTTTTCATTGTTGTCCTATGGTAAATTTTAAAGTTTCTTCACCCATCTTTTGGTTACTTGAAACTGCCATAAAGTTCTGTAACATTCCTCAGTTTTACAATTAAATAAAATGGTAAAGAACAATTTGAGATCATGATGATTATATATTCAGGTTTGAGAATTTATAGGAAATTGTCTGAAGTTCCACATACACTTAACGTATTGAAGAAAATATTCTTAACCTTACACATTTTATTAAATATGAGAAGGAATAAAGGGGTTGTTTAGATACATTTCAGGTGAAATACTATTATTTTTAACAATTCCTACCAAAAATCTGCCTCTCTTTAAATGTTATTATTTCATCATTTGCACAAGATTGGCTTTCTGGGTGGACTATTTAGCAGGATGAAGTGTAACTTCTTTTTCATATGCCTTATGAAACTTGTATTTGGGTGGCAGTAGCTGCAGTGGTCCCAGCACACTAGGCAATGTAATTTATCTCGACAGACTTCTTTCTACTTAGTCATAGTCCTTCCCTGAGCCTATTCAAATTATAGAGGGTTTTGAAATGTTCCTATACTCACAAGTTCATTTATGAAGTCCCCAAGACAACCAGATTGAAAGACAGAAAAATAACCAGAGTACAATAGCTGGTTTCTTCTTAGGTCCAGTTCCTGATTTGCATGAGGTTCTCTCTGATTGCTTAGGTCCCAAGAGTATGGCCTGGTGTTTACTTTCATTCTCTTGTGATTCAGGAATTTGTCTTGGTTTAGTCCTGTTATTCAAGAAAACTGACTTACTCAGGGCTATGCCTTGTCATTTTTAAAAATATTTAAGAAGGAATTTTCTGAAAATGTCATGTGCCTTTCTCCCAAGTGGGAATATGTTCTTCCCAAAGTTATGAATGTTACAACATACACAGCAGTGGACTGACCTGGAGGTCATTTACCAGCCATCAAGGTTAAAAAATCCCTGCCCATGTGGATTTAACTGAGTATGATGCATTCAGAAAACCTAGGTTCAAATGCCATTTCTGACAAGTCACTTAACCCATCCTTTGACTAGATGGTCTTTGAGGTCTATTCGAGCTATGCATGAGCCTTGCTTTTTAGACAATAATTAATTAATAAAATATTTTATAGCTTTTTGTATGTACCAGGAACTGTGCTAAGCCCTTTCTTTTTTTTTCTCATTTGATCCTCACAACAACCCTGGGAAGGTGGTGCTATTACTTCTATTTTGCAGATGAAAAAACTTAGGCAAACAGGTTGATTGACTTGCTCAATGCTACCCAATGAGTTTCTGAAGCTGAATTCGACCCAATTCTTCCTGACTCCAGTCTCAGATACCTATCTACTATGCCACCAACTCCCCCATATTTTAGATGTAGGCCTTTTATTCCCATTTCACAATAAGTTTCTATCAATTTAATAATAGTAATCCACTGCAAATGAGAGTTCTGACAAAGCAGCTTGTACTGAATACAGAGGGAAGTCAAAGTTCCCATCATCACTATCACCACTCTACCTGGATTTTCTAGGACTTTATCTAAATATATTCAAATATCCCCTTGTTTCTTTTTCCCCCATTTTCTATAACTATCAGCAGATTATATATGCATTGTATATAGATATAGATATCTACATCTATATACAGAAAGAGAGAGAGAGAGAGAGAGAGAGAGAGAGAGAGAGAGAGAGCACAGATACATTTAAATAAGCTAATTGGTAGTTCTGTCTGACCCAGTTTGCAAGTCTCATTTTTTTTTACAGGTCATCCAAGGGAAAGTACACCTGCATTCACATAACACCACCCTGCTTTCATTTACAAAGAAAGAAGCTTATCAAATCAGCAGCACGAGTTCAGTTAAGCCAATGTAAAACACTGCTTGTCCTGTAGAGGAGAAAGGATTTTAGCTGCCATTTAACCTTAATTAAAATGGGTCAGTTACAAACAAGCTTGATCAATCTGTGCTTTTGTTCTCCTCCATTAAATGTTGCATTTCTTTATACCGATTGCCCTAGAAAGGGACACTGGCTGCTTGTAAAGACATAACTTCCTGGTTAGATCATTGCTGCAGGCATTTTCCCTCCAGATAGCTTTAGTTTTTTGACAAGAAAAGAGGGTACTGGGAAGAGGCCCTTCCACCTGTGAACATTGGGGGAAAGTTTTCCTGCAGCATTATACTGCATGAAGGTTTTTATTTGTTAACAGAAGAGTCCACACAGGAATTTCCTTTCAGTGGAGGATTCTAAAATCAGGTACCTTCCCAGCACTTCAGATCTGGTTATGCCATCTCCTTGGCATAATTCTTGTGGGTATATTAGAGCCGTGATTTGAATATCAAATATAAACACAAGCAATCTTTTGCTAAAAAGCAGACTTAATGTTTCAAGGGCCTACATTCTTCTTCTTCCTGCCCTAACCTGCTGCGTCTTGCTGCTGCTTTACACATTAAAACAGCTGGCAGTGTCCAGGCTCAGCAGGGATTGCATCTCAGTATACATGAACTGATCTTTTGTGTGCTTGCCTGTGTGTACATAAAGTGCTCTGGGAATGAAAGATCAAATATAAATAGGAGATATTACTAGTTAAAAACAAACAAGCAGACCACATTCACAGAGTCAGAGGATTATAGACTACAAACACCATATTATTGTGTTTAGTCTTTAATCTGCCATGTGAATACAAAGGAACAATGTATTCTGTATTGTGTGGAAAAGCTGCCTTTCACTTAGGACTGTTTAATATGTAAACAGAAACCAGATAAGGCAAAACAAAACAGTTGACATCCATAAAGACAACACCATTTACAGAAAAAGATAGTGAACTGTTCTGGCTTGGCCCCCATTATGTCTCATAGAAAGGAGAAAAAAATTCTCTCTCTCTCTCTCTCTCTCTCTCTCTCTCTCTCTCTCTCTCTCTCTCTCTCTTTCTCTCTCTCTCTCTCTCTTTCTCTCTTTCTTTCTTTCTCTCCCCCCCATCTTCTCTCCACTCACCACCTCTCTCTCCCTCACTTTTCTCATCTTTTTAAATTAGTTATAAAGTGTTATTAACTAGGCTTAAATTTTTAGATATAAATACCTGTCCACATTAAGATGAGACTGGCACCAAATTTCTGGTTACATAAATCTATAACCAAGAATGGAATAATAGTCTCTGGCCCAAACTGCTGTTTGTAGATAAAAAAGAGCCCTGTCAATGGAAATTTTTGAAGTCTTGTGATACTCCCAGAATAGCTTGTTTGGGTTTTTCTGATCCGACAGGATCTTAGAGCAAGACATCTGCTTTTGGTAAAGTATATTCTAAGAGTAGCATGTTCTCAACAGCATGGATTCCAAAGTAGTTAATATCTTCTTTGAGAGAGAATTGATTCAAAGGACTCAGAGTAAAAATGGACCTTAAAGCTCTCGCAAAAATTACAAAGAGATGAATGTTATATTGATTACATTGTGCATTAAAATATATGTATGTTTGGGATAAAGGTTGACTTCCTCAGCAGGAAAAAAATAAACACAAGAATTAACTCCTGATTACATTATAAACGATCATTCTCTGTTAGGCCTAAGAATACTGAGAAGCCTTCATCATCCTATAAGATAAATAACTGTGCCAAAGTTCATGCTTCAAAATTCAAGTTGTCTGAAATTAAAACAAATACAGGAAACCAACCACATCATTAATAACTTTATTCTAGTTTTCTAATATCTTCAGACTCTACTGGTTAGGTTACTCGAGACTCTATTGATGATTTTTGGATCTCCTCTTCTCCCTTTCTCAGTCAAATTGCTAGAAAAAGTAATTTAAATTCTATACATCCACATCCCTTCTGACTACATTCTCAATTCTTTAAAATCAGGTTTAGGACCTATCACTGATTCAGTCAATAATGAACCAGGCATTGTGCTGTGGGCTTGTGACACAAAGACAAAAATGAAATAGTCTCTTCATTCAATGAGATTTGAACATTCAAGATGGAGAGACAACATATTCATATATAAGGATATGCAGAATAAATAAATAGTTTAGTATGACAGGGCACTCCCTTGTAGTTGGGAGTGGTAGTACAGGTAAAAGCTTAATGCAGAATGTAGTGCTTGAGCTAACAATCATTTTTTTTTTCTTCCAGGCCTTGTCCTTGACCTCTCTACAGGGTTTGGCAACATTAACCACCTACTCCTCCAGGATATTCTTGCAGCATTTTTTTGGGTGGGGGAGAAGGGACTCTGCATTGTTCTTTTCTGGTTTTCCTCTTACCCACTGGACTGTTCAAATTGGATGTTCTGAAAGCATCTTAAATTCCAAATGCTCAAACAGAATTCATCATTCCCCTTACCCCAGTCTTCCTTTTTTAAAAATTCTTTGTTACATTGGAAGTGACCCATCCAGTCATCCTGGCTCACAATCTCAGTGCCATCTTTGACCCCTCACTCTCATTCACCTCACATATCCAATCAGTTGCTGAATCCTGACATTTCTATCTCCTTGATGTCTCTTATAAGATTCCCTGTCTCTCAACTAACTCAGTTATCATCCTATTTCAAGTCCTTGTGCAATTGTTGACTAGACTATTTCAAATGACCTCTCATTGGTAGCTCTACCTTATATCTCTCCTCACTTCATTCTAGCCTTGATACAGATAACAAAATGATTTTCCTAAAGTACAATGATTTTATTTCTCCTATACACTCCAGTGACTTCCTATTGACTCCATGGTCAATAAATTCCATGGATACATGGGATCCAATTAAGGTGTTACAGGTCCTGATAATTCTTTACCCTTACCCTTGCCCATACCCCATGTAATGGCAAATTTGGGGACTATTATGACAGAAAAGAGCCTGAAAAATTGCTGAGAACTGAGTAGTGACTGGTCAGAAAATACCCACAATGAGTCCAGACACCTCCAATTCCCTGGTTTCAAATGACAGCCCAAATTATGCACATTTTATTTTTTCTTTCCTTCAAGTGAGGATGAATTGAAGAACAGATTCTCAAACTTTTTTTTTTTTGATTTGTTTCATGGACCCCTATGTCATTCTGGCAAAGTACATTGACCTTTTTTCTGAAAAATATTTTTTAAAGACTAAATTAAGTAAAATGTTTTTTAAAAAATTAAAAATAAATTAAGATACACAAATTCTATTGAAATAGAGTTATCAAAATATTTTTTTAAAGTTTCTATCTAGGGTTAAGAACTCTTGAATTAAAATAAGAAAGTGATTCCGCATCTGTAGCTAGCAGCATAAGCCATCTTTTCTTCCTGTCTAAATGGCCTGTTCCATTCCTCCTCTCTAATGATCACTTAAATTGTCCTAACTTTATTCTAATTATTTTTAAATGAAAATTTAGGTGCCACTAATGCTTGTTTGAGTGATTAATGCTAATGTGGATGTAAAGATCTGGAAGGCATATAAATAAATAAACAAACAAATAAATAAATATACACATATACATACATATACATATTATATACACACATACTCAGGCAATAAATATTTGTCAAATACCTACTATTATAGGTTTGGTGCTAAGAACTGGGGAATTAAGAAAGGTAAAAAAAAACAGTCATGGTCTCAGAAGGAGCTCACAGTAGAATAAGGGAACAGCATTAAAAAACTACATATAAATAAGTTGTATGTATATAGGAAAAATAGAGATAATTAACAGAGGGAAGACACAAGAATTAAAAGGGATTGGAAAAAAATTCTTGTAGAATGTAGAATTTTAGCTAAGACATGCAGAAAACCAAGAAAATAAGGGCATGGATATGAAGGAGAGAGTTCTAGGTTTGGGGATAGGAACAGAAAATTCCTTGAGTCAGAGATGGAATATTTTGTTTGAGAAACAACAGGGAGGTTATTAACACTGGATTGCAGAGTCTGTGGTAGCATGTAACGAAAGATGTGTGTGTGTGTGTGTGTGTGTGTGTGTGTGTGTGTGTGTGTGTGTGTGTGAAAGAGAGAGAGAGAGAGTACATGCATATGTTGTTCATGTTTATAATGAAATAAGTTGTGAAGGTCTTTTATCACCACATGTGATTTCACATTTCATCTTGGTGGTGTTAGAAACTGGAGTTTATCAAATAGGGAAGGGGATAATGTTGTTAGGTATGACTTTAGAAAGATCATTTTGACAGCTGAGTGGAGGATGGACTTAATCTGCCAAGAAAATTTAGGCAGGCCTAATTAGGTAAAAGAGAATAAATCTGGATTAATCTTCTAAGGGATGCTCATACAAAATCTGGCACACCAACCCCTTAAACCTGCTACAAAGTCAAAACAAACAAAAAATCCAATCCCCAAACAAACAAAAACCCAACCATTTAAGCAGGAACTTTCATACCTCACCTTGTGGGAGATCCCCTGAAACTATTATACACATACATAGATATTTATATGTAGGCATATATACCTATACCATATACATAGATAAGTAAATACAAGCCTATGCATATGTTTATGTATGTATACACACACAGCGTTATACATCTACATGTGTGTATGCACACACAGCACTTACTTACCTGGGTATATCTTATTTGTCCTCAAGAGGATGTAAGCTCCTTGAGGGTAAGTATTACTTTGGGTTTTATCCGCTTCTCTATGACACCTAACATGATCCCCATGTATTATACACACAATAATAGATGAAATCACAGATCTGATGGAATGAATGAATGAATGAATGAATGATCATCCACCTTCTCCAATGAGGAGCAAAATATTTCATTTTGTGCTTTCTATAATTTTTAGGATTTTTTCCCCTTTTCTGTCAATTCAGTTTTATCACCATCGCTTGTTCTGTCTTAAAGGAACAAATAGCCTAACTCTGATCCCATTTTTTATGACAGATCTTTAATTATTTTAATACTGCTATCATGTTTCCCTTCAATATTCTCTAGGATAAACATCTCCAATTCCATTAATTGGTCAACTAAAGTAGAATAGGAGTCTTTGATGAAACTAAAAAACACTAGAGCCATTGTCACATCTCCCTCCTTCATTCCCATGCCCAATGCCTCCACATTGCCTTGGTCCTTTTGGTATATTTCATCCTCTCTATTCTACAATGCACTTATCCTCAGAATATAATGGACTAAGTACATGATAAGAAGAATGAAAACACGGTTTCTACTCTTGTCTCTACTCTTACATGCTTTTGTCCACCAGTCTTGTATATTCTTTTTCCTTCCACAAAAGCAGGATATTTAGTTAAATTTACTTAGAGCTCTACATGAAAAACATTGTTGCAGAATGCCTAAAGGGCAGATCTTAGTCAAGAAGAAAGAAAAACATGATTTTATTAACTACCAACTATGTGTCAGGCACTGTGTTCAATGATTTACAAATATCTCATTTGCTTTTCAAAACAGTCTTGTGAGGTAGATGCTATTATTATTCCCAAATTGAAGTTCAGGAAACTGAGGCAAATGAGGTTAGGTGACTTGCCCTGGTTTACACAGCTGGTAAGTATATTAGGTTAAATTAGAATTTAGGTCTGCCTGATTCCACGCCCACTGTTCTATCCATTGCAATACCTCCTGCCTAGATTTAGATCATAACTATGACTTATATTGGCTGTGTGCCTCTCAACTGATCATTTAATCTATTAATGCTCCCAGGTATACTAAAACCATAAATTACAGATGAGCTAGCTAGTTGAATTAGTAAAGCTAATGTCATACACAGATGAAATCACAGGTCTAATTTTTTAAAGGTCCCTATATTCTTGCAAAGGCAGTTTATAAAAATGAGAAGAATATAAAATAGAGCAATTATGTATTAGAACAGAACAGAGACGATATAAAAGGGAAGCCGGGAGTACAAATTTCTAGGTGCTTGAGATGAGCCAATTACAACTGTAGAGAATTAAATCTAGCTTTAAGTTTCCAAGGAGGGATATTGATTTGAGACAGAGTGTACTATTTAAATAGTATTCCTAAATTTGGAGTTTCCATCCTTGTAAAAAAAATTCAATCTTTCAAGAACACTACACACATTTTGTAATAATATCCTCAAGCAATTAGTTAATTACATTAATCTGTCACCATGAAATACAATTTTAATTTTAATAAAGGAAACACACACAGACATATGTACATATATGTATATATTTATATGTGTGTATATGCACTCACATATGTACATGTGTATACATGCATATATCTCCACGTATGTACTTTGAAGGTCACCATATCTTTCTACTTAATGACCACCTAAAAGTGGATGAATCTGGAATTGGCAACCTTCATTAAAGAGCATTAGTGGAATCCTTAGGCTGGAGATAGAAATTAATTTCTATCTTGGTATGTGAATACAACAGACACAAGGCAGACACACAAGAACATCAGGAAGCAATTGGGACATACAAAGAGGAACTGAATCACAGGACAATGCTGAATACAACCTCTTTCAAAAGATTACTGGGAGCATGTTTGAAACTAGCTAATTCTGATCATTCTGGGATTTAATATGTTTGCAGGCCTTTAGAAAAAAAATGAAATTGCCATTTCTAATGAACCAAACAATCTCATGAGATAGTATTTTCACCAACTAAGCTATGTCTCAGTGTTTTTAAGGCAACAGGTTGATTATCTGAATGTCCTTTATTTCTTTTGCTTCATCCAAAGTAGCCCCAACCTTAGATTATATACATAACTGATAAGAATTTAAAATCCTGTCTGAAAATATATAAAGTGCATTTCTCTCATAATCTCTAATTGTGTAGTTTTCAGTGCTAAACAGTACAAAATTAAAATAACTCAAGAGAAAAATTCTAATAACTGTTAGGCTTAATAATTTAGGCACTGTGATACAACCATAAGAAATTGGGTTTTAGAGATATAGAACTCGGGCTCCAGGGACAGTAATTCTATTTATTATATGCTAGATCTTTGTCAAATCACTATCTGGACCTCTGTTTCCTCATATGCAATATGACATGACTTTGGATTCCACTTTCAGTTCTAAATCTATGATACAATTGTGCTCTTACCATAGTCACTAATTAGGTCTATGACTTGGGCATTTCATCTTATATCTTTGTGCTTTAATATCTTCATCTGTAAAATTAATATCATATGGGTATTCTCTCATTTTTATTTTGACTCTCACAATGTATGATTCTGTTATTTCAAAATAGATGCATGTGGACAAAGATAGAAGAGATCCCCAGTTACCAAGTCTAAATCCTTTGATTTTTAAAAAAATTCTGGCATATGAGAAAAAAATCAAATGTGACATTGGGAGGATAAATGGTCGGAGGCCAAAAATAATTTTTAAAAATTCCTTCTTTGTTATTGTCATTTCTTTCTTTCCCCCCCCCCCCCACTGACTTAAACAAGCCGTAACCTCAGCAAACTTGTGTCTGAGTGGAAATTGAACAATGCTTCCTCTCTGGGTTCTTTCATCTCTCCCCACAGCATGTTTTTCCTATCAGAGACACTGCTGAAACTGCAATAGGTTAAGAGAAGAGGAAGCATGGATGATATGCATACCAGGGATCAAAACACGTTATCAGAGAACTGGGAATTCAAGGGCAGAATGGAAGAAAACATGACACCCAAGTACTTGGGATACAAAGCCACAATAGCACCTGCAGTCCAACAATGTATGATGTGTTTTTCCTCTATTGTAGACTGAAATTCTTAGTTGACTAGCCTGCCCATACCAGAAATAAGGTTGATTCAGTATGGTAATATAATAAGGAGGCACTCTTCTACTACTTAAAAAAGTAATTTATAAGTGCATGTATTAATGGAAATACAATGCATGTATTGTTTCACTTTTATTTTGCTTATTTACTGCTGGATTTATGATTTTATCACTGAGGGAACTCCCACTGTGGAAATTCCCTTCACAAATGTAGTTGGGAGAGGTTTGAATGGTAGCATTTTTAACTCTTGCTTTCTTTTCTTTTGTCTTTTTTTTTTTTGCTTCCATATCTTTCTTTGGTATAGGAAAGTAGTATTTACTCCCAGTAGGGAAACTCATTCTCCCAATGTATATCTGCAATATTTTTATTTAACTTTTAGTCTTAGTTCTCCAGGGAACTGAGAAATTAAAACAATTGACCAGAGTTACACAGAAAGCATAGAGGAGAAAATGGAACTTAACCTGATCCCAAAGTTGGCCCTAGAACAACTATGTGATGCCAAATTAAAAAAAAATAGTAATCCTATAAAATTCCAAAAATAAAAGACTCAACTTCCACAGTAAAGCAAAGGTTTGATTGAAATATCCTTCCTAATAAGTATTAGGACAATATGGTTATGATCACCATAGTCCAAACATACCATAGCTTACCATAGCATATTATCTTCATAAAACCTTTCTTGATCTCAACCAAATGTAATCTTTCCCCACTCTGAACCTTCTGGACAATTTTTTTTGTACATCTCTTACACCATTTACCAAATTCTACTTTAGTTCAGATTTATGGAATTTTAGAGCTGGAAGGGACCTTAGATTTCATCTAGTTTAAACCCTCATTTTACATTTTTGATATTGTCTTTTTAATGCCTTCTTTAAGCCCCTTGATGTCAGGAAAACAGCATTCTCAATGGCCCCTAGCACACTAATACCTTTCACAAAGCAGGACTTAATAAAGATGTTTTCGATCAGAAATTCTTCACCTTTTTATGTAATAAAACCCTCGATAGTCTAGTGAATCCCATGGACCCTATCCATGAATAAAATTAAGAAAAAACACCAGATTGTCAAGAAGCTAATTATACTATACCTACTCTCCTGTAGGGTAGGATACCCTATTTAGTGTGTATGTCATTCCTTCCCTGAGCCAAATTCAATGAGAATAAGGTTGACCCATTCCTTTTTGCCTTCCTGTTCTTCCCCTCCATTGTAACCATTTTCCCTTGCCTCTTCTATATAGGATAGTTTACCCCATTCTGTCTCTTCCCCATCTCCTCTAATTATATTCCTCTCTCACCTCTTAATTTCACCTTTTAAGTATCATTCCTTCCTATTAAATTGGCCCTGTGCCCTCTATCTATGTATATCTGTACACATATATACACACGTTCACACATGTATTCATATGCCCATATACCCTTCTACATAGACATATATCTGTATGTATATGTATATATGTAAGTATGTATATATGTATATATGTGTGTGTATGTGTATATATGTATATATGTGTGTATGTGTGTATATATGTATATATATATGTGTGTATGTGTGTATATATGTATATATAAATACACATTTCTATTCCCTTCGACTATTCTCATACTGAGAAAAGTTTCATAAGTTACAATTATCAATTTTCCACGTAGGGATGTAAATAGTTCAACTTTGATAAGTTTCTTATGATTTTCTTCCCTGTTTACCTTCTCATGCTTCTCTTGCTTCTTGTATCTAAATGTCAAATTTTCTATTTAACTCTGGTTTTTTAATCAAGAATGCTTGAAAGTCCTCTATTCCACTGAATTACCATATTTCCCCCTGAAATATGATACTTAGTTTTGCTGGATAGGTAATTCTTGGTTTTAATCCCAGCTCCTTTTACCTCTGGAATATCATATTCCAAGTTCTTCAACCCCTCAGTGTAGAAGCTGCCAGATCCTGTGTTATCCTGATTGTGTTTCCACAATATTCAAATTGTTTCTTCCTGGCTGCTAGTAATATTTTCTCCTTGATCTGGGAATTTGAGAACCTGGCTATAATATTCCTAGGAGTTTTCTTTTTGGGATCTTTTTCAGGAGATGATTGGTGGATTCTTTCAAACTCCATTTTGCCCTCTGGTTCTAAAAAAATCAGGGCAATTTTCTTTCAGAATTTCTTGAAGGATGATTTCTAGGTTCTTTTTTGATCATTGCTTTAAGGTAGTCCAATAATTTTAAAATTATCTCTCCTGGATCTATTTTCCAGGTCAGTGGTTTTTCCCATGAGATATTTCACATTGCCTTCTATTATTTTCATTTGTTTAGATCTATTTAATAGTATCTTGATTTGTCATAAGGTCACTAGGTTCCATTTGCTCCAATCTAATTCTGAAGGAATAATTCTCTTCAGTTAGCTTTTGAGATTCTTTTTCCATCTGGCAAATTTGGCTTTTTAAGACATTCTTCTCCTCATTGGATTTTTGAGCCTCTTTTGCCATTTGAGTTAGTCAATTATTTAAGGTTTTATTTTCTTTAGTCAGGTTGTTGACTCTTCTTTCATAATTTTCTTTCATTGTTCTCATTTCTCTTCCCAATTTTTCTCCACTTCTCTTATTTGATTTTCAAAATCCTTCTTAAGGTCCCCTATGGCCTGTAACCAGCTTGTATTTTTCTTGGAAGCTTTTGGTGCAGGAGTACTGACTTCACTGTCTTCTTTCTGTTCCATGCTTTGATCCTTTTTCTCCCCAAAATAGGGGTGTAAAGTTGGGTTGCTCTGTTTACTTTGCTTCCCTCATTTGTTCATGTTGCCCCTCAATTACTTTACTTTTGGGCTTTTTGCCACAGTAGGACTCTGCTACCACACAGGGGAACTTCGTACCAAACACTAGGGTTTTCTCAGCTACAGAAGGTATTAGTTGTATGCTCTCTCTGAAGCCTCCACACACTTGGGCAAGCTGATCGCACACCCCAGGACCTCCACCCTAGACTGCAATCCAGATCCAAGCAGGTTAAAGCAAGAGTGATTACCCCTCAGACTGGTTGCTTGGTCCCCCTACAATCTGCAGGCTAGGAGCTGAAGTTGCCATTTGCAGTAGTGCCTGAGAGGGTTCTTGCCCCAGGGGCAAAGGCCTATCACACTCCCAACTACTGGATCCCAAAGTCCACACTGCTCTGACCTCTCACTGTGTCCTTAGAATGTATGGGTTGATAATTCTGGAAACTGCCACAGCTGCTGGTTATCTGAAGTCCCTCCAGCGACTGGTCAGGCCCACCCTGGGGCTAAAACCTTTGATAAAACCTTTGGGTCTGCTCCCAAAGTGCTGAGCTGGCTGCTTACTCCCGGCCCACTGAGCTGTTCTCAGTAGGAGGTTAGTTTCTCTGTGTCATTTTGTGGGTTCTGTAGCTCCAGAGTTTCTTTAGAGTCACCTTTTACATGAATTCAAGAAGCCAATTGTACTGAAATAGAGATGTCATTTTTTCCTATTCATATTCATGGACTCCCTAAAATCTATCAATGGACCACTTAATTAATAACCTCTTTTTTCGATAAATGAATTTCCCTGCCTCATGTACTTCTGTGTTTCACTTCCTTTTCTGGTTGAAACTGAGTCCTGTCAGCAGAATCAGTCACCATAAAGTTAAAAAAAATTTTGGAAAGTGTCTAAAAATAAATATATAAATAAAATTAGTGGCAGATTATAGTCTTCAAATAAGATATTCTCTAAAAAATATTTATATTTGTTTGGAGTTTTTTGTTTGTTTAACATGGGTGACTTAAAAATATAACCAACTATACTGTATTCTGATCTGGAGTCACCATACAGCTATCTGAGTAAATGAGGCAATTACAGTGTAGTTTAATGATGTATTTTAAAACCATTTTGCTTTGTGGAGTCCATGAAAGAGTGATGTGACCATGTGAAAATATTAAAGCAGAAATTTAAAAATGCACTTTACTTGTCATCAGTTATAAATTAGATCCTTGGTTTGGGAGCCTCTAAGTACAGTAACTCTAGTTGGATAAATGGGGCTCAGGAGTCCTGCTCAGTGAGTGACCTGCTGGCTTACTCGAAACAATTCACAATCCATTTTAGTTTTCATCAATTTCTTCATATTGTGTATTCATCTGGTCAGTTATAAATAATTTTACCTCTTCTAAGGCTATGAGAATGTTACTGATATCTCTGTTTACCCTTTTGGTGACAAATGGCATTCTTTGCTATGTTACATCTTAAAATATACTATATACACTGAATAAGTTAAGGGACTTTAATTAAATTATCATTGTTATTACCACCATCAATATTATCATTATTGCTTACAATGATAAGGATAATTATAACAGCATTTATATGACATCTTAAGATGCACAATGTATTTTTACATGGGCCAGCTAGGCGGTACAGTGGATAAAATGCTGGCACTGGAGTCAGGAGGACCTGAGTTTAAGTCTGGATTCAGATATTTACTAGCTGTGTGACCCTGGGCAAGTCACTTAACCTTTTTTACCCCAGTTTCCTCATCTGTAAAATAAGCTAGAGAAGATAATGGCAAATGACTCCAGTATCTTTGCCAAGAAAACTCCAAATAGGGTAACAAAAAGTCATTCATGACTAATCAACTAAACAACAACAAAAAGAGCTTTACATTTATCATCTCATTTAATACCCAGAACAACCCTAGGAGGTATCTGCTATTATCCTCATTTACAGAAGAGAAAACTCAGGGGTTAAGTGACACACCCAAGCATAACCAAGGTTATACTACTGTTGAGTATCTGAAACCAGGTTTAAACTCTGGTCTTTCTGACTCCAGACCCCTCACTCTTCATTGCACTACCTAGCTCTAGATATATATTTTTCTATTGCCAATGTCAGGGATAAAAATTAATGCTATTTTACTTTATTTCCATAATCCATTTACCATTATTATTATTTTATTTTTTACAATCATTTATGCCATGAATCTGTAGAGCATTGTATCCAACAGCTCAGCTTCCTTGACATTGGTTCTCACAAAGTATTCTTTTCTGGGTGGAGTAAGCTGACATTTCAGATGAACCTTTTTCTTTAGCTTCTTTCTCCTTCTGATCATTTTCCTTTACCTGCTTCAGGAAGCTATCTCTGCCCTTAGAGTGATCAATATGCTCAACATAAACATTCATTCTTTTGGCTAGAATTGCACCCTCAAACAGTTTGTTTACAACAATGCCTACAGCATGTTGAATGATATTATAGTCCTCTCTAGTCTTGCCATGGGGGTATTCTGTGAACCATGCCCATTCTCTTGATATCTACAGTATTGCTTTTCTTATATATGTAGCCAAAGGGACAATGCCATGTTTTGGAAAGGACATAGAATTAACTTCAGGTAACAACATGGAACTGTTTTTGTATCATCAGGGGGAGGATGCATATATTCATGTTATGGCTTTTACAGTGAGAAAAATATAAGATCATTTTATGAATGTTGGATTCATTTTTTCCACATTACTACAGAATTTCTAAAAAGCCACTGTAGGATTGCAATATGTGTGCATATTACAAAAAAGAATGCTATATATCTATACATGTGCTGCCACAGTAGTTCACTTGAATTCAATAATTTGGTATGTAGTGAAAAAAACCCAGATTTATAATCAGAGGACCTGGACTCAAATTACGACTTTAACATTTGCTTCCTGTGTAACCTTGAGCAAGCCACTTGTCTGGGTTTCAGTTTTCTCATCTGAAGTTATGGTCCTAGAAATATCTGCTCTAATCAATGGGGAAGGCCAGGGGGAGAAGAAGTTTAAACGAGACGTGGCTCCTGGTGTTAGGAGTTTAGATTCTTGTAGGTAACAGGTGACTCTTATGAATGATGATGAAGTAAAAGAAAGACAATCACTTATGTGGCCTCAGAGAGACAGGTCTCCAAGGAAAGGAGTCTTTGAGGAAGGAAGGCCCGTGCAAAAGATCATATTTGAGTTAGACTTTAAAAAGGAAGGTAGGAATTCAGCAAACAATGAGGGAGAATGAGGGCTATTGAGGCCTGGTATAAAGCATGAGCAAAATCAAGGAGGCAGGAAGACACCCTCAGTTCCTTATTACTCATCCCTCATATCCAATCCGTTGCCAATAGAAGGTAGGCAAATTTATCAAGAGTATAGAAGGTAGTATGAAATATGGCTGGAAGGTAGTAAGAAGTATGGCTGGAAGGTAGTATGAAAGTTATGTCACCAGTTTGTGGAATGTCTCAAATCCAGGCAATTAGATCCAGCAAACAATTAATAAGCCACAAATATGTGCATGGAATTTGCTAGGAGTTAGAAACAGCAAGGCAAAAATAAAAAGTGCCTGCCCTCAAGGAAATTACATTCTACTGGGGTATATAACATGAATATGGATAAATAAATAGTAGGTAATTTGAGTAGGGAGTGAGCTCTAAGAGGAAAATTAAGGAAAGCTTTAAGGCAAATGACTGAATTCCACTTTCTAATCAACAGAGGACCAGTTCAGATTTGTTAGCAGATACAAATGAATAAAGCTGTTCTCAAGATTGGAGTCAGCCAGATGGCTCAGGCAATAGGCAGTGGGCCTGTAGATAGGAAGACCTGAGTTCAAATTTGGCCTCAAACACTCACTAGGTATGTGACCATGGGCAAGGCACTTAACCTCTATTTGCCTAATCCAATGAAGAAGGAAATGACAAACTACTCCAGTATCTTTGCTAAGAAAACCTCATAAGAGGGCAAGAAGAGTCAGACATGACTGAACAACATTCATAATATTAGTTTAATAGCAGTACAGTGGATTCATTACAAGAAAGAGGGAATGGATGCAGCAGGTCTTAGGAGACTATCATAATGTAGATATATTGACAAAGGCAGATTCTAAGAATAAATCAGGTTGCTAAACCAATTATAAGGTCCAGTTAAGATAAATAGTGAGATTAGTAGTAAGTGTCCTTCAGAATTCTTTCCTTGCCGTTCTTTTTTACTCCCTTTATAAATACTTCACTTTTCAGCTACTATATATTTAGTTACCAGCCACTCTCACATCTATGTATCTCACATCTGCCCCTAACCTCCCCTTTTGACCTCAAATCTCCCACCTCCAAATGCCTTCCTGATGTCTCAAATGAGATGTTCAGTAGACATCTTAAACTCTACATGTCCAAAACAGATTTCATTATCTCTCCTCCTAAATCCTCCCTATTCCCACATCTTCTCTGTTACTGTAGAGGACAACAGCATCCACCCAGTCCCTTAGGTTTACAACCTAGGAAGTTAGCCTCATTTTCCTTATTTATCACTCATTCCTCATATCCAACCTGTTGCCAAGACCTCTTGAATTCACCTTCATGTCTCTCCAATATGTTCCTTTTCTCCTCTGACACTGACACTTCCCTGATGTAATCCTTCATTATCTCATGCCTGGATTATTGTAATGATCTCTTGGTGAATACACCTATCTCAGTTTCTCCCCATTCCAATCCATCTTCCATTTATCCACTAAAGTGATCTTCCTAAAGCTCCACTCAGAGCATGTCACCTTTCCTGCCCCCTTCCTACTCAATAAATTCTGGAGGCTCCTATTGCTTCCAGGATCCAGTATGAAATGTTCTGTTTGTCCCTCAAAACCCTTCATAACTCCTCCTTCTCCACCTTTCCAGTATTCCTTTTAATATTTTTTTCAGTTTAATTTATTTTTTGCTACATTTTAAGTTCCAAACTATCTTCTTCCCTTCCCAGCCCACACTACAGAAGGTCACCATTTGACAAAGATTTTTATATGTGTATATATTTATATACTTCTATCTAATTTATATTTTATATTTATTAAACATACTATATATATATATATACACACATATATATGCACACAACTGCCTTCCAGATGTAAAACCATATAGATGTAAAACCATACTATGCACACTCTTACCAGTTCTTTTGTCTAGAGGTGGATAGCATCTTCCTTCATAGGTCTTTTATAGATGATTTAAGTATTTATAGTACTCATAATAACTTTGTTCTTCACAACTATTCTTCAAAAATATTGCTGATACTTTATACAATATTCTCTTGGATCTACTCATTTTACTTTTAATTATTTTATGCAAGTGTTACCATTTTTTCTTATAGCACAGTAGTATTCTATCACAATTATATAACACAATTTGTTTAGCCATTCCACAATTGATGGGTATTCCTCAGTTTCCAGTTCTTTGCCACCACAAAGGGAGCTGTTATAAATATTTTAGAATATATAGGTTCTTGTCCCTTTTCCCTGATCACCATGTGAAATGGACTTGAATAGTGGTATTGCTGGGTCAAAAGGTATGACCAAGTTTTATAACTCTTTGGAAATAATTCCAGATTGCTTTCCAAAATTGTTGGATCAGCTCAGAGTTCCACCAACTATGTATTAATGTCCCAATTTTCCCACATGCCCTCCAATATTTATCATTTCCACCTTCTACCATTTGAGCCAATCTGATTGACATGAGATGATAGCTTAAAGTTGTTTTAATTTGCATTTCTCAATTCAGAATTTTCATATGTCTATATGTAGTTTTGATTTCTTTATTGAAAAAACTGCCTGTTCATATAATTTGACTATTTATTAATTGGAGAATGACTCACGCTCTTAAAATTTGGTAAAGTTCTTTATATATTTGAAATATAAAACCTTTATCTGTGAAACTTTCTATAAAAATTTATCCCGAATTTTCTGCATTTCCTTTAATCTTGGCTAAGTTATTTTTATTTGTACAAGATGTTTTAAATTTAATGCAATCAAAATTATAAATTTTACATCTCAAAGTGCTCTGTATCTCTTGTTATTCATAATTTCTTCTATTCATTATGTCTGATAGGTAATATATTCCACCTTCTTCTAGTTTATATTTGGTATCTCCTTTTATATCTAAGTCATGTATCTATTTTGACCTTATCTTGGTAAATGCTGGAAGATATTGATCTATGCCCAATTTCTGCTAGACAGTTTTCTAGTTTTCCCAACAACTTATACCGAATAAGGTGTTCTTTTTTTAAAATTTATTTTTTGCTCTTTTTTTTTTTGGAGGGCAATTGGGGTTAAGTGAATTGCCCAAGGTCACACATCTAGTTTTTGTATTAAGTGTCTGAGGCCGAATTTGAACTCAGGTCCTCCTGACTCCAGAGCCAGTGCTCTATTCACTGCACCACCTAGCCACCCCCAAATAGTGTGTTCTTATACCCCAAACTAAAATTTTTACATATGTCAAACACTGAGTTAGTAGAATTATTTACCATTGTGTATTGTACATCTACTCTATTCCAGTGATCTGGCTTTTTATTTCTTAGCTGGTTCTAGATTGCTTGAATCATCACTGCCTTTTTAAGTTTAAGATCTGGTACTGATAAACCAGCTTTTTTTCTCCATTTTTTCCCATTAATTCCTTTGATATCCTTGGCCTTTTGTTCTTCCAAATGAATTTTTAAATTATTTTTTTCTAGCTCAGTAAAATAAGTTTTTTTTTTTTTTTTTGTAATTTAATTGGAATGGCATTAAATAAGTAGATTAGTTTAGGTGCAACTGTCATTTCTCCAATTATTTAAATCTGACTTTCTTTGAATAAAAGGTGTTTTATAATTATGTTCATGTAGTTCCTGGATTTATTTTGACAAGCATACATACTTTATACACACTATAGTTATTTTAAATGGATTATCTCTTGGTATCTCTTGCAGGGTTTTGTTGTTGATATACAAAAATACTGATAATTTATGTGGGTTTAGTTTGTATCCCTTCCAGTTTTCTTGTACTTTACTACAAACTATATATTCCCTACTGTCCCATGTACAAGACACTCTATCTCTTGACTCTAGGCATTTTCTCTGTCTCCCATGTATGGAATGCTCTCTCCTCATCTCCATCTACTGGTTTCCCTGGCTTCCTTCAAATCCCAGCTTAAATCCATTTTCTGGAGGAAGCCTTTCCAAGTCCCTCTTAATTCAAATGCCTTTTATCTGCTAATTATTTCTTATTTATCCTCCATAGCTTGTGTTTGTGTGTGTGTGTTTGTGTGTATTTGTTTGTTCTTGTCTCCCCCGTTAAATTGTGAGTTCCTTTAGGGCAAGGGGTACTCTTTTTTTTCCTTGATGACACAGAAAAAGTTTACAAACTCAGAAATGCATGAAACATCTGTTTAATATTGTGTAAGATCAACATATTTTATCTTTTAGTACCATAATAAATTAGACGTCTTCTCTGGCATGAAGGGAGGGGCAAAATTTTTTGTGCAAATTTTCCAGGTCTTGGGGGCACCTTACCCGTAATTCCTGATATATAGAAAGGATATGTATAGTGAGCTGTTGTGGAAGCTTAGGGCTCTAGAGCCCCATCTCGTTCTGGTTTCTGGTACTACTGCTACTAGTATGTCTGTTAGATTTTGGAAAGCATCTGGCAATCCATTTCATCTCCAAGTGTTGGTGGAGCAGGGCATCTCTTCAGGTAGCATCATCTGAAGGTACCTTAATTGAAATTATCTCCCCCACACCCTGTGTCCTTGGAGAACCATGATTTCATTATCATTATTTCCTTTACAATTCAGCCTTAAGATGCTATTAATAGCCATCATCTTCACTGGCAGCTAAGGTATTCATAGGAAATTGTGAGAGGAATGGAAAACAAGACTAAGACTTTGGATAATTTTTTCCCTGTCAGGTCTTAGAAAAGTGAGCTTCTCATCTGGGGGATACAGACTAAAAGGATGGTAAAGGAACTCTTTTTGTAACCTAAGCAGTAAGGGCACATAGTAGGTTCTTAATAAATATTTACTGATTATAGTGGTGAATATGTAGCCTGATTTTGTAACTACTGATGGATACTTTCTAATATCCACTAAATAAATTTATATATATATGCATAATATCCACTAAATAAATTATAAAAGTATATATATGTATATATATATTCACATTACAAAATAAAGCTTTAAGAGATCTGAAAAATTCTTATGCCTATTTAAACAAAGTAAGATCTTATTTTGAGTTATATAAGATCATATATGCTTGAAAAATCAAAATCAAAATCTAATTATATATAAAAATTGAGTCTCTATGAGAAGGAATTAATCAGCTCCTCAAGTTATCTTCTTAAAACTCTCCTCTCTCTTATGAGCAAATGCCTAGAAAAAAATTAAAAAGCTATTTGTACTCATTATCTATGTCACACTCATGTCTCACCACCTCAAAATGGTCCCTAATAGTCAACTGAAGGGGCAGATAGGTGGCACAATGGATAGAGTGCTAGTGCTAGAGTCAAGAAGGCTCATCTTTCTGAGTTCAAATCTGGCCTCCAAGACTGACTAGCTGTGTGAACCTGCGTAAGTCATTTAACATTCTTTGCCTCAGTTGTGTGTTCTATAAAAATGAGCTAGAGAAGGAAATGGCAAACCACTCCAATATCTTCACCAAGAAAACCCAAAATGGGGTCATGAAGAGTTGAACATGACTGAAATGACTGAAGAATATTCAACTGAAACTGCTTTAGGATCACTAGTAAGGATAGATGGAGAAAAGAATACTGACTTTGGGGTCAAAATCCCTCACTTGAAATCCCACCTCTGTAATGGTAAATACTGTTCAGATGATCATAGGCAAGTCCTTTAACCTCCAGGAGGCCCAGTTTTTTCACCTATGTTGTATTGAATGTAGTAGTAGATGGTGTCTAAGGTCTACTGTAGTTCTATGATCTTGTGCTAACATCTTGTCCTTGGCATTTTTTGACACTATTTCCTACTGAATCTTGGTGACTGTTTTGTCTGTTCATGTTTTTCTTTCTACCCATTCAGTCCCATTTAAATGTTGAGGGATGTACTAAGAGAGAGTCTACAGAACTCTCCTGCCCTCTGTGATTTTTCCTTGGTAATCTCATTATCTTCCATGCACTCACCTACCATCTCAGTGAAACTAACTCCTTAATCTACATAATGAAGCCCTAATCTATGTCCAGAGCTCAAATCTACTTCTATAATCTAACTTTGTCTAGATGACCTTTAAGATTACTTATAACTCTAGATCTATTATCTTATGATAATAAGCTCTCTATCTAGTTATTCCAAAGTCATCTAAGTTTCTGCACATCCAAAGCATAAAGCATTATCTTTCTTACAAATTGATCACCTTTCCAATTTTCCTATTACATTCAAGAGTATCATCATTTCAAACATATTTGCAATAAAGAAGTCATCACCCCTTTTAGTCAACTGCAATGTGTATTGTTTTGCTTATTCTACCCCTTCAAGGACTCTAATCATGCATTTTCCCTTCTTTTTCTCCTGTTGAGCTGCCAAAACCCTTAGTTCAGGACCTCATCACCTTTAGCCTGGACTATTGCATTAGCCTTTTAATTGGTCTCACTTTTTCCAGCTTAGTGGGTTCTCCACATAGCTGCTGAATTAGACATTTCTTTAGGAATAGCACTTGCAGCAATCAGGAAAAACTTCTTGAAGGAAGTAATACTTGACCTAAGCTTTGATAGGAACTAAGGATTCTGAAATGCAAAAGTCTGACCATGGAGCTAACCATACTTAAGAATTTTCAATGTTTCTTTATTGCCACTAGGATAAAATACATATTTGTCTTTTTAGCATTTAAAGTCCCTCACATTTGACTGAAGTGTATTTTTTTTTCCAGCTTATAACTTCTCATCAGACATTTTACCTAAAAGAGGGGGGGGTAGATTGAGGACAAGTAATGAAGGGCATAAAATTCCATTAGAGTGGATTGATGTGTGGCAGTGACAAGGTCAGATCTACATTTATGGGAAATGACTTTTGCAGCAGTAGGTAGCATAGACTGGAGTAGGGAGAGACTTATGGCAAGGATAGCAGCAAGGAGATGGTGTGATTGTTTAGCAGACAGGTTCTGAGTGCCTGAATTAAGGGGAGAGAGTAGATAGAAGGGAAGGTGTGCAAGAGATACTGAGGTAAAGACAGTAAGTTGTATCTACTGATTCAATATGTGGGGTGATGACTGTGAAGAACGAGGATACAGGTGAGTCTATAAACCTAGAAAACTAGAAAAACAATGGTGGCTCCAACATATAAAGAACTGGTTTGAAGAAAAGACAGTGATTTCAGTTTTGGACATAGGGAGATTGAGGTGTACCTATAATGCCTAGTTTGAAATATCCAATAGATAATTGAAGATGTGGGACACTGAAGCTGAGGAAAGCATGGGGTATATGTATATTTGCATACATATATACATATATGTACAAATGTGTACTGATATCTCTATATACACAGGTATATGTATGTATAAATATCTTTTTGCATAGTGTTTACATATATATGTGCATATGTCTTTTATATAGGGTTAATAATTAAGCCTAAGTGATGGCAATGAATCACAAAAAATGAAATAGATCATTTTGATTACATGAATTGAATGGATATTAATGCAATTTGTTATAAGCAGGAAAGTGTTCAAATGGGGAAAATAAACTTCACATCAAATTTCTTGGGAAAGGCTTCATTTCTATGAAATGTAGGCAATATACTGTACTTGTTAATACACATATACATGAAAAAAACCATTTCACAATATATAAGTGGTCAAAGTATATGAACATTGAATTAAAAGAAAAGAATTACAAACCACTAGAGAAATTAAAATGAAAATAATCCTGAGTTTTTTCCCAACAAGAAGAAAATTCACAAAGATGACTAAAAATGTGAAAAGATCAATTGCAGGAGTTGTGGAAAGATAGGCAGTTTGGAATTAATAAAGTGACTACATTTTTACCTAGAAAATACATTGCTAGGTATGAACCCAAAATAGGTCATTGATAGAAAAGGAAAGCTTCCACATTCAATAAAATATTTGTAGCTGCACTTTTTATGGTCAAACGGAAATGGGGGAAAAAGTAAATATTCTGTGACTGAGGAGTGACTAATGCTTTGTGGAACATTAATGTAATGAAATACTACTATGAAGTAAGAAACAATTACCATGATAAATCTAAATAAGTATGGAAAAACTTACTTAAAGTGACAAAAATTGAAGTAAAAAGACCCAAACTATACATGATACCAATGGCAATGCAAATGCAAAGAAAAAAAAACCCACAGTTCATGTATGAATATTGCAAAGTTTATGAAGTACAATTATGTTCCCAAGAAAGAAATATGTGATAGCATTTCCTTTGCAGGGGTGGGGACAGGGGAAGAGGACCACAGGTGTGAAATACTGCATGTATTGTCAAATTCTTTAGAGCCGGTATATATGGATAGAATGCCAGGTCTGGAATCGGGAATAACTGAGTTCAAATCTGTCCTCATATATGTTAGTTACATGGCCCTGGACAAATCATTTAACCTCAGTTTCTTCATCTGTAAAAAAGGGACTGACAATGGCATCTGCCAAAGTACCTGGCAAATATTATATGCTATATAAGTCTTAGCCATCATTTTATATTTTGATATATTTTCATCTTTTTAAAAAAACTATTTTTGGTTATGAGGGATGGCTGTATGGGAGGGAATAATGGGAAAGATACAAGGAGAAATTTAGGTAATATAAAAACAAAAGATAAAAATTTATTTTAAAAAGAAACATATACTGAATTATTAAATATGTAAAAAGGAAAAGTACACATAACAGATTTGCAGTTTCATGGAAAAAAAAAACACTTTCATTGTTGTAAAATATTGGTGGGAATACCCAATTTCTTTGGTATTTGTTAAGTTCAGAATAAAAAGAAAGTAAGAGGTGAGTTCCTTAGCTGGGGGAATAGAGCAGGGAAGTTCTGGGAGCTTGAGAAGAAAAAGTCTGCAATAACTATTCTGCAGTGTGAGCTAGAGAAAGAATTAGAGAGGAATAAGAGGATCATTTTGCTACAGTGAAGGCACAGGTGGAATTGGAAAACAACTTTAAAATGCATTCAATCAGCATAGTACTAAGACTTGAGGATAGAATAAGATGTACCAGGTGCTCAGTTCCTTGACAAAGGAGTGAGAATGGTCTGGGGGCCTGTATACAATAGTCAACTTGGTTTGGATTGGGTAGAAAAATTTGATTGAGTGTACTTCAAAGAAGGTGTAGCAGTGTAATGGAGTTAGAGTCTTTAAAGAAGCATCAAGATGTAAGAGGTATTCTGATTCACACTTCAGAGTTGGAAATATTTATGAAATGTTCACTGCATTGTAGGCCTTAAAGGTACAAACAAAATATCCCTGGCTTCAAGGAGCTGACATTCTACTTAGGGCATGCAATAGGTTCACAATTAAATGAATGAAGTATTTAGAAATAAGAAATACAAAGTAATTTCCAAAGGGCTATAAAACTGTACATGCCCTCTGACCCAGAAATACTACTTCTAGGCATGTATCCCAAAGACATCATAAAAACAGGAAAAGGACCCACATGTGTACAAAAATATTTATAGCAGCTCTTTTGGTGATGGTAAAGAATTGGAAATTGAGGGGATTTCCATGGATTAGAGAATGTTTGAACAAGTTGTGGTATATGAATGTAATGGAATACTATTGTGCTATAAGAATTAATGAAAAGGGGTGGCTAGGTGGCGCAGTGAGTAGAGCACTGGCCCTGGAGTCACAAGGACCTGAATTCGGATCCGGCCTCAGACACTTTCACACAAACAAAAACCTAGCTGTGTGACCTTGGACGAGTTACTTAACCCCAATTGCCCTCCAAAAAGCAAAATAAATAAATAAAATACATCCTTAAAAAAAAGAATTAATGAAAAGGCAGACTTCAGAAAAACCTTGGAAAAACTTATAAGAACTGATGTTGAGTGAAATGAGCAGAACCAGGAGAACACTGTATACAATAACAACCACATTGTATGGTGACTGATTTTGACAGACTTAGCTCTTCTCACCAATGTGAGGATCTAAGACAAATCCAAAAGACTCATGATGGAAAATACCATCCTTAATGCAGATGGAAGCTTACTATTTGTCCTCCTTTTCTTTTATTGCTTTGCTTTGTTTCTTCTTTCTTGTGGCTCTTTCCATTAGTTCTAATTCTTCTTTATATCATGACTAATGTGAAAATATGTTAAATATGAATGTATAAGTAGAGTTTATATCAGTTTGCATGCTGTCTTAGGGAGGGGGGAGGAGAAGACAGGGAGAAAATGTAAATGTCAAAATCTTAAAGAAAATAAATAAAATAAAAATAAATAAATTATAAAAAATGAAATACAAAGTAATTTCAAGGGAGAAACAGAAAGGCAGTGAATATGTTAATAACTGAAAGGATCAGGGATTGTCTATGTTGGGAGGTAGGTCTTGGTCTGTGAAGGAACCCAGAATTTCACAAATGTCATTGCTAATGAAGTGTGCTTGAAAAATGAAGAATATGTGTGTGAAGGGGAAGTCATGCTCTTTGGTCATATGTGAATTTCAGTGACAAAATTTATGACCATGAATAATCATATACAAGCTATTTAATCTCTCTGATCCCTATCAGCTGTCTCATTTGTAAAATGACAATAATAATACCTAATAATAACTGTTATAGTAATTAATAGTAACTCTAATAGTACCTAATACCTGATAATGGGGTAGCTAGGTGGTGCAGTGTTTGCTGCACTGAGCCTGAAATCAGGAAGACTCTTCTTTATTAGTTCAAATCTGGCCTCAGATACTTATTAACTGTGTGACCTTAAGCAAATCACTTAACTGTTTGCCTCAGTTCCTTATCTGTAAAATGAGCTGGAGAAGGAAATGGCAAACCACTCCAGTATCTTTGCCAAGAAAACTCCAAATGGGGTCATGAAGAATTGGACACTATTGAAAAATGACTGAACAGCAACAAAAACACCTTATAACACTTAAAGTAAACATATAATATTTCTAGCCATAGCTATTTGCCATGGAACTTTTATAGAAACAAGAAAAAAGTTACTTCTTTAAATGAGATCAATAAATGATGCCAAGTATCTTATTAATCAGCAGCTATGTGCTGCAGTGGATAAAGCACATGACTTGGAGTCAGGAAGACACATCTTTCAGAGTTCAAATCTGGCCTCAGTCACTTACTAGTTGTGTGACCTAGGCAAGTCACTTAACCCTGTTTGCCTCAGTTTTCTTATCTTTAAAATGAGCTAGAGAAGGAAATGGAAAACCAATATGCTATCTTTGCAAAAACAACAACAACAACAACAAAAAACAAATGTGGTTATGCAGAGTCAGACACACAACTGAAAACTACAAACTGAAAACTGAAAACAACAAAATTTTCCTGACCACAGAAACTAAAGAGGAAATATATTTCACACATTTTTGCTAGATTATCCTTCTCTTTTTAATTTATTTTTTTCTTTATGCCCAAATTTTTAGAGTTGGAAGTGACAGAGTGAGTATGTCAGTAGTGTGCACTCAATAGGTGCATATATACTTGAAGAATGATTTTCTAGTCACACATTTGACTGAAAAGTGTAGACATCACAAAATCTCAATATGTCTGTTGTTTGATAAAACAAAAAACAACCCGACATTTGATTCAGTTGAGAAAAATGTTGCCTAACAGACTCTCCTAACAAAGTATCTTCCATGAATAGATCATCAAACAAGCTTCTTTAACAGACCTAACAATGGAAAGAGTAACAAGCTCTGATTATTATTATTAAACATGCATCGAAAGGGACAGTAAGTTTCTGTCATAGAGGAAGCCTAACAATCCAAATGGAAGAGGTATATTCTCCGGATGAAAAAACATTCTCCAGATACTATTTGCAAATGACATGGTGGCTGACTATACCAAGCTGTGGAAAACTACAGAGTTTTTGTAATGAGATTCACAATCAATAAAGAATTAAGCCTGATAATTGGCAGCTAGGTGGTACAATAGCTAGAACAATGGATCTGGGATCAGGATTTCAACTTCCAGCACTTCCTCTCTGTATGACCCTGGGCAAGTCACCTACCCTCCATGTGCTTCAGTTTTCTCCTCTGTAAAATGGGTATAATTACAGCACTTAACTCCTAGGGTTGTTCTGAGGATTAAATGAGTTAATAATTATAAAGCACTTAACACAGCATATGCCTGGCACATACTAAGTAGTATGTAAATGCTATTATTTTTATTATTGTTGGTGTTATAATTTTACCAGAAATGAAGAGGAAAAGGAAATTAAATAGCACTAAAATTAGGAAATTGTTTGAGTACTTCAATTACCTTCAATTACCCTCCTTTGGACTTTTTCCAGCACAAGTTGAGTGATCACTTGTAGGCAATGTTCTAATGATGAACATGGGTTAGATTAGATGACTGCTAAGATCTCTTCTAGCTTCCAAATTCTGTAATTCTGTAGGCACCCACATTTTTGAACTCACAGATTCATTGGTGTGCTGAGCATCCACATACGTTTAATTGTTAAAGCTACTAAAGCCTTCATAGGTAAATCGATGCCCAGCATCATAGCACTAGTTAGTAACAAAACTAGCTTTCTTTTTCCCTTTCAGGTTGAAAAGGCTACAAAGCAAATATAAAGCGTTGTTACTAATCCTTTCCCAACATCCCTCCACACACCCCCTCCATTAACTCCCTAGAGTGTCCCACCTCCTTCTTGTTTCCTGCAGCTTCTCACTTGACTTAGATATGTCCTGCTCATGAGGAAGAAAAAATTAGAATCTACCAACACCATCCATCAGGAAAAAAAAAATTAAAAAACGACAGACAGAGCTTTGTCTGGAAACTGTTTTCCCTGGCATGCCTTGTATCACTGTGCATTGTCTCAGATCAGGGATAAACGGAGGGGTTCCTTTTCAGAGCAGGGCATGGGGTAGTTTCCAGTCAAAGAATAATGACAGGAAGTTTATACAGGTTTCTGAAAGCACTATCATAAGCAGCTCTCTTTAAGAAAGAGACTAATGTGTTTTGTCACACTGAACAAAACACCTGGATTTTTAAAGATTTCCAATGATGAACCATATCCATGATTTGAGAATCTGGCCAATATAGAGGTACTGATGACATATACTCTTTAGTTGAACTTCGTCTTCTTTGGTATCTTCAGTTTATTACTTTTAAGACTGTTTGTTATTTTTACTTATGGAAAACAAACAAACAAACAAAACTTATGTGTTATCTAGTGAGCAAGCAAACATTTCATAATATCAATTTACAGGTGATGTTGTTCCTGGATTACTTAATCTTTTCCCCCAATTCCCCCTCCCTGATTTTCTGTAGAAGACAATTAACAAATATGTTCTTCTATAATTGCATGATGTTCTGTTTACCATGAAGTGTTTAAACAGGTGAGATGTCGCAAGACAGTAGTACAAAATGTTCTGTGCCTGGATAATATTTTCTGTGGGTGGGTCCATTACAGATAACAGTCACATCGTGCGTAATGTTACTAAGTTTATTTTCATTAATATTGACATTTTAAGTAGACTTAGTTCTGATGAAAGGTACTTGATTAACCTAGTTGGAAACCAAGCTGCTTTGTTATCCATCTATATGCTAATAGCTATGTTCCCAAGCAGCTACAGGCTAGTTTAGTCACTCAGTTTTCCTCAATATGATTTGCCTCAAAGTGCTGAAATAAGAGACTTGTTTTAATTTTGGACATTTTGACTTAATGGCCTCTACAGAATAAAGACATAATCCATGTTTCCTGGTGACCTATAAAGAAAATAAATGCATTAACTTTGAAAGCAAATAACCAATACACACAATTTATAACTTTATTTCCAAAAGGGATTTAAATATGACTATGTATGTATATATCTGTATGTGTGTATGTGTATATATGCATACACACATGTATGTGTGTACCACATACATGCCTCTCCCACTCTAGGTTTTTGGGGAAAGAGTCAGTGAGGGCATTAGTGGATTAAAGGGTTTGGTTGACTGTAATCCAAGGGAGCAATGAGAGACTAATAGCTTTAGGAACCACTAATAATTTTCCGTGTGTCATGTAGGTGTTATTAGGAAATTACTTGAACAGAAAGTGGAAACAAGTAGAAAAAGTGGGGAAAAAAGTGGAAACAAGTAAGACAATGAACCTTAAAATTAATTTATTCATGTTCTGGACTGTACCTGACTAAGGTCAATAACTTGATAGTTTAAGTCAAATATGGGAATAAAAAGAGATATTTATAGGTCATTCAACAGTTACCAAAAGGAAATTTACTTAGCAATAGCAGGCAGAGCATATTGAACGTAAATGTGCATTAATGAACCTTAAGTTAATGCATTTAAGTGAAGCTTCTCTGCTGCTGGGTTGCCATAGTGGTCTAGTTATTCATGTCTGTTTGGTAATCAGGAAACTAGAGTATGGTATTAGCAACTGAAATCTTTGGTTTCTGAACAAATTATACCTTAAGGATAGCTTCAGTATCTTTTAAGTAAAAATTACCCTTATTTATTTCCTTAGGGGAGGAAGCTCCCACCCCAACTCAACACAAATAAATTAGTATTTTTCAAGAATAGTACTTCATAGTGACCCTAAGTCTAATGATGAATTTGAATTCTATATAACTGATCACTATTCCTTCAAAAAAAGTTTTCGGGGGCGGAGCCAAGATGGGAGAGTAGGAACAGCACTTCTACACTGCTCCAGCCCACACCACTTCAAAATCATGTAAAAGGGGACTCTGAACAACCTCTGGAGCTCCAGAACCCACAAAACGACACAGAGAAGCTAACTCCTGCTGAGGACAGCACGGCAGCCCAGCAGGGAGCAGCCAGCGCAACACTCTGTGAACCGAGCCCAGGACCCCATGAGTTGCGGTTTTACCCCAGGGTAGCCTGACCAGAAGCCGGCTAGAGGGACCCCAGAACACTAGCTGCTGTGGCTTTTCCAGAATTACCAACACATAGATGCCTAGGACAAAGTGAGAGGATAGTGCCCTCTGGACTTTGGGACCAGTATCTGGGAGCACATCAGCTTCTTCCTCTGGGGGCTAGAAGCCTCTGAGGAGTGGTGGCAAAGGCATCATTTTGCAGCTTCAGTTGCAGCTTCAGCTCCTGGCCTGTGGACTGTAGCGGGATCTGGTGATCAGTCTGGGGGGTAATCGCTCTTGCTTTAACCTTCTTGGATCTGGATTGCAGTCTGGGATGGAGGTCTTGGGGTGTGTGACCAGACTGCCAGAGTGTGTGGGGGCTTCAGAGAGGGCACCCAACTAATACCTCTGGAAGTTGAGAAGACCCCAACGTTTGGGAAGGAAGCTCCCCTGTCTGGTGGCAGAGTTCTACTGTGACAACAAGCTCAAAAGTCAAGTAATTAAGTGGCAATATGCCTAGGCAAAGGAAACAAAATAAACAGAAAATTCAACATTAGACTCCTATTTTGGGGGCAAAGAGGACCAAAGCATGGAACAGGGAGAGAAATAGGAGGTAAGAACTCCTGCACCAAAAGCCCCAAATGAAAATACAAGCTGATTATAGGCCATAGAGGACCTTAAGAAGGGTTTTTTTATTATTTTTTTTAAAGCAATTGGGGTTAAGTAACTTGCTCAAGGTTACACGGCTAGTCATTATTTATGCGTGGGTGCTCACTTTCTGAGGCCGGATCTAATCTCGGGTCATCCCAACTCCGAGGCTGGCGCTCTTACTCACTGTGCCACCTAGCCGCCCCGTTAAGAAGGGTTTTAAAAACCAAATAAGAGAAGTGGAGGAAAAATTGGGAAGAGAAATGAGAAGGATGCAGGAAAAGTATGAAGTGAGAGTCAACAGCCTGACTGAGGAAAATAAAACCTTAAAAAATAGACTAACTCAAGTGGCAAAAGAGGCTCAAAAAGGCAATGAGGAGAAGAATGCCTTAAAAAGCCAGATTTGCCAGATGGAAAAAGAATCTCAAAAGCTCATTGAGGAGATTCATTCCTTCAGAATTAGACTGGAGCCAATGGAAGCTAGGGACTTTATGAGAAATCAAGATGGTGTTAAACAGATCCAAGCAATTGAAAGAATAGAAGGCAATGTGAAATATCTCATGGAAAAAACCACTGACCTGGAAAATAGATTCAGGAGAGATAATTTAAAAATTATTGGACTACCTGAAAGGCATGATCAAAGAAAGAACCTAGAAATCACCCTTCAAGAAATTCTCAAGGAAAATTGCCCTGATGTTTTAGACCCAGAGAGTGATACAGAGGTTGAAAGAATCTATCGATCACCTCCTGAAAAAGATCCCAAAAAGAAAACTCCCAGGAATATTATAGCCAGGTTCCAGAATCCCCAGATCAAGGAGAAAATGCTATAAGCAGCCAGGAAGAAACAATTTCAATATTGTGGAAACACAATCAGAATAGCACAGGACCTGGCAGCTTCTACACTGAGGGACTGAAGGACCTGGAATATGATATTTCAGAGAGTAAAGGAGCTGGGATTAAAACCAAGAATAACCTACACAGCAAAAGTGTGTATCTTGTTTCAGGGGAAAATATGATCATTCATTGGAATAGAGGACTTTCAAGTATTCTTGAGGAAAAAACCAGAGTTGAATAGAAAATTTTACATTCAGACACAAGAAGCAAGAGATGCTTGAGAAGGTAATCAGGGAAAAGAAATCAAAAGGAACTTATCAAAGTTGAACTATTTATATTCCTACCTGAAAAAACAATAATTGTAACTAATGAAACCTTTCTCAGTATGAAAATAGTTGAAGAAGGATATATGGGCATATGAATACATATGTGTATGTGTGTATATATGTTTACAGGTATACATGGATAGAGGGCACATGTTGAATTTGGTGGGAAGGGATGATATTTAAGGGGTGAAGTTAAGAGGTGAGAGAGGAATGTGGCGAGTAGATGTGGAGAGACAGGGTGGGGTAAACTATCTCATTTAGAAAAGGCAAGGGGAAGTGGTTGCAGGGGAGGCGAAGAACAGGAAGGCAAAAAGGAAAAAACATATTCTCATTGAATTTGGCTCAGGGAGAGAATGACATACATACCAAATGGGATATCTCACCTGCAGGAGAGGAGCAGGGAGGGGAGTGAGAGGGGGGATAATGGAGGGGAGGGCATGCTAGGGGGAAGGGAGGTTGGAGGTACCCATTTTTGAAGAGGGACAGGACCAAAGTAGGCAATGGACCAGGTGGGGGGGTGGTATGGGTGGGAGGGAAATATAACCAGTCTTTTACAATATATCTACTATGGTAATGTTTTGCATAGCTATACATGTACAACATATACTGAATTGTTTATCTTCCCAGTGGGAGTGGGTGACAAGGGACGAAGGGAATGGATCTGGAATTCAAAGTTTTAAAATTAAATCTCTCAAATATATATATAAATACTATTATTAATACTGTTTTGCATGTAATTGGGATATAAGATGTGCAGGCATTGGAGTGTGGGGATTCACCTCGCCCTAATGGAAAAGTCAAAGGGGGTATGGGAGAAGATATGGGAGAGAGCAAATTGAATGAGGAGATATCCTGTGGGATTGCTATTCTGGGGTGGTGGCTAGGGGAAAAGTGGAGAAAAATTGTAACTCAAAATCTGGCAGAAATGAATGATGTAAACCAGAAGTTAATAAAGCATTTGGGAAAAAAATGTTTCCATTTCCTTTGTTTCCTTTAAACAGCACTAGGTTTACAGGGGACACAGAGTCTTGTTATAGCCCATAATATAAAGTGTCTTCATAGCACCGCTTTCTCCTCCCTCCCTACAAACCAGTGCACCTCTGTTTTCCTGAGCATCTCAGGCAGTGCCTTTCTAGAAAACAAGGTTTCTTCTCTTTCCTTCTCCACTGGGCAGATTAATCGCATGGATAAATTTATTTTCTCACTCCTCTATCACTCCTCATCTAACTGCAGCAACTCAGTAGCCTCACCCCAATAAATGCTTTTTCTTCTGCCCTCCCCCTTTTTCTTTCCTTCCTTCTTTTTCTTCTATAACCCACTTAGCTCCCTTTTCCTTTATTACTAGATCTTTACAACTTCCTGTTCTACACCCCTCTTTGTCCAACACCTCTACCCTTCACTTGCCCCATGCCAACACCAGTACCCTCAAGAAGATCCCTTTGGCAGTTGCCTGCTCTCTGCTCTAAAATACCATTGAATACTCTTTCTTAAAGCTCTATGACTCATCATCACTATACCTAAGAAATCTGATTATAGATTCATCTTAAGGTCAGTAAAAAGGCCTTCCATGAGATTATTTGAATTCTATCCTTCCTCATCTTGAGTTCTTATTTTATTCTACTGTTATAAACTGAATATTCATTTTCTGTATCTTTTTATCTTAACATTTATACAGTATTATGAAGCAACTTCCTCCATTCCATTCATTTACCCCCTCTGTCTAGCTATCAAAATTATTCTTTGTTTCCTCAAATATCAGAAATGTTTGAAACAGCTTTTGACTTCTCAAAACTCCAGAAAATAATTTAAACACATATATCTATATACTGGTTTTCATATTATCAATTTTCAGATTTTCAAAATACACAGGATTAATTTAATATTACCATTCAAATTACTAATTCAAACCAAGTTTACAGATGTCCTTTAAACAGCTACCTTGTGGGAAGGCACTTTGTTTGGGGCTGGGTATGCAAAGAGCTTATGTTTACTGTGGGAAAACAACATATCCTGAGAAAATATAAATTGAAACTTATATATACAAAATGATATAGGGCAGGGGAGGGACACGCACATACACATACACATGGGCAGAGAGAGACACAGACAGAGAGACAGACAGAGACAGAGAAAGAAAGGGAGGAAGGAGGGAAGAAGGTAAGAGAGAGAGAGAGACAGAAATAAATAGAGACAGATACAGAGAGACAGAGACAGAGAGGAAGGGAGGAGAGAGAATATGGAATAATTAATAATTAGGAGGGAGGGAGAGGATAAGAAAAGGTAGTGTGAAAGAGGTGGTCTCTGAGCTATGCTTTAAAGGAAGCTAGGGAGCCTAAGAGTTATAATGGATGTGTGAATATAGTTCAGAAATATAAAAGTCCTAATGCAACGGCACAGAAGTGGGGGCTGGAATTTCATAAGAAGGGAAAAGCTAGTAGGCAAAGTGGGGTTTAATGGAAAATGAATGAAACAAAGTAATAAGAAATAAAATTTGGAAAATAGGGAGGAACCACATTGTGGAGAGTTTTAAATACAAAGCTAAGAATCTTGTATGTTTTATAGGAATATAAATTCAGCACTTTTATGGAAAATTGGTGGGGAGGGATATAATTTCACATAAATATTTCTTCTTACTTTTCCTCCAAATCTCTCATTAACTGTCATTTACCATTATCAATAATAAGGTTACTTCCCCAACCTCTTTCATTTGGCTAATTTATATGTAATTCTCCTTATTTTCAAATTTCACTTACAAATAGAGTTCATATTTTGCAATTGTTTTTCTCTTGAGATAAATATGTAAGGCATATTGTATTATATTTATTGCTTCATTTTGGAGGGCAATTGGGGGTTATATGACTTGCCCAAGGTCACATGTCTAGTTTTTTATTAAGTGTCTGAAGCTAGATTTGAACTCAGGTCCTCCTGATTCCAGGGCCGGTACTCTATTCACTGTGCCACCTACCAGCCCATATGTAAGGCATATTTTAAAACCATATCCAGCAACATTGTGGTAGTGGTATCAAAAGTGGTGAGGAAACATGGCTATGTGCTCTTGCCAATGGCTCAAGAGTCTAGCTATCTATCTCACGTCTTTCTTCTGATCTTCACTCTTGTGAACCTCAGAACACCTGCTTCCTGTCTATCTTTGGCCTGGATATTCTGTCAGCACCTTCAACTCAACATTTTCAAACTGAACTAATCATCTTCTCTTTTTCCTTCCAATTTCCTAATTTCCATTCATGATAATACTGTTTTGTGGGTCAGGCAGCCTCTAGAGTACAAAGTAATTTTTGACTCTTTGGTCTCACCCATCCTCTACATTTAATCAGTTGTCAAGTGCTTTCACATATACTTTCAAAATCTCTCCTAAATCCATTTTGACTTAGAAAGTTAGAAACGGAAGGGGATTTAGAGATCTAGTCCAATCTCCTTATTTTACAGGTGAGGGAACTGTGGTCCAGAAATTTTAATTGACCTGATCAAGACCACATCGTTACTTAGCAACTGAGCCAGTTATAAAACCTGATAAAACCTGGGTATCCTATTGCTAGTCCAGTGGTCTTGCCCCTGGAATGGCAATGTTTATAGTGTGGGTTTCCATGACCTCTTCTCTATTTAAATGACATCCTAACTGGTCTATTTTGCCTCTAGTTTCTCCCCCTTCACAATCTATCCTTTACATAGTTGTGAAAATAATCTTCCTAATGTTTAGGTCTTTCTATGTTTTTCTCTTCTTGTTCTATAGCCACCATATATTTCCATTGCCTTCAAGATAAAATGTCCTTGCTTGGGACTTAGGTCTAGTACAATTTTATTTAAATTACCTTTACAATGATACTTTACTCTTCTTACTTTACATTCCACACAAAATGGATTGCTGTTCCTTGACATGACCAGGTGGCTCTTTTATCTCCATCTGTTCACAAAGACTACCTTCCCCTACTAGAATCCTTTCATATCTCTAAATACTGAAATCCTCCTAGTTCTAACTTTAGTGCATCCATGAATACTACACTGATTTCCATTAAATAAAAATAATCACTCCCAATTTCATTTTTCCTATATCTCTTTGTCTGAATCTCTTTTTGGGGGTGACAATTCTTTACAAACATAGTGTTTCAACCCATATTATATTATAACCTATTTTAGAACACAGTCTGTATTACTTTTTTATTTGTTTTTCATCCCAAGTGTTGTTGTGTCTTACACAGAGGGGATACTTAATAAAGAATTTTTTAAATGAAAGTAAGTCCTATTTCTTCAAGTTACCAGATCAGAATATTTAGTTACCACAGAGAGGGCATATGGGAATTCAAAATTTCAAGAACAATTTTAAAATATCATGACATAAATTTATTTTTTAACCTTCTATCACTAAAGTTAATGGTTTATTTTCCCCCTAGGGCATCTGCCTTCATTAAAACTGCCAGATCATGAAAATAAAATTTTGACCCCAATAGCTTGTATGAAAGGTGGGTCATGAAAGCACTAAAATATTGATGAAATATAAGTATACTTTTATTCTTGAAAGGTTACATTCAAGACTGACTCTCTTATTTAGCAAGTAAAAAGTCTTAAGAACAGAAACTTAAAATTATAACATGTACTAAGTAGAATATATTAATTTTCTAATTATTCTTCCTTTACTTTTTCTACTAAGGTTTTCCTGAGCTTTATCTTGCTTTAGGAGTCTCTTTGGGTTCACTGTGAGCTCTAAAAATGTCTGTCATCCAAAGGACAGTCTCACTAAGCTTAGAAAGGTTAGATAGATTTTTTAACCATGGCAATTCTCAAAAAAAAACTACGTACCAAGTTAGAGAGTAACTGTGATTCATGTTAGCAGAGGGAATACCCATGCTGATGACATCATATGTCCCTCTGGTACTGAAATATCTTCTTTTCCATAAAAAACCAAACCAAACAAAAAACCCTTACCTATTCTTTAACTATACTATTTCTATTTCATCTCATTATACATAAGCTATCTTAGTAGTCTTTTACATTTCTGGAAATTAAAAAGAGCTAATTCCAAAGCTTAGGATTTAGATGTAATTAGATAAATTACTTCCATTTTTCAATTTTATTCTCTTGAGGCAGGTATTACTTCATTTATAATCTCATTACTTGTGGTCATTAGTTCAGTGACATTGTTCTTGTTTGTCCTTAAGAGTGATATGAGAAGGAGCAATACATATTTTTTTTTATTCCAAGGTGCTTGTCAGTTGTGCATGGATTACTACAAGCTATTCTTTCCCTGATTACCACACTAAGGAACTCATTTATTCCAGTTTGTGCTCATAGTCACTATCATCTTTTTTAGATTATTGTTTTCACCATGGTCTTCCTATTTTAGTGTTTTACTGAGACTTTATTAATAATTAATAACAATTCAATTTTTATTTGCACAACTTTCTCTAACTGCCTCCCCAAGCGAGCTTAATGTTATGATAATCGAAAAATATTTGCCAAGCACTCTGAAATTCCTTTGTGAACACTGTTACATAAATCGGAACCAAGACTGTAAAGCAAATGTAAGCTTGTACACAAATTCATTACACTAACTTCATTGGCTCTAGAAGAGGCAAGCAAAATATCTGAAGATTTGCCAACAGAAAAGTGTTGGTGGAAATGGGAACTTTGTAGTTTTTGGAACAGTTTAACCAAGAAGGAATTAGTTATTATGTTTATATGAGATGTCTTTGGCTGATGCCCTAGCTAAATTCCAAAGTGGTCACTATTTCCTTAATCCCTCATATCCCAGACAAACAATGGCATAAACAAAGCGATCCACATGCTTTCCTCAATCTCATAACTTTTCTACCAGAAAGTCAAGAAATCATGTCCAGGATAATAAACTTGCTTTGGGCAAAAAAAGGGAAAAGTAGCAAGATACCAATTTCAACAAAATAGTTGAGGAAACATTTATTCATTGATGTGAATGGCCAAGGACAGGTTCAGATGAATGCTAAAATGAAATATAAAAACAGTAGAGGGCTAAATAGACATCCAGTTTCTGAACCAGCTTCTTAACCTTCCTTTTAGTGGTCATGGACACATTTGGCAATCTTGTAAAGCCTAGGGGCTCCTTTTCAGAATAGTTGTTTTAAACGCATAAACTACATAGAATTGAAAGGAAATTACACCAAAATCAACTATACTGAAATACTGTTAAAGAAATATGTATATTTTTAAAATAAGTCTACAGACTCCCAAGTTAAGGAATTCTGTGAGTCTGAGCAATTCAAAACTAGGTAAAAGCACTACCTTTTTGAAGAACAATAAATGCCTTCAACAATGATTATTTCCATAGATCTAGAAAGGTTCTCAGAGTCTCTCAAGTCCAGCACACTAATTTTACAGATAAAGAAAGTGAGATTCAGAGAAAGAAAAGAGATTGCCTAAGATCATAAAGTTCATACATAGGAGAGATGGAATTTAATCTAAGACCTTCTGGCTACAGAGCCGTTGTTTTTTTGTTTTTTTTTCCCAATCTCCATTTGGCCAAGGCAGTTCAATTCTTACTCCTGTTCCCAAGGAACTGAAGAATACCTTAGATATACAGCTTTATACACAAAACCATTGGGGATACAATTGGAACAAACACAACTTTAATCATCTCTTTCAAAAGGAGAGCTAGGTACCATTATCCATGGGAATACAAGGGGGTGGGAGGAATCACAGGATCAGAGATCTAGAGCAAGAAGGGCCCTTAATGGCCATCTAATTTAAAGATCAAAAAACTTTCAAGATAACTGATTTGGTGAAATAAGAAATGCTTGATAATTTTAGTTAAGGAAAGAATCTCATCAAACACAACTTATTTGTTGTGCCATCCATAGTATCACAATGTGGTTATTTCTCCTCTTGTATCTGAAAAGGGGCAAACAATATACTGTCTACTTAAGGGAAGAAAGGCAACCTTCTGGTACTGTTATGAACTCTCTAAAAGGAAGGGGTTCTTAGGTTCTGTACATTTTAGGGTGTCATGGTCCCCTCTGCCAATTTGGGAAAACAGGAACTCCTCAGAATAATGTTGTTACATGTATAAAATAAAATATCACATGCCTAAACTTTTAGTGTAGTGTTAAGCACTAAGACTTGGGACATACTATGCATGATTTCAAAGAAAACTGATTAATGAAATAAAGATATCAAAATATACATTCATATGCATACATACATACATACATACATACATACATATATATATATATATATATATATATCACATACATGCATACATTCACACACATTTAAAACTCAAGGATGCTAGGGAGTGAGGGAACTATTCTTTGCTCCCAACCTGGAAGCTAGGGACTAGAAGTGCGATCTTTGGGTGCTTCCTAATTTTTGTCTTTCCTTCCTTCTTTCTCATCCCAAGATATGTCCCAAATCAATTAATCAAAGAATATTTATTAAGCATCTGCTATTCTTCAGGCATTATGCTAGTTGAGAATACAAAGATGAAAATAAAATATCCCCTGTCCTCAAGGAGTTCACATTCCATGGGAGAATTCAACAACAACAAAAACCTGAAGGTAATTTATCATTGCTGTCATCAACAAAAGATTAATTGTTCAATCTTAGGTAGTTAGGTGGAGTAATGAATAGAGTGTTATAAGTAGAGTCAGCAAGACTTGAGTTTGAATCCTCTTTCAGACACTTCATAGCTAGGTGACTGGACACATCACTTCATTTTTCTTAGCTTCAGTTCCCTCATATGTAAACTTCATTTAAGAGGACCTAGCTCATAGACCAGCTGTGAGAATGAAACAAGATAATATACACAAAGCACAAACTTGAATACATTATATCAATGATAGCTGTTATTATTGCTGTTTATTATTATTATTAAATACACAACACATGAAATATACTGTTCTAGGTACTGGTCAAGAATTTGTGGGGAATTTTGATAATGATTGCGGTTGACAATTTATTAGTTTGTTTGCTTTGTTTGCCTAGGAGAGTAGACATCGCAGTGCAATGGGAAGACTATTACACTGGGTAGGAGTGAGAAACTCTGGCTCTTCTATTTATTCTCCAGGATCTTGGGCAAGTCAATGCCTCAGTACATTCATCTATATAATGGATTTGGATCAGATTATATTTAAGATCCCTTACAAGTCTAACAGTATAGTAATTATGAACCTAAATGTAATGCTGTTATTCCCTGTTTCTACCTCTGGTAGAATGGACTAAAATGAACCTACAGAGAGCACTCTCTTGGCATACTACAATACTCTGTGCTCAACCCAGTGTTGTTCAACATTTTCAGTAATGATTTTGATAAAGACAGAAGGCACCATAATACAGTGGAATGAACACATAGCACAGTGCTAGAAGACATGGTCTTGAATCCTAACTCTGGCCTTTGTTATCAATTAGATTATAGAGAAGTCATTTAGCTTCTCTGAGGCCATTTGCTCTTCTGTAAAATGACCATAGCAACACTTGAACTGGCTATCTCACATAGCCACGTGTTGGAAACATTGCATATGCTGACAACTTGGTGCATATCTTTTCTGGTTTGGCTTAATAATGACTATTGTGCCCTTTAGAATCTAGTACAATGGAAGGCTCATCATTTTGGGGAGATAACAGTAATAAATTTGGAAATGAATGTGATAGAAAAATTAAAGGCCTCAATAAAATAACTTAAAACTGTCACATTATTTATCCTCAATGAAAGAAACAAAAAAGCAGAAACAAGCTCCTCTTGTTTCTGAGAGACGGACAGAGAGAGAGAGAGAGAGAGAGAGAGAGAGAGAGAGAGAGATTCAGAGAGAGAGACAGAGAGACAGAGACAGAGACAGTGTGCTGGAGAAAGAGAGAGACAGAGACAGAGAGAGGGAGAGACAGAGAGACAGAGACAAAGAGACAGAGACAGAGAGAGGGAGGGAGGGAGGGAAAGAGGGAGAAAGAGAGAGAGAGAGAGAGAGAGAGAGAGAGAGAGAGAGAGAGAGAGAGGGTTGGGGAGAGAAGCAAAGAGGAGAGCTGAGGAGAAAGAAACAGATATGGGAGGGGAGGAGAAAGGAAAGCTGTTTGAGGTGAAAGGAATATTGATAATATCAGTGGCAGGGTTGAACTCTTACTTTCCTTCAGTGTTCTCATACAAAAAAATGAACAATCATTGAACTGGAAAGGAGAGAATAAAAATGGAAACCAAATTATAAATGATCAATGATCAAATTGACATTTCATTGACCTTGATGAGTTCACCTCATCAGGCTAAGATGAACTGTGTAAGTCTTAGAGAGCTAAGAGTGTCTAGATGTATTTGATGAGATACTAATACAGACTCTGAAAGATCTTAGAGCATGAGGCAGATGCTGCAGGATCTTTGAGGGCAAACAAATGTTCTTTTTCATGGAAGAGGGTAGAGTAAGTGAGTATGACTAGGTTGAGAATAGTAGTATTCAGAACTAGAGAGCTAACCATATTTGTAAACTCGGTACTGGTCATATTGGCAGTACTCTTTGCAATGACAGGCAACACATTTTAAGAAAGAAACAGAAAAGTCAAAAGATGAAGGGGCTGGAAAATATTAAAAATGAAGATTTGCAGTAGGAACTAAGGATTGTTAGTCAGAAAAAGTGAAAATTTAGTGGAGGCGTAATAAATGTCTTCAAGGATTTGATAAATGGTATGTCAAGAATGGATTAAACCTCTAATATTTGGCCCTGAGGGGGCAAAGCTAGCAGCCTATAGGTGAAAATTTGCAGGTATATGGATTCAGATTCAAGGAAAGGAAAAATTTCAAAGTAATTAGTGTTGTTCAAAAGTTAAATAGGAGAAAGTGTTTTTTCCTCTTTTATCAGTCTTCATATACAGACTGGTTGAGCAGGCATTTCAGAATAATGTTTTAAAAAATAAAGATAACTAAAGATTGAGGTGAAGAGTAAGTGCATGCAAGGCTTGGCAGATGATCTTCTACCATGAAGGCAGAAGAGGATTGTGGTATTTGAGGAGCCTCTAATAGTCCAGCTTGGCAGGATCTTAAGTTCTGATGAGTAATATGAAATAAACATATAAAGGTACATTGCAGTTAGATTCTGGAGTACCTTAAAGGTCAAGGTAAAGACTGTGATTTTATCCTAGAGACAATAAGCAGGAGTCCCTTGAAGGTCTTTTGTTCAAAGGAGTGATGTAGTCATATCTTTACCTAAAGAAGATTATCTTGGCTTTTGGGCAAAGCACGGATTTGAAGAAGAGAAAAAGTGAAGGACTAATTGGAGAAAGACTGGAAAAAAGTACAATAATTAGAATACTATTACAGTAGTTAAAATAGATGAAAGGTAGTGTATATAAGGAGCAGCTAGGTGACATAATAGATAAAGTGCCAAGAAAACCTCAAATGGGGTTGAGCTGGACATGACTGAAATGACCGAACAACAGCATGCTGTTTTAGTATTTTTAATCTGTCATGAATTTCATTTAACTAATTCATTAAACAATGCAACAATGAATCTTTTTTAAAAAAATCCTTAACAAAAATTTAGTAATTTCTACCTATTATAGGAACTTATGATTCCTTTTCAGAACCATTGGAATTCTACGCCTGATAGATCCTAGTAAGAATTTTCCTATTTTGGGGTCGGCTAGGTGGCACAGTGAGTGGCACTGCCCGGGGGTCAGGAGGACCTGAGTTCAAATCCAGCCTCAGACACATAACACTTACTAGTTGTGTGACCTTGGACAAGTCACTTAACACCAATTGCCCTGCTTTCCCTCCCTCCAAAAATCAAAGAATTTTCCTCTTTTGTCTACAAAACAATGTCATGAATTTGTCATTTCCCAATCAGTATCATTTCAGGTCCTCTAATTCTATATATGTATATAGAAACATATATAATAATTTATATTTATTGTATATAATTTGAGGTAATATATATTCTGTATAATAAGTGTACAGAAAGGGAGAGAGAAGGGTAAGAAAAAGAGAGAGAGAGAGAGAGAGAGAGAGAGAGAGAGAGAGAGAAAGAGAGGTATATATACGTATATATTAGACAAAATATGGTAGTCAAAAACTATGAGGAACAAAACAATGGCTTCTAACTTGTATTCATCAACCTCAAAAAAGGATTTTATACCATTAGCAACATTTTATACCATTAGCTAGGTTTGGACCACCTAGCTAGTTAGCAAAATTGAGGTGCTGAGAATGTATTTATTTGACTTGGCAAAAGCCATGACAAAGAATAAGATCTAGAGCTGGAAGGGAGATGAGATATGCTTTAGTCTGTCAATGGTGGGAAACCTGCGGCCTTGAGGCCCCATGTGACCCTCTAAGTCGGCAAGTGTGGCCCTCAGACTGAATCCAAACTTCAAAGAACAAATCCCCTTAATAAAAGAATTTATTCTGTTAAACTTGGACTCAGTCAAAAGGCTGCACCCAAGGACTTAGAAGACCAAATGAAGCCTTGGGGTGCAGGCTCCCCACTGCTGGGCTAGCTGTTTCTTTTTACAGATGCAGTGAGAAGTTTCTGGCATATTTGGGAGTTAATCTAGACTCGTAATTCCACAGCAAGTACTCTTTATCCTACATTGAAATGCAATGCTTTGACTATTAATCATGTGTTTATACATCCTTACGTCAGGATTTGACCTAGGTATCTGATTAGCAGCCAGTGACATAATTTGCAAATTCTTAGTGATTTGTACTTAGTACATAGAGTGGCAACAGAATAACAGTAGCCTATAACCACCCACAACTCTGCTTGCTGACAGAGTACCATTGAAATGTGCCTACTGGCTGCGTGGTAGTAGTCCAACCTTTTTTAGATCTTCAACATATTAAAATTCAGTAGGGTTATTAGAGTTAATAGAGTCTATTAGGTTCCAAATTGTCATGATACCATGTGGTGGAAGCCTGACAAAATCATTGTATCACAAGAATCAGTTTCAAGAATTATCCCTTAATATGATAAAACATCAAAACACCTAAGAATCAATTTATCTTATTCTCAACTTAAAAAACAAAAACAAAAACTCTGTAAACTAAAAAAAAACTTGAACTTCTATATTTCAATTTGAAGCTCCATTTCTTCTGAGCATTGCTTAATAACATGTCCACAGTAAATTACTATCTTTTTTTCAAATATGTTGCAATATCACCATTAAAGAACACATTCAGTTGCTGGCACAAGTTCAACTAGTTAAAATATGAAGTAAAGAAGCTACATATTGTATATAAGAAAGGGAACTGCACCAAAAAAATCCTGGGAAACAACCAAATGCCATGAACTAATATTTATATACTTTAAGATGTACCCTTTGTTAATTTAGTGTATGAAACATTTTTCCTCTTAAATATAACACTCATATTGAAAATACTGTATGTTAAGTCCTGACTCATCATGGCATGGAGGTCACCTTGCTTTCTCAAAGGTTTTGGGAGTTCAATATAAACTTTGGCTGATTCTATCAAACTGTAAAGTCATTTGAGCTGGAAGGGAAATGAGAGAGCCCATGTGTTTTGTCCAAGGATTGGGTCAAGAATCAGATTATAAAGTTGATGAACCATGGTGTAGTTCCTCATAATGTTCTATTATCAAGCTTCTCTATTTATATTTATGTATGCATACACATATATTACATACAGATGTGATATGTTACAAGTATAGATTAGTGTACATATATTTATGTATATACTAGTTTACATATTTTGTATGATGCCATTTAGGAGAATAAAATGACATGTTCAGAGGAACAAATTTGTGTGTATATGTGTATACATATAATACACACATATCTAATGCATAGAATATATGAATATATATCCATACATACACACATATATTCAAAGTTATAGAGGAATTATGATACATCCGTCCAGAGAGAATACTCTATCCAAGCAAAACCACAAATCACTGAAGACTAAGTATCCCAAACTTAGTTGAGAATCAAGTCTCACTAAATTTAAACTCAAATTGGCTTCTGCTGTCATAGGTATTCTTTTAGACAGCAATCATGAGTGCAAATAAGTAGTGACTCAGAGTTTCCTTTTATCATAACAGAGGGTGAGACACAGTTCATACAAAGAAAATCAACCTGAAGCTGGCTTTCAGCTTATTTTTTAAGAATATGGAAAATTGAAATAGTCTATCTTTCACAGCTAATACTGAAATCAATCCCATCCTGAGACAGCACAAGGGTGAATGAATCATTTCTTTGGATGTCTGTGCTGGCCTGTTTTAAAACTAAAGGATCCTAGACCCCTGAATCTATTTTAAAAAGATATAGTGGAAAGTATTCTGGATTTGAAATTAAAGGCCTTATGCTTAAATCCTCAAAATCCCGTCTATGCCGAACCTGTATGACATTGGGAAACCCATTATCTGAGCCTCAGTTTCCTCATACGTAAAAAGAGGTGGGTAGACTAGATGACCTATAAAGTACTTCCAGCTCTAACTCTATGATCCCAAGATGGAAAAGAGGAAAGAAATAGTTGCATTCTTAGTAATTTCTGGTTTCGTGAACATAACCAGTTTGTTTATCTGTATTTCTTAAAATTAGAAGATTATATCCCTATTCACTCATAACAAAGTAGAGATGGAAAAATAAACATTTAGAAAACTGAAATAGAAATTGAGAACTGAGAACAGAAATTTCTGAAATGAATGTTATTCATAGTCCTAAGACTTGACTTTGTGGAGAGGAAGGACACCTACTGGAAGTCTAAGGTAGAAGCAGTGGTACTGTTCTTAACAATAATATAGGTAGGTCACAAGATGGAAGGAGCTGGAAGGAGCTTAAGAGATCATCTAATTGTAACCTGACCTTTAACAGAAGAAGAAACTGATAGGACAAATAAGGAAAGTGATTTTCTCAAAGTTGACAGTAAGCAGTCATCTATTTGGAAGCAATGATGACAATTAATGACTTTTTTTTTTTGGTGAATGTCAGTCCTGTAGTTCATTATGAATCAAGTAACTGCCCCACCTACCAGGCAAACTGCACATAGTTTCAAAGAATTGTGGGTAATGGGCTGCAGTCTATCACACAACAAGACTATATAAATTGTTCTTCAGCAATATCCAAATGGAACAGATATTATTGCAATGTTACAATAAGAAAGGCATATCAGATTCATGAATGCATTTTAAAATCCACAAAGGCAATTCATTGAATACAAGTTGATATAAATCATTTTGACAGCAGAGTAAAATAAATAAGCAAATAAATTAAATGCAGTGGTGGTTTTTATCTTTATAATTTTTTAAAGCAGATATTATGTCCTAAAATTATTTCTCACCTTTGTAGAGGTAGAAAAATAATAGAACACATGAGTATTGTGGCTGCAGGGAAAAGATTTTATTTATAGGTTTGAGAAACTTCTAAGTTATGTGGTTTCTTTTCCTTTGTCTTTTTTAAATTAAGACATCAACAAGATTAATTGAATAAAGCACAAAAATAATAATTTTGAATGAAATAGTCCTTTACTAACTGTATTGTTCTTGCCTTGGACATAGTACATACTTCACAAATGCTTGCTAATTTATTGGGCAACATACTTGGACAAAATAAGTCCTGGTTTCTATTGTGACATGGGAAAACATACAGTCATCTACAATCGTTCATTTTCCCTTAATAGCTGAGGTACTGAATAGAGAGATCAGTGGAATGAGAGGTTAAATGTATTAATGTCTGGGATGCATCCAGCTGAGCACAAAACAATTTCAAGAAAGGATATCATTTAACACATTCGATCTGTAAACCAAAAAGAGATCTCTGGACAAATTAAAGTCCCAGTGCTACGTGATTTTGGCAAATTTCATCTATACTACCCAGGCAAAACCTTTACTCACCATTACAAGATCTCATTTGGCCCAATTAATCCTGGTAAAACTTTGCTGAGAAAAGCATTATTCTCCAAATGTTTAGGTATAATTTACTTCTGAAGCTAAAGATGGGGTACATAGATATGCTGAGGAAGAGAACTTTGTCATTTTTTGGACGCTTGTGAGATTTTTGATGAGATAACGGCTTTGTTCATGGGGACTGAATAATTCAAGATTTTGCTGAGGGTTTTCCCGTGGGGACCCTTGGTAAAGTATCTCCCACTGTTTCAATTTTTGAATATGCTTAGTAACTCCAAACTATGTTGAGAAAGAGAAATAAATGGAATTACCAGAGATAAATAAATTAATAATTGTGCTTCCCCACACATAGATTATTAAAAAAAAAATCAAGCTGAGCCACAAAATAGATTGGAGTTCAGCTGGGGGAGAGGGAATTTTATTTTAAAATGTTATGTACTTCCCTCTATTTGTATAAAATATGGATATTGGTTACACAAAAACAAAACACAAGTGAATACTTATTTAATATCTTTGGTGGTTGCCTAGCAAAAAATACTAGGAAGCTATGACTAATGAAAAGTTTTATTTATTTATTGATGGATTCTTAGTTCTAAACTTGTCTCTGGAAATTTTTTAGCTGTATGACCTTAGATAAGTCATTTTACTTCTCTGGGGTTTAGATTCCTCTTCAGTAAAATAAGATCTACTATCAATCAATCAAGCAATCAATCAAATATGAGCATTTTTAATGAACAGTTCCATGTGCTAGACACTGTGCTGAGTGCTGGAGATACTAAGAAAAATTATCCTCACGAAGAGTATACTTTAATGTGGGAGGCAACATACACATAAATAGAGATTTACGAGATACATACATAGTAAATGAAAAATAACCTTATCACAGAAAGTACTAGAATGGGGGAGGTGAATGAATCTAGAAAGTAACAATATAGGGAAGTATAGAAAGAAGCGGACAGCTAGGTAGCACAATGGATAGAGTGGGCCTGGAGTCAGAATTCCAAATCTGACCTCAGACACTTACTAGTTGTGTGACCCTGAGCAAGTCACTAAACCGTATTTGCCTCAGTTGCTTATTTGTAAAATGAGATGGAAATGGAAAACAACTCCTGCATCTTTGCTGAGAAAACCCCAAATGGGGTCACAGAAAGTCAGATCTGACTGAAATGGCCCCAAAAGACAATTACTAGAAAGCATGCTAAATTTTTCTTGTCTCCTTTCTTGTTCTACTCCTCTGTGAAACCCTGTGAAAGAAAATCACTGCAGCACTAATATATTAACATATGGCTTACCTTCAGCATATAAAATTAACCTCTTAAATTTGAAGTTGATTTAAGTTCAAATTGGTTATGGTATTTATATTCACTCTCTCAATCAGTAAAGGATTTTCCTAGAACTCTATTGTTAAATGCTCCTTCATTCTCATCTCATGCTACATTGTATAGACATAACCAAGTATGTCATGACCCTACTTTCTTCTGCCCCCACATAGAATACAAGCTCTCTGGAGCTAGAGTCTGTCAATTTTTTAAAAATCATTTTCTTTTCAGTGCCTTCTTAGTATAGTGTCTGTTAAATATTATGTCAATCATAAAAATTTACTGAATTGAGTCATTCTTCCTCATTAAGGATATATCACCACATTGAAGGACTACTGAAAATTTTAAATTCATCATTAGTAGCTAATACAATAATCAAAGGAAGCATATCCAAATATTTCCTCTTAATCTCTCTGATCTTCATAATGGTAAGAATTATTTTTTTGACTTGCTAGATTTCAAATTATATGAATCTTTCTAAAACACAAACACTATCATTTCTTTATTCCCGGTCTTAAACTTAGAAAAATATAAATGTATGCATAATCGTGAAGTTTGAAGAAACTCAAATTTTAAATTAAAACTAGATTTATGATAAAATATTATAGCTTATAACTGTTCATTTTAGTTCATTTTCCTATTCTTATACAATCCAAATCTATTTTTAGAAAAAATAAAATTTGTAATCAAAATCCAAAACCTGATATTAATTACTTTGGAAATGCTTAGCCACTTACCTGTGTGCAGATAAGTTATTAAGGCGAAGACAATATTTCTCTTCAGCAGTCAGCCCATCCATTAACAAGTAGAAAATAAGAAAATTGCTCTGGCTGAGAGGTTGAGAGACAAGCCGGGTCTTCTCTAGCATATACGTATAAATCCTGGCTGGTTTGGAAAAAGAGAGACACGATTTATTCATCTCATTTTCATGAATGTTATTTATTCTTGTGATGCTTTTGTAATGTGGGCTCATTCTATTTTCCTATATAGTCATTTAAGATAAAATATCACAGAAAATTCAAATCTGAGAGATGTTTCCCATAGAGCACTGCCACTGAATTCAGAAATAAAGACTTTCCTTATTTTGTGCATTATTTTTTTTTAATACTGAAGTGTTCTCTGTATTGAAGAGAGATGTTTTTGGACGTTATTCAACAAATACAATGGGAAACAAAACCCCACAAAATGAAGAGGAAGGTATTATTCCTTTGCCATCCAGAATACTTGAAGAAAACATTTTGTAGCAAATGAAGAAGTAGATTGGATTTCATAAGATATCCTGAGGCACAAAATAATATATTTGGAGACTTCCAAGTCCCTTGAAACCAAACAAAGGCTACCTAGTCATGCAAACACATTATCTTCATGTAATGGCAGAAAAACAATTGATCAATTCCTTCAATAATAATAATTTTTTTACAATATGAAGCATGCCACATAGAAATATAAATTGAGATAGCTATTGTAGGGAGTTCAGGGAAACTATTCTTCTAAGGTGCCCCTCCCCCCCACCCGCCACACACACACACACACACACACACACACACACACACACACACACACACACACACACACACCCTAATTAAAATTTGCATGGGGAACTCTCATTGAGCAAACTCCTTATATTGAAGTAAATCAGCAGGTGCTCTACAATGAATATTATTAGAGTGGTACCTAGGGCCATTTAAAGTTCCAGGTATTTGTCTAGTCACACAGACAACACGAATTAGAGATTAGACTTTAACCAAAGTCTTCTTTACTCTGATACTGGCTCTCTACAAAATGCTTCCTCTCATTTTCTCTACAAAATGCTACCTCTCATTTTCTAGCTACACCTCATATTTTATTTAATATATCCCTAAAATTAGCCAGCAGTGATCACAATGGAGATAAAACAAAAGGAGGTAAAATCTCATATAAGGGCACACTGATACAATTTACTTTCAATTCAGCAGGTTGGCAAACCAATACACATCATGTTCACATTGTGACCTTGTTTTATACTGACACAATCATCGAATACGTTATAGACCAAGAAATGCCAAAGTGAGTATAAAAAAGTCTCTTTAATCCTCAGAGATTATTTAGGCCCTAGTTCCTAAAATGGTTTATAATTATGCTTTTATACTTCTGCCGTCAACAATGTTAATACATCTCTTTGAACAACGATTTCTTCAGCTTTTTGATATTAATGATTAGCAGTAAGAAATAAGATATTTAATCTGCATAAGTTTATGTGAATGATAGAGCTCTTCTGATACACTGCCAAGATTCCCCCACAGTCAATATTTTTTACAGGATGACAAGTCTCTGGAAGGCAAATGGCCTTAATTATCCATCACAACTGAACTATAAACAGGACCCTACTTAAATAATTTATTAATTGTTACTTTCATTTATAGTGGTTAACTCATTTGTGGTTTGACCATAAAATGTAGGCTAAGAACAAGTTCCATCTTTTGGACTGAATTTGCTGTTAGGAAATACTCAGGTCAAGCAAAAAAGTCAAAGTGAGATTAAGCTTATTGAAGAGGGTCCTCATAAGAGGAATTTGTACCAGTACCTTCCTTTTTCACTGAGCAAAAAGAAAAGTCCTCGAAAACACAACTCTGGATGTCACCAAAACAAGAATATTGATTCACTATCTGTCTCTCTGTCTTTCTCTGTCTCTCTGTCTCTTTCTCTCTCTCATTTTTTTAAAATTTGCCAGAAAATGACTATTATAAAGGTATCATAGTTGTATTAAAATTAAAGAGTGGGTAGAAAATCAGAGAATGAGGCACTAATGTGCTTCAAAAATATTATTTTTCCATTTTGCAATTGCCATTTTATCTGAGGGGATTTTCAAATACAATATCAGATATTAAGTTTTATTTTCTGTTTGATTTTTGAACAAACCCATTGCTGAATTTATTTTCTCCATTATATTTTTATTATATAATGATATTAATTCTTCAGATAAACCAGAATACAAGAGTATAAAATTCTTTTCCTATTAACCTCAGACACATATGCAATAAGGCTCCTTAATTGAGTCATTACCCCTCCTTTTCATCAAGGAAAGGAACAGGGAGGTGAGAGTGGAAGGCTTAGTGGGATAGCCCTCATGATTATCACACTTCTACACTCAGGGATACAAAGACACTTCCACATGCTGATTCTATAATATGTGTAAGCTTTATTTAAAGCAGCATTCAAAATTAATCAAACTCCACCCCATAGAGCTACTTCAAAACCTTCCATTTGAATTAGAAAAAAAAATGTAATTAGTAATCATCCTTGTTAGCTCATCTCCAGCAGGGAGAAAAATTGCTAAGGATTAACAGCTTTCTGTTTCAAAAACTATCTTAATGGACATTTTACATTCTAAAAATGTAAAATAAAATAAACTGCCAGGGGAACCAAATATTCTTCCAGAAAGAAATGTCTCTTTTTTCATATATGGCTGAAATGAAATTGTAATAATTGAGGGAAGGTAATTGGTTTCTAAGTTAAAGAGGCATCTGGGATTTTTCAATTCCAAGTATGTCCATTGACAAGATGAACATTTCTTTTTACTTATAACTTGACCTGAAAGACTTTGAATTAAAAAAAAATGAAGACTTTCAACATAATTCTTCTAAACTATGTGTTTTTTTGTGGTGTGAACAAACATTATATGTGATATGAATGGCTTTTTGCATAGAAAGATATCCTGCAAGAATTTTTTTAGACTAAGCATGGTTATTTTTCAATTTAAACTAAATAATAAAAAAAGGAAAGTACAAATATATGTACACATATATGTACATACTTTATATATACACACATATCTACACACATTTTATATACACACATACATATATAGATATAGATAGATAGATAGATAGATATAGATATATATTCTAAATGTGTTGCAATGTCCTCAATAGCTCCAGCATTAACTTTTACCTTCTCCCAACATCCATTGTGCTACCATGACTTCAATCCCTTACAAAAATTTAATTTGTACATTTTCTTTCTCCACATAATAAAAACTAAGTAAATTTTTGTCAATTGATTAATAATGACCCACTTTCTTACTCCTGTGTTCCAATTTCCTCTAATTCCTTTGTCTCATTCATGAGTGAAATAATTTGGTATAGTTGAAACTGCATTGGGTTTGGGGCCAGTTGGTTTTCTAATTAAAATGGTTGGACAGAGGTTCCCAACTTTATTTGGTCACCCACTTAAAAATATTACTCAGTGTCCCTCTGAAAATCTTTCTTTTAATACTTTAAAATTTTAAATTCATATCATTTCAAAATATATTTTTCAAAATTGATGCACCTTAAATTTCATAATTTGTTGTAAATTTGGATGTTTTTCCTGCATTGAAATTTTGGTAATTCCATACTGAGTCATGTAATTGTACACAATACATTATATAGTATAGTATTCTAAACAACACACACATATTTCTGCCATGCATGCTGGACTTCGCAACAATTTGAGGCATGCTTGCCTGCCAATACTTGCTTGTTAAGACATGTCAGCAGACTTGACCACAAATGAATTCTAACTTGCATTTTATGTGTTTATTTAGAAAATAATATAATCACTACAACTTAAACCCTGTTACACAACAGATGAAACATGTAGGAATGGTTTTTTGACATTTTCTTCTTTTCTTTCCTTATGCTCCCACTTATTTTTATTTAATGTCCTTCAATTGTACCCAGGGCTACTACTACCTCCCTGGATCATTCCAGCACCCCCCAAGTGGTGGTATCTCCTACTTTGGGAACATATGGACTAGATCACTGCTAAAGTCTCTTAAACTGTAACATTCCATGACTCTCTGATTCTAGTATTACTTCTATCACTTGGTAACCCTAAGAATTTTTGGTAAGTCATACAACTTCCCTAAAACTCAGTTTCTTCATCATTAAAATGTGCATAATAATAACCTTCTTGTGGTTCCTCATCCCAGAACTGTTGTAAAAAGAAGGGAAGCACCACCATGGCTGTCCTACCTTCTCCTTGGGAGGTGCTTAGGTATTATCCTTGTTTAGGAGCATCAAAGCTAGAAGTGGTCTTGTGATACTTGCTGAGCATGCCCCAAGGCAGTATTGGCAAAGGTACTATTTCAATAGCAATAACATTTGATAGGGCTTGGAGGTGAACAGGATGAAAACTCTTTTACCTTAGCAAGAATGTTTCCTATGGTAATGACATGAAGTTATGACATGGGCTAAGCACAGTATTAGCAAGAAAGTAGATTGCTCTATTGATTAGTTATTGTCGGTAGAAGAAGCCAAGCACCAACCAACAATATTATGATTAAAATCACTACAATTGCTTGGCATTCTCCAATATTCAAAAAAGATGATCTTAAATCCATATAACAACTTACTTACTACTTGATAAAGCTTTATTGTGGCTGAATGACTATGGTGGTGGGCCCACAGAGAAGCTCTCCTACTAGAAGCTGCAAGAAGGACCAGGTGACTAAGAAGAAATTTGGAGGTGACAAAAATGTAAAATGATGATTTAAAAAACTGTAACATTTAAATTTTTGTGTGTGCATGTTGACAGCACATGCCTTCTTTCAGCAGGCTAGAAACAACTTAGTTCAGTATCTGATTAGCAAGAACATTTAATTAAAGTGGAAAGCTATTTTAATAACATTTAATAATATTTTAATAACACCCACCTGTGAGCCACTATAGTAACTAATTCTCCCTCTTGCCCAACTAAATTTACTCTAATTGCTTTTTAAAATGCATTTTAATGACTGGGTCTTCCTATTTCACCTTGACTGGAAGTACAGGGGTTACTCACAGGCTTAATACTACTATTGATTGGCAGTAATTATGATCTACTCCATTTCCAACCTGGGCTGAATTGTCTCCCCTTAGGCAACTTGTTGGTCTCCTCCTAATCCTGCTTGCGGCTCACCCTATTGGTGCCAGACTTGGTAGAGAAACCTATTTTACTTATCCCACTGATGCTCATAACTCCAAAGCTAAAGAGATCTGCCAACCTCAGTCTCCTTGGTAGACTGGATTACAGAGGCAAACTACTATACTCAGCTTCTAATTACTTCTTGTTTTATTTTCATACATAGTATAATAAATAGAATGTTAGATATTGAGTCAAGTGTTAGTTCAAATCTTATTTCTAACACTAACAATTTATTTGACTTTCATCAAATCATTTAAAACCTTTGGACCTTTGTTCCTCATCAATAAAATGACGTGGCTCTCTCTATGGCCTCTAGTGACCCTTCAGCTCTAGGTCTATGATACTATGACAATTCAAAGTTTATTTGAGGGCATGTTTTGTGCTTCTTGCCCTGGGTACCATATTGACTGATTATAGCTTTTGTTCTATTTAAAATAAATTGTCCCCACCAAGTATGCAAATTGGTTTAAACATCAATAAATCAAAGCCTGAGTAGGCTATCAATTCCATGTCTATAACTTCAGATGGAATTGAATTTAAATAAAGATTTAAGGTAACTTTCTTTTTTAATTTAAATCATTCATAAAGAAAGCTTCCAAAGCTTCTAAATTTGAATCTTGACCTGATAATATTCAGTGTTATTGATACTTTGAATGTGTATTATTACACAGGGAAAGTCTTGAGAAACATGTGGAGGAATGTCTTCTACTTATTGTGCTTTACTTAATTTTCAGAAACTTCCTTAATTTGTATTAGAAACAACTGAGACAAAGTGGATATACCCTGTTAAAAAAAATGAACAAAACCTGTATTTTAATGATGCTAATAAAAGGTAAAGGCAAAAAGTGAGGCATTTACTAAGCTTGATGAAAGAATGGAATAACAATTGAACCTGAGATTTCATTAATATTAAGCACTTTCAGATGAAGAAACTTCCTCTATGAATGCAGGTGAGCACCTTCTCTGCAATTAGTTGGCTCTGTCATTGACAGGTTGTGAATTGACCATAGTAACACAGTCAGTATGTATTGGAATTGAAACTTGAATCTAGGTTTTACTGACTCAAAGTCCAGACCTATCTCTATTTCAGTTAGGAAAGATAAAGGGAAAGGAGAAATGGCAGACAAGAGAAAGCATTAAGCATAAAAGATTTGTCATATATATATATATATATATATATATATATATATATATATATATGACAAATATATATATTTATATATATATATGACAAATACACACACACACACACACACACATATATATATATGTATGTATATATACTTAAGTCTCTTTGCAAAGAAAACCCCAAATGTAGTTACAAAAAACTTGGATACAACTGAAACACACACACACACACACACACACAAACTGACTCTACAAAGCATGCTTTGAATATGACTATTTGGCTGTCTTTTTAACTCTAAGTTTTTGGGGGACAATTTACATATATAGTTATACCATGAACTCCAAAATGGCTATAATAATAATATTGAAGAGAATAAAACTTGATTTTATAGGCAGAGAGTTTGAACTAATGCCATTTATTATGAAACAGAATGTGTACCTAACCTCAAGAAGCAGAATACAAAAATCACTCTTTAGAACTGATCAAAAGTATTATAATAGCTGCTTAATTTCTTTATTGTTTGTAATAGTTTAAAAATTCCACAAAGATGTATTAAGTGCCTACTATGTGCAAAGACACTATGCTAGGGGGATACCAAAATTTTAAAAATCACACAGTCTCTGCAATGATGGTATTTGTATTCTCCTGCATTCTACTTGGGTAGAGGGGAAGATGGCAGATATCATATTTATGTAACAAAATTCCATCAGACAATCCTGATTATGTTTCTGGGCTTTGTTTTAATTAGATAAAGTACTAGCTCATTATTTTCTCTTATATCTCCTATCCACATCAATTTACTTCAGAGCTATAATTGTATCTATTCATTGTCACAGCAAATAAAGGCTTTTGGGGGATTAAAAGTGCTATTGAGTCATATTACTTGGCAATTTCTTTCTAGTTATTAAAGCAGACCATGCTAGAGTCATCAAATAGAATATTAGAGTTTTAAGGGAGTTTGGAAAACATGTAGTCCAAAATCTTCTCTCCAACATGAATCCTTTCTACATCACCTCTGGAAAGTGATCACCACATATCTGTTGGAACTATTTTAGTGATGGGGAACACACTGTATTAACTAAACACACATATATTCATAACTACTTTAATAGCTAAGTCTATATCTCTATATCTATGTCTATCAGATTACGTATACTATCAGGAACATTTGATTTAGGTCCTGTTTGATACACACTGTCCATATGACCTTTAGTCACTGGACTTTTCAGTTGCCTAGGCAACTTCAGGACTATAAGATGTAGAGAAGGTGCCTATTCTTACTATATTATACTAATGATATTGATTTTATAGATTATTGTCTATCTATATTTTGCATTTATAGATTAATATTTTATAGATATGTAAACTGATATGAATATTCTGAATATATGTGCATATAATTATCATCACCAACAACAAACAAATTAAGTAGCTATCATAATACTTTTTGTCAACTCTAATATCTGTGGGGTGGTTCTTAAATTCCATTTTTTTAGGTAAGGAAAGAAATTCTGTTGATCAGAAAAATAAATGGCATCAATTCAAGTCCACTGTCTACAAAATCAGTTTTTATTTTGCTTTTTTCTCTTTAAATGTAACTCTATTAAATCAATCTTGGAGATAATTATATAAATGTATACATAAAATTGTCCTTTAAAACATAAAATCAAAAAAAAAAACTATAGCCAAGTAGCCACATTCAAAAAATGCTTTGGAGGGTTAGCAAAATACATCAATTATGTTAAATGTATATCTACATATTTATGTATATTTATTTTCATAGATATATAGTTCTTTTCCTGATAAATTTTATTTAGGAAAGAAAAATAAATTATTAAGGCTGTTCTGGAGGAAAATGAATCATTTAAGTTTCAGTTCATTTGGGAAAATTAAAAAAAAAATGAGATAGCTAGAAAAGACTTTTATTGCCTAAAGAGTCTACCTAGAAGTAGTCAGAAATGGCAGTGGTCAGTACAAAATGAACCTTATGATGACCAGCTATTCTCCATTTTTAATGATATGTCTTGATGGAGGATGGAATGGATTCTATATGAAGTCCCAAGGCATTATACAATACATTGCTGGCCATCCTACAGAAGCCAAACTAACACCAGAAAGAAACTGAGTCCATATACCTATTTTTCTTGAAGTAGAATCATTCTTAAAGTGAGAGTTCCATATCTCATTCCTACCATATAACATGTTTAGAAAAAAAGGACCCCAGAATTTTCCTTAGGAATACATTTGAAGAGACTGCTAATTTTCAGAGTTTTTTTTTAAACTAGTTTCTCAAATGTTTATTCTTTAAGACACAATTACATTCAGGACATGAATCCATTGATTTACCAGTGTTCTTTCTGCAACATTGCAACTGGAAAAAGAACTAGAATTAGTTAGAAGACCTCTTCATATTGAAGGACTAAGACTCAGTAATTGGATTTTTTAGTAATAAGTCTTCCAAAATTACATTTTTATGTCTTTAATAAGCAGTTGTAATTATGCTATGGTTTATATGCAAATAACTGGACCAAGTTTCTCTAAATAGTTTTATTACAGTAAGTTGTATATTCCTTTCTTAAATTACATTTATAGTACTGTGAATTTGTTTAGAAAAAGTCTTTGGGATATACCAAATTTCAAAGACTATCATGAGTCTGAATTTTTTCAGTATTATATAGAGGAAAAAATCATTAGAGATGGGAGAACAAAATTAGAACCAGAGGAGTGATAACATGGGTCAATTACATAGCCTCTCTGAGCCTGTTTCTTAGTCTATAAGAAAAGAATAATATTTGCAATGTCTTTTATGGCTTCTAGTAAGAAAGCATTTTGTAAATCTTAGCTCATTATATAAATGTGTTTGTTATTGTATTCTCATTAGAGAACTGACCTAAATTGATTGGCTCGATTTCATTTTGCTGAATACCTTGATGTGCCGATTTTATTAAAATTGTTCTTGAGAAAGAGTTCATTTAGGTTCAGGTTTTAGAAAATTAATGTGATTTCTTTCAATTTGGGTTTGCCAGTTTGCTTTAGTACACATTGCAGATTATCATAAAACTTAATGATCTGCTGAGGCATTTTGAAAAAGCTCTCCCTTAGGTTTCAGTTATTGCAACTCAAGGTTGTACCAGTGTTTAAAATTCCATGTCTCAGTTATTAGGATCAGGAAGTGAAAATATTTTCTGAATCTTGGTCCCTGTAACAAAAGACAAGATGTGAAAGGAAAGTAAAAAGGCTTATTTCAAGCAAGCCAATATTTGAATTGACAGCAGAAGCATAAACAGGACCCTAATTAAGCCATTTGCTAATCTGTTTTCCCTGTAGCTGTCAAATTTGGTTTTTAGCCATGATAAATCTATTAAAATAAAACTGAAATGTTGAGGACTTGTTTTATGATAAGTCCTAATCATTTCCTTGGGTGCCTCTGCCATCTTGTGGTCAAATGGGATCTATCTGTATTCCAATATAATTTGTACTTACCTCCTGTTAAAGATTTTTTCTTCTCACAGAATTGCAATTCAAAGTATTTTATAAAACAACTGGACAAGTCATTAAGTGTTGTCTTAGCATGTCCAAAAGCTTCTAAAACACAGTTGACCTGTAATATAACAAAAGTTTGTTATGGACTTTGATTTAAAAAATGCATATTCTTGATGGAAGTAGCGCATATTCAGGTTTTCTAATGTTTTTTTTTTTTTTCTGCTTACAACACAAGGATTCAGATGAACAGAATGATCTAAATGATAGGGTTCTATGGAGGTTTTACAATCTTTTTGTTCACTAAGTGGCCTAGCTTAGAGCAGTTACTTAACCTTGAAGCATGTTTGTACCAAGGAATTGCAAAGTACCTGTTTCTTCCATCACTTTATAGTAGCAAAACAAACAAAATCATTTTTGTAAGGGCGTCAAAAAGTCTTTTTAATTTTGGTTATAAAAATGATCTGCTTTTTTCTTCCAACTAGTGAATTTGAGTTAATGGCAGTATGAAGTATTGCACAGTGCATTGGACTTTGAGTTAGGAAGACTTTGGATTCAAATTCTGCCCTACCTATGTCACTCTAGGCAAGTCATTCAATCTCTACATGACTCAGTTTCCTCATGTTTAAAACTGGAATAGTAAAACATTTGGTAAATTTTTTTTTTTAGTATTTATATATATATTTGAAACATTTAATGTTACAACCTCGAATTTCAGATCCATTTCCTTCCTCCCTTGTCACCCATTCCTTCTTGGGAGATAAGTAATTCAGTATATGTTGTACATGTCTAGCTATGCAAAACATTATCATAGTAGATATATTGTACAAGGCTGGTTATAATTCCCTCCCAATCATCCCACCCCCCACCCAGTCTTCTCCCCACATGACCCTGTCCCTCCTCCACAGTGGGTACTTCCAACCTCCCCTCACCCCAAGAATGCCCTCCCATCCATCATCCCTCCTCCCATCCCCCTTCCACCTATCCTGCTGCAGGTTGAGATATCCCATTTAGTTTGTATGTCATTCTCTCCCTGAACCAAATTCAATGTGAATGTGGTTTTGCCTTTTTAGCCCTCCTTATTCTCCCCCTCCTTTGCAACCACTTCCCCTACATGAGATAATTTACCCTACCATGTCTCTCCCTACCTCCTCTTGCCACTTTCCTCTCTCACCTCATAATTTCATCTCTTGAGTATTCTCCCTTCCCAACAAAATCAACCTATGCCCTCTATCCATATATAACTGTAACCATATACACACACATTCACATATGTATTCATATGACCACACCCCTTCTTCCATTATTTTCATAGTGAGAAAGATATCATCAGTCACAGTTATTGCTTTTCCATATAGGAATGTAAATAGTTCAACTTTGATAAGTTCCTTTTGATTTCTTTTCCCTGATTACCTTCTCAGGCATCTCTTCCTTCTTGTGTCTGGATGTCAAATTTTCTATTCAATTCTGGTTTTTTCCTCAAGAATGCTTGAAAGTCCTCTATTCCACTGAATAACCATATTTTCCCCTGAAACAAAATACTCAGTTTTGCTGGGTAGGTGACCCTTGGGTTCATTCCCAGTTCTTTTGCCCTCTGGAATATCATATTCCATGCCCTTCAATCCCTCAGTGTAGAAGCTGCCAGGTCCTGGGCTATTCTGATTGTGTTTCCACAATATTGAAATTGTTTCTTCCTGGCTGCTTGTAGTATTTTCTCCTTGATCTGGGGATTCTGGAACCTGGCTATAATATTCCTGGGAGTTTTCTTTTTGGGATCTTTTTCAGGAGGTGATCTGTGGATTCTTTCAACCTCTATTTTGCCCTCTGGATCTAAAACATCAGGGCAATTTTCCTTGAGAATTTCTTGAAGGGTGATTTCTAGGTTCTTTCTTTGATCATGGCTTTCAGGTAGTCCAATAATTTTTAAATTGTCTCTCCTGGATCTATTTTCCAGGTCAGTGGTTTTTCCCATGAGATATTTCACATTGCCTTCTAATCTTTCGTTTGTTTGGATCTGCTTAACAGAATCTTGATTTCTCATAAAGTCACTAGCTTCCATTTGCTCCAGTCTAACTCTGAAGGAATGAATCTCCTCAGTGAACTTTTGAGATTCTTTTTCCATCTGGAAAATTCGACTTTTTAAGGCATTCTTCTCCTCATTGCCCTTTTGGGCCTCCTTTGCCATTTGAGTCAGTCTATTTTTTAAGGTGTTGTTTTCCTCAGTCAGGCTGTTGACCCTCATTTCATACTTTTCCTGCATCCTTCTCATTTCTCTTTCTAATTTTTCCTCCACTTCTCTTATTTGATTTTTAAAGTCCTTCTTAAGGTCCTCTATGGCCTGCAACCCGCTCATGTTTTCCCTGGGGCTTTTGGAGCAGGACTTCTGACCTCACAGTCCTTTTCCCGCTCTATGCCCCCAAAATAGGAGTCTAGGGTTGCATTTTTCTGTTTCCTTTGCCTTGGCATGTTGCCACTTGATTGCTTGACTTTTGGGCTTGTTGCCACACTATGGCTTTAAGGCCAGCTAGAGGAATTTTCGTCCCGAACGTGTGGGGGGCAACTTCCGTTTCTGGCAAGCTGTAAACCCACCCACAACTTCCACCCTAGATCACAATCCAGATCCAGGGAGGTTAAAGCAAGAGCGATTACCCCCCAAGACTGATCGCTGGATCTCCCCACGATTTGTAGGCTGGGAGCCGGAAATGCCTATGAAAACTACAAAATGGCGTGTCTCCTCAGCGGCTTCTAGCCCCCAGGGGAGGGAGCTGACGCATTCCTCAAATACAGGTCCCAAAGTCCATAGGACACTAACCTCTTACTTTGTCCTAGGCATGTCTATGTTGATAATTCTGGAGTCGCCACTGCTCCTGGTGTTCTGGGGTTCCTCCAGCCTGCTGCTGGCCCTGCCGCCCTGGGGCTAAAACCTCGGCTCACGTGGACCTGGGCTCGGCTCGGCTCCTGCGCTCTGCGCGCTGCCGGCTCCCAGACCACTGCGCTGGTCCTTCCTGCAGGGTGCTGGGCTGTCCTCAGCGGGAGGTTAGCTTCTCTGTGTCGTTCTGTGGGTGCTGGGGCTCCAGAAGTTGTTCAGAGTCCTTTTTTACATAGTTTGTGGGGAATCTGGGGGCAGAGAGGCTTGGAGGAGCTGTTTCTACTCCGCCATCTTGGCTCCGCCCCCCCCAACATTTGGTAAATTTTAAAATCCTACAAAATGCGTATATTATTCCATGCAACCTACTTGGGGATATTCCATAAATTGAGAAAATTTATAGCTATAGCAATTCTATTAATTAAACTCTTCACATTTGCTGATTACTCTTGAGGTAAACTATGTAACACCTTTTTTCAGAAATGCTTCTCCTGTTTCTTTCAGTCAACGTTGTGGCAGTGAGACTGACCAAACAGTTCTCTAAAGAAAGACAGAACCAGGGAAATTATATGAGGCTTTTTTTCTCCCCTATATTTCAGAAAGGATTGTTTCACTCCAGGAAAAAATCACACTCAAATGTCACTTCCTCTATGTTAGATAAACTGTTTTACTGAAGGAATTAATTAGCATGTAGTTTGTCTCTCCTAGAAATGAATTATTCTTATTTAAGTAACTTTATTTGTATTTTTGGATTAAAAATGTTTGTGTGTGTGTGTGTGTGTGTGTGTGTGTGTGTGTGTGTTTGCCATATAAAAAACACCCCTTTCGGGGCGGCTAGGTGGTGCAGTGAGTAGAGCGCTGGCTCTGGAGTCAGAAGGACCTGAGTTCGGATCAGGCCTCAGACACTTAACTCACACACAAACAAAAACCTAGCCATGTGACCTTGGGCAAGTTACTTAACCCCAATTGCCCTCCAAAAAGCAAAAAATAAAAAAAACACCCCCTTCCTCTCCAAATAGTTTTAAATTATGAAAGATCACAAAAATATTTTGCTTACTACCTAACAAATGGAAAGTGACATGAGATATCGGTTTGTGGTTGTAAATAGAAATTTATTAATATATTTTCACTGAATGTCTTCATATTGAGTATGTGGTGTTACTTGCCATGTAGACTTGTGAGTTCCTAGAAGTCAGAAAATGTTTTTAGATTCTTTTTATCTATAGAACTTAGCACAGTGATTTGTATGTGATAAGTGCATAATAAATACTTATTAGGGAGGTAAACTGATTTTAAGTTGCAGTGATTTCAAAGACAGTTAGAAATGTGACTAATTTTTAAGCCTCTAAAACGTATAGTCAGTTTCTTAGCAAAAACTTGACTATAGGCTTGGTGGCACAGGGAATATAATGCTGGCCCTACAATCAGGAGGATCTGAGTTCAAATCTCAGGCTCAGACACTTGACACTTTCTAGTTTTGTGACCTTGGGCAAGTCACTTAACCCCAACTTAACCCTCACTGAAGAAAAGAGGAGGGAAAAGGTTGCCTATAATAGCCATTTAATGTCATTTTTATTTTTAAAAAAGCAAAACTAAGAGGCAAACATGAGAAAGTTTTAGTGGCAGAAATATTACAAATATAATTTGGGAAAGACTTCATTACATCACTTTTCACAAGTAATCTATTTTTGTCTTCTTATCCAGTCATATAATATTTAATATTTTAAATATTCACATTATTAACTACTAAAGAAAACAGAATGTAGTACCTAGCCTTGAGTCAATTTCAATGTTTTAGAGTGGTTCTTTAGTAAATATAATTAAAAGAAAAATATCTAATAAATCATTTTCAAATTATTTCTACTTACTGATCTTTTGCTTCTTTTACTTCTTATAACCCTGATTGTGTCATCTTCTATTAATGCTTACAAAATAAATATAAAAGAATTGACAGCCAAATGAATATGCAAGGTCTAAAAGTTACATTGAGCTATAAAACATTAGAAGGTAGAAAGGAATGTTGCAATTTATTTTGTATATGTTCTGTTAAACATTTATATGTGTTTACATGTATACACACACACACATATATATACATGTTTTTTTTCTCTTACATAATAATGTAATTTCCTTGAGGATGAGACCTATTTCATTTTTGCATTTATATACTCAGGGCCTAGCACATAGCAGACACTTTCAACAATTGTTGTTGTTGTTGTTGATGTTGTTGTTGTTGTTGATGTTGTTGTTCTTGATGTTGTTGTTGTTGTTGTTGACCAATGGATTGATAGAAATGGCAATCAGAAGACCTGAACTCTACTCCAGGCTATATCACTATTTCCTGTGCCACTTTGGGAAAATTATTGAATTTCTTGACCATTGTAAGTCTGGACAATATGAGCATAAACTTTATAGCTTTACTATCGACTGTGCTAGAAGCCCTTGGCTCTCTGATTATGATGTTATATTTCTTATCCTAAGGTAATCACTCTCATTCATTTTGTTGTTTCCTATTCTTTTGCCACTGGAGAAATTTAACTGATTTTACTCACTTGAAGATTGTAGCAAAGAACCTCATCTGAACCATGGTTTCTGCTTAGTAATCTGCTTTGAATTTTTAAAATAAATTTTCCATATCATTCTTCACAGTAATTTTGCTACTTTTTCTTTCTCTTCCTTTATATCCCAAATCAGCATATAATGTCCTATCATGAGATCAACAAATAATCAATCACAGTCTCCACGCTCAACTTCTCCCTGACATTTCTCCAAAGTTCTTTCTTTTTTTCCCCTAGTGTTCAGAAAGAATCAGCTTCTCGATAAGGGTAATCACTTTCCCTAGACCCTCCAATTTGCTCATTGCATCCTCTGTACTGGCTGCTTTCCATGTATCAACAAGAGTTTTAGAATTCCTTAAACTAAATTAAATAGTCTTTTCTAAAGGTAGCAGGGAAATCTCTGCAGCAAGATTCTCAAATAAATAAGTTATTTCCATCTTATGTAAGGAATTTATTAAAATTTATAAGCATAAGAGCCATGCTCCCAATATTGTGTTTTTGGAGAGGCTAGGTGGCGCAGTGAGTAAGACCACTGGCCTCGGAGTTGGGATGACCTGAGATCGAATCTGGCCTCAGAAAATGTGCACCCACACACAAATAATGACTAGCCATGTAACCTTGAGCAAATTACTTAACCCCAATTGCTTTAAAAAAAATATTGTGTTTTCAAAGGATACAAACAGGTAATTTTCCAAGAATGAAATTCAAACTATAAATAGCAGTATTTTTAAAAAGTTCCAAATTACAAATAGAGAAATTAATTTTATTAGCATGATTTTCTATTTTGTTTTTATTTTTATAATTTCTACTTTGATTTTCCAGATATCTATTTTCATTTTAATGTTTTTTGATGATTTTTCTTTTGCATTGCCAACTCATTGTTCTGTTCTTTGTCTTTTAGGTTAATAAAATAATTTAAAGTTATAAATTTCCCCCTAAGGACTGATTTGGCTACATTAATTTTTTAATGTTTTCTCATTGATATAATTCTCTTTAATGGAATTGTTTGTTTTTCTATGATGTGTTTGTTGATGAAACAAATCATTAGGATTAAGTTGTTTAGTTTTCAGTTTATTTTTATTATCTTTTCAATTTATTTAATAGAAATTATTTATTTCATGTTGTTTCTGTTGCATTGGGATCCATGAAGGATGGATAAAATATTTCAGCTTTTCAATATTTTCGTGAGGTTTTTATGTCATAAGAAATGATTATGTACAACTAAAATATGTATACTCCTTTGTATATTTATTCAATAACTGCCAGAGTTCTGTCATAACAATTTTTTTTAAAAGTCTGCTGAGGTCCTTATCCTAGTTCTGTTTTTTTTTTTTTACATTCATCTAGATAGATAAATTAAAGTGCACAACCATTATAATTTTATTATCTATTTCTCTTTGTGTTTTCATTTCATTTTATGTACTGAGATCCTATTTCACTGGGTACATACATATGGAATACTGAAATCAATTCATTGTTGATACTGCATTTCAACAAAACATAGTTTCCTTTTTAGCTCTTTAAATTAAGTCTCTGCTGTTGCCTTGTCTAAAACAGATTTCTGTTAACTGTAAAATAAAAAGATGGAAGGATGCTACATATGTGGAATATCACATATATTTGCAGATGAGGTCTCTAAAATATGATATTTGCTTAACTTATTTTGTTATAAAAATATCTTATGAAGTAGGAGTAGACTTTAAATGGTTGAAATGCCAAAACAAACATCAAAAAATTTAAGAATAAAATTTCATATGAAAACAACTCCGAAGTGCTATTTCACAAAAATTAGTTTGGCAAAACTGACGGAAAAGGAAAACGACCTAGGTTTACAAGGCTGTGGGGAAAGAGGCACATTAATTAATGAACTATAGTTGGTAATTGCATTGCCTAATTAATTAATTGGGGAAGGACTAGAAAAATTATAGTAAATATGAATGTAATAGAATTCTATTTGTACAGTAAAAATAATGAAAGAGACTTTTCAGGAGAATACATGAAGATTTATGCAGTAAGGTAAGTAGAACCATAAGAAAAAGTTGTAAAATTGTGCAATAAAAATAGCATTATAAACATGAAAGACTTGAGAATTCTGATCAACAGAATGGATCAATCATGATTCCAAAGGACAAACGATGAAGCCTGCTACCCATCTCCTGCCAGAAACGTAGTGGACTCAGTAGGGAAAAACTCATATTACAGGCATTGTTAATGTATCAATTTGTTTTACTTGGCTATGTATATTTGCTATAAGGCTTTTCTTTTTCTTTTTCTTTTTTTTTTCAATTCTCCCTTCAACCCCCCAATGGACAGGGGAGGAGAAAAATAGATTTTTTTTCATTAAAAATGAAATTAAAATGCAAAAATTATATAAATGTTAGGAAACCAGGTAAATATCTTCCTTACTTTTTTTATCCAGTTTCTTGGGGAAAAGATGTCTAATATATATAGCCCCACTTTCTCATTACCTACTCTTGTCTCAATTATTTGCCATGAATAGTTGTACAATAACAACAGCATTGTAAACATGAAAGACTTAAGAATTCTGATCAACACAATGGATCAATCATGATTCCAATGGACAAATGATGAAGCATGCTACCCATCTCCTGCCAGAAAGGTAGTGGACTACACTACTGAACATGGCCCTCTAAAATCAATGATGCCCTCCTAATTGCAAGATCTAATGACATTTTTCAAAATTCATTGTCCTTGAACTATCTTCATCATTTAACAATATGGACTATTCTTTCCTGCCAGGCACTCTTTTTCCCTTAGGCTCAAAAATTTTTAATTTCATATTTCTCTTTTGCTAGCTCTTCCTCCTCCTCCTTAGTAATCAAAATATGTGTTCTTTTGCTGTCTTCAGCCCTGTTCTCTTTTCCTTCTATCCACTCTTCCTTGGAAATTTCATTCACTCCAATAGTTCAACTAAAACCTTTCATTGACTCCTGTCTGGACTTTTATAATCAGTCTTATAAAACAGTCATCTATTAAGGACCTATTTTGTGCTAAATGCTGAGATTAAGACATAAATGAAACCTACCCAAATAAGTTTACATTTTATTGGTGGGGGGAGGGGCATGAACACAGAAAAGTCAATGCAAGATAAATACAAAATTAAAACACAGTTTTTTGAGGGGTGCAGGATGGACAATGGATATTTTTTAAAAGCCTCCTGGAGGAAATTAGTTGCACTTGTACAGATACTTGAAGGCTGCTAGGGGTTCAAAAAGCAGAGGCGAGAAAGAAGAGCATCACAAGCATGGAGGAAAGCCTATGTGAAGGCATGGGGTAGTAGATAGAATGTTATATTGCACAATGGTCATCAATTAGGTCAGATTGACTGAATCATTAAGTGCACTGTGGGTAGAAATATGTAATCAAGGGTATTAGGAGGAGGAATAAGCAGAAATAGCCTCTTAATAGTATTTCTGCTTCATTTTCAATGAGTATTTTGCCCTGTTGGTAGTCTAATTATTCTTTATGCTTACTGGTTATGTCAATTCCCTGATTGTAAATTTTAGGTTCATAGGATTTAGAGCTGGAGAGGGCCATAAATCAAGTCATTAATCATCCAATCCAACTTCTTCCTTTGCAGATGAGAAAACAGGCAAAAAGAATTGAAGTTACTTGTCTAAAGGCCCCTAGGCACTACTTAGGAGAGCTAGTTTTTCATAGCTATTGCTACTGTTCCTGCTCCATACTGCAAACTGGGCAATCAGAGGCTGTTTAGTTGGGGAATGGGGGGGTGGGGGGGAGTTGGTAGTGGTAGATAAAACACTCAGATCTGCTCTCCAATGGTCCTTATTTTCATTCTAGTTATTTTTCTATTCTGACAATGGAATTATTCCTCCTTACCCCAATACACACACACACACACACACACACACACACACACACACACACACACACACACCTCCTTCCTGAGAATTGTATTCAAATCATCACTGTCCCTTTCACTGGAAAGACTGTGTTAATGAACTACTGTATTATATACTCGGTCATAAATTTTGTCACTTCCCAGATCATAATTCCCTTGCTTGAACACCAACCACCTTTATGTTGCCTTTCCCATCTGAGTATTAGTTTCTTGAGGCAGGAAGACCCTTCTTTTGGTATTTGTGTCAGTGTTTGCCATATAAGTGCTAAATAAATGCTATTTATTCATTTGTGTTCAAATTCATAACTCAAGCACTACAAGTTGCTGCTTTCTTAATTAGCTTCTTATGCAAACAATCAACCAATCAATTGCCAAGTATTTATGACACACTATGTGATAGGTATTTTGAATGCAAACAATTTGAATGCAACAATTCCTATACAGGGGTGGGGCAGGGTATGGCAGAGTAGAAACAGGACTTCCTTGAGGCTCCTGCTCCCACCTCCTCCAATTCATGTAAGAAAAAGACACTAAACAAACTTTGGAGCTACAGAACCCACAAAATGACACAGAGAAGCTAACCTCCCACTGAAGATGGTCCAGCAGGCCAGTAGGAAGGGGAAAGCTCAGCACTCTGGAAGCTGAGCCCAGCCCTTCTTGAACTAAAGGTTATAGCCTCAGGGTGACCACAACCAGCCTCCAGCTGGAGGGACTTCAGATAATCAGCAACTGTAGTGGTTTCCAGAATTACCAACCTAAAGATGCTAAGGACAAAGTGAGAGGTCAATGCAGTGTGGACTTTGGGACCTGGGAGTTCAGGAGTGCAGTCCACTGCCATGTGGCTTCTTCAGAGCTCCTGGCCTGCAGATTGTAGGGGGACCAAGAAACCAGTTTGAGGGATAATAGCTCTTACTTTAACCTGCTTGGATCTGGATCACTGTCTGGTGTGGAGGTCCTGTGCTGTGTGACCAGTGTGCCAAAGTGTGTGGAGGCTTCAGAGAGGGCAGCCAACTAAAAGCTCCAGCAACTGAGAAACCCCAGAGATTTGGGAAAAAGCTCCCTGCTCTGGTAGCAGAGTTCTACTGTGGCAAAAAGCTCAAAAGTACCAAAATCAAGTCTAAATGGGTGCATGATCTAGGTGTAAAGGATGATACTGTAAGCAATTTGGGAAAGCAAGGAATAGTTTACCTGACAGATCTGTGGAGAGGGGAAGATTTTAGGACCAAACAAGAATTAGAGAGCATGATAAAATGCAAAATGGATGATTTTGATTACATTAAATTGAAAAGTTTCTATACAAACAAAGCCAATGTAACCAAGATCAAGAGGGAGGTGGGGAATTGGGAAAGAATTTTTACAACTTGTGTCTCTGATAAAGGACTCATTTCTAAAATTTATAGAGAATTGAGCCAAATCTATATGAATACAAGTCATTCCGCAATTGAGAAATGGTCAAAGGATATGAATAGGAAGTTTTCAGAGAAAGAAATTAAAGATATCTATAAGCATATGAAGAAATGCTCTAAATCACTATTAATTAGAGAAATGCAAATCAAAACAACTCTGAGATACCACATCTCTCCAGTCAGATCGGCTAAGATGACAAAACAAGAAAGTGACAAATGCTGGAGAGGATGTGGGCAAATTGGAACACTAATACATTGCTGGTGGAGTTGTGAACTCATCCAACCATTCTGGAGAGCAATCTGGAATTATGCCCAAAGGATTATAAATAATTTCATACCCTTTGACCCAGCCATACCACTTCTAGGGTTATATCCCAAAGAGATCATAGAAGTGGGAGGAAGAACCATATGTACAAAAATATTTTTAGCAGCCCTTTTTGTGGTTGCAAAGAATTGGAAACTAAAGGGGTGCCCATCAATTGGGGAATGGCTAAACAAGTTGTGGTATATGAATGTAATGGAATTTTATTGTGCTATAAGAAACGAGGAGGTGACAGATTTCATAATTACCTGGAGAGACTTATACAAACTGATGCTGAGCGAGAAGAGTAGAATCAGAAGAAATTTGTATACAATCACAGACATACCATATCTGTGACTACCAACTATGACAGACTGGACTCTTTTCAGCAATGCAGTGATATAAGTTAATCCCGAATGACTCAAGAAAGTGAGAAATGCGCCATCCAGAGATATAACTAGAAAGAACTGAGCCTGAATACTGATGGAAGCAAACTAAATGATCTTGTTCTTCTCATTGTTTGGTTTTACTTCTTCCTTACCATCTTTGACCCCACCTAGTACAATATGCCTTTGTAATTGGAATAATGTTTAATATGAATGCATTTGCAGACCCTATACTGTACTATGTGCTGTCATGAGGGGAGGGGGGAGGGAAGTAAAGGAAATTTGAAAATCAAAAAAAAAAAAAAGCTCAAAAGTAATGTAATTGAGTGTCAACATGAGCAAGCCAGGGAAGCAAGGCAAGCACAGCGGTCCAACTTTGGATTCCTTTTTGGGTGACAAAAAGGATTGGGGCATGGAACGGGAGGAAGACAACAAAGTCAGACCTCCTGTATCAGAAGCTTCCAAAAAAAATGAATTAGCAGCTTATAGGCCATAGAGGAGCTTAAGAAGGATTTTGAAAATCAAATAAGACTAGTGGAGGAAAAGTTGGGAAGAGATATGAGAAGGACGCAAGAAAATTATGAAATGAGGGTCAAAAACCTGACTAAGGAAAATAACACCTTAAAAATAGACTAACTCAAATGGCAAAAGAGGCTCAAAAAGGCAATGAGGAGAAGAATACATTAAAAAGCCAAATTTGACAGATGGAAAAAGAATCTCAAAAGCTCACTGAAGAGAATCATTCCTTCAGAATTAGACTGGAGCAAACGGAAGCTAGTGACTTTATGAGAAATCAAGATACTATTAAACATATCCAAACAAATGAAAAAAATAAAAGGCAATGTGACATATCTCATTGGGGAAACCACTGACCTGGAAAATAGATCCAGGAGAGATAATTTAAAAATTATTGGACTACCTGAAAGCCATGATCAAAAAAAGAACCTAGGAATCATCCTCCAAGATTTCTCAAGGACAATTGCCCTGATGTTTTAGAACCAGAGAGCAAAATAGAGGTTGAAAGAATCCACTGATCACCTTCTAAAAAGATCCCAAAAAGAAAACTCCTAGGAATAGTATAGCTAGGTTCCAGTGTTCAGAGATCATGGAGAAAATATTACAAGCAGCCAGGAAGAAACATTTTAAATACTGTGGAAACACAATCAGGATAACGGAGGACCTGGCAGCTTCTACACTGAGGGAGCAAAGGGCTTAGAATACGATATTCTGGAGGTCAAAGGAGTTGGGATTAAAACCAAGAACCACCTACCCAGCAAAACTGAATATCTTGTTTCAGGGGAAAATATGGTCATTCAATGGGATAGAGGAATTTCAAGCATTTTTGATGAAAAAACAAGAGTTGAATAAAAAAATTGACATTCAGATACAAGAAGCAAGAGAAGCATGAGAATGTAAACAGGGAAAAGAAATCATAAGGAACTTATAAAAATTGAACTACTTATATTCCTACATGAAAAAACGATAATTGTAACTTATGAAACTTTTCTCAGTATGAGAATAGTTGAAGGGAATAGAAATGTGTGTACACACACACACACACACACACACACACACACACACACACACACCTACATATTTATACATACATATATATATATATATATATATATTGGAGGGTATATGGGTGGATGAATACATATGTATGTGTAAATATGTGTACAGTTATATATAGACAGAGGGCATAGGACCAATTAAATAGGAAGGGACGTTAATTAAAAGGTGATATTAAGAGATGAGAGAATATAATGAGAGGAGATGGGGAGAGATAGAATGGGGTAAATTATCTCATATAGAATAGTCAAAGGAGATAGAAACAGCATTTCCAATGTGCTCTGCCCCACACAAATTTCAAACAATGTGAAAGGGAGCTCCGAACAACTTCTGGAGCCACGGCACCCACAGAACGGCACAGAGAAGCTAACCTCCTGCTGAGGACAGCCCAGCAGCCCTGCAGGGAAGGGCCAGCACAGCGCTCTGAGAGCAGGCAGCACAGCGCGCTAGGAACCCACAGCGCAGCCCCCAGAGTCAAGCCCAGGTCCGTGGTTTTAGCCCCAGGGCGGCCGGGCCTTCAGCCAGCTGGTGGAACCCCAGAACACCAATAATTGTGGCATTTCCAGAATTATCAGCACAGATACTCCTGGGACAAAGTGAGAGGTTAGTGCCCTATGGACTTTGGGACCAGTATTTGGGGAACACGTGGCTTCCTCTCCTAGGGGCAAAAAGCTGCTGAAGAAACAGCTGCACAGAAGCCATTTTGCAGTGTCAGTAGTGGCTCTAGCTCCTGGTCTGCGAACTGTAGGAAGATCCAGCAATCAGTCTGGGGGTTAATCGCTTTTGCTTTAAACTGCCTGGATCTGCATTGTGGTCTGGGGGGTAAAGTTTGGGGTGGGTATCCAACTTGCCAGAGTGGGTGGAGGCTTTACAGAGGCCACCAAACTGGCAGAAGTTGTGAAGACCCCACGTTTGGGCAGAAGCTCCCCTGTCTGGTGGCAGAGTCCTACTGTGGCAACAAGCCCAAAAATCAAGTAATTAAGTGGCAATATGCCGAGGCAAACGAAACAAAATAAACAGAGAAGTTCAACACTGGACTCCTATTTTAGGGGCAAAGAGGCTCAAAGCATGGAGGAGGACTGTGAGGTCAGAACTCCTGCACCAAAAGCCCCAAATGAAAATACAAGCAGGCTACAGGCCATAGAGGACCTTAAGAAGCAGATAAGAGAAGTGGGGCAAAATTTGGGAAGAGAAATGAAAAAGATTCAAGAAAAGTATGAAATGACAGTCAACAGCCTGACTGAGGAAAATAACACCTTAAAAAATAGACTAACTCAAATGGCAAAAGAGGCTCAGAAAGGTAATGAGGAGAAGAGTGCCTTAAAAAGTCGAATTTGCCAGATGGAAAAAGAATCTCAAAAGCTCACTGAGGAGATTCATTCCTTCAGAGTTAGACTGGAGCAAATGGAAGCTAATGACTTTATGAGAAATCAAGATGCTGTTAAGCAGATCCAAACAAACGAAAGATTAGAAGGCAATGTGAAATATCTCATGGGAAAAACCACTGACCTGGAAAATAGATCCAGGAGAGACAATTTAAAAATTATTGGACTACCTGAAAGCCATGATCAAAGAAAGAACCTAGAAATCACCCTTCAAGAAATTCTCAAGGAAAATTGCCCTGATGTTTTAGACCCAGAGGGCAAAATAGAGGTTGAAAGAATCCACAGATAACCTCCTGAAAAAGATCCCCAAAAGAAAACTCCCAGGAATATTATAGCCAGGTTCCAGAATCCCCAGATCAAGGAGAAAATACTACAAACAGCCAGGAAAAAACAATTTCAATATTGTGGAAACACAATCAGAATAACACAGAATAGCTGGCAGCTTCTACATTGAGGGATAGAAGGGCATGGAATATGATATTCCAGAGGGCAAAAGAGCTGAGAATGAACCCAAGGGTCACCTACCCAGCAAAACTGAGTATCTTGTTTCAGGGGAAAATATGGTCATTCAGTGGAATAGAGGACTTTCAAGCATTCTTGATGGAAAAACCAGAGTTGAATAGAAAATTTGACATTCAGACACAAGAAGCAAGAGATGCTTGAGAAGGTAATCAAGGAAAAGAAATCAAAAGGAACTTATCAAAGTTGGACTATTTACAGTCCTACATGGAAAAACAATAACTGTGTTTGATGAAACCTTTCTCGTTATGAAAATAATTGAAGAAGGGTACATGGCATATGTTCACAGGTATACATGGATAGAGAGCACAGGTTGAATTTGATGGGAAGGGATATTATTATTTTTTTTTTTGGAGGGCAATTGGGGTTGGGTGACTTGCCCAGGTTCATGTGGCTGTGTTTTTGTTTGTGTGTTGGGTGTCTGGGGCCAGATCCGAGCTCGGGTCCTTCTGGCTCCAGGGCTGGCTCTCTGCTCGCTGCGCCACCTAGCTGCCCCAAGGAAGGGATGATTCTTAAGGGGTGAAGTCAAGAGGTGAGAGAGGAAAGTGGCAAGAGGAAATGGAGAGAGACAGGGTAGGGCAAACTATCTCATGTAGAAGAGGCAAGGGGAAGTAGTTGCAGGGGAGGGGAAGAACAGGAAGGCAAAAAGGCAAAAGCATATTCTCATTGAAGTTGGCTCAAGGAGAGAATCACATACATACTAAATGGAATATCTTACCCTCACTCACTCTCCTGAGTAGGGGAAAGGGGGATGAGAGGGGAGATGATGGAGCGGAGGGCATTCTGGGGAGAGGCAAGGTTAGAAGTACCCACTATCAAAGAGGGACAGGATCAAAGTAGGGAACAGGAGCCAAGATGGCGGAGTAGAAACAGCTCTTCCAAGCCTCTCTGCCCCCAGATTCTCCGCAAACTATGTAAAAAAGGACTCTGAAAATCTTCTGGAGCCCCAGCACCCACAGAACGACACAGAGAAGCTAACCTCCCGCTGAGGACAGCCCAGCACCCTGCAGGAAGGACCAGCGCAGTGGTCTGGGAGCCGGCAGCGCAGAGCGCAGGAGCCGAGCTGAGCCCAGGTCCACGTGAGCCGAGGTTTTAGCCCCAGGGCGGCAGGGCCAGCAGCCGGCTGGAGGAACCCCAGAACACCAGGAACTGGGGAGACGCCAGAATTATCAACATAGACTTGCCTAGGACAAAGTAAGAGGTTAGTGTCCTATGGACTTTGGGACCTGTATTTGGGGAATGCGTCAGCTCCCTCCCCTGGGGGCTAGAAGCTGCTGAGGAGACACGCCATTGTGTAGTTTTCAGAGGCATTTCCGGCTCCCAGCCTACAAATAGTGGGGAGATCCAGCGATCAGTCTTGGGGGGTAATCGCTCTTGCTTTAACTTCCCTGGATCTGGATTGTGATCTAGGGTGGAAGTTGTGGGTGGGTTTATAGCTTGCCAGAAACGGAAGTTGCCCCCACACGTTCGGGACGAAAATTCCTCTATCTGGCCTTAAAGCCATAGTGTGGCAACAAGCCCAAAAGTCAAGTAATTAAGTGGCAACATGCCAAGGCAAAGGAAACAGAAAAATGCAACCTAGACTCCTATTTTGGGGGCATAGAGCGGGAAAAGGACTGTGAGGTCAGAAGTCCTGCTCCAAAAGCCCCAGGGGAAAACATGAGCGGGTTGCAGGCCATAGAGGACCTTAAGAAGGACTTTAAAAATCAAATAAGAGAAGTGGAGGAAAAATTAGAAAGAGAAATGAGAAGGATGCAGGAAAAGTATGAAATGAGGGTCAACAGCCTGACTGAGGAAAACAACACCTTAAAAAATAGACTAGCTCAAATGGCAAAGGAGGCCCAAAAGGGCAATGAGGAGAAGAATGCCTTAAAAAGTCGAATTTGCCAGATGGAAAAAGAATCTCAAAAGTTCACTGAGGAGATTCATTCCTTCAGAGTTAGACTGGAGCAAATGGAAGCTAGTGACTTTATGAGAAATCAAGATGCTGTTAAGCAGATCCAAACAAATGAAAGATTAGAAGGCAATGTGAAATATCTCATGGGAAAAACCACTGACCTGGAGAATAGATCCAGGAGAGACAATTTAAAAATTATTGGACTACCTGAAAGCCATGATCAAAGAAAGAACCTAGAAATCACCCTTCAAGAAATTCTCAAGGAAAACTGCCCTGATGTTTTAGATCCAGAGGGCAAAATAGAGGTTGAAAGAATCCACAGATCACCTCCTGAAAAAGATCCCAAAAAGAAAACTCCCAGGAATATTATAGCCAGGTTCCAGAATCCCCAGATCAAGGAGAAAATACTACAAGCAGCCAGGAAGAAACAATTTCAATATTGTGGAAACACAATCAGAATAGCCCAGGACCTGGCAGCTTCTACACTGAGGGATCGAAGGGCATGGAATATGATATTCCAGAGGGCAAAAGAACTGGGAATGAACCCAAGGGTCACCTACCCAGCAAAACTGAGTATTTTGTTTCAGGGGAAAATATGGTCATTCAGTGGAATAGAGGACTTTCAAGCATTCTTGAGGAAAAAACCAGAATTGAATAGAAAATTTGACATCCAGACACAAGAAGGAAGAGATGCCTGAGAAGGTAATCAGGGAAAAGAAATCAAAAGGAACTTATCAAAGTTGAACTATTTACATTCCTATATGGAAAAGCAATAACTGTGACTGATGATATCTTTCTCACTATGAAAATAATGGAAGAAGGGTGTGTGGTCATATGAATACATATGTGAATGTGTGTGTATGGTTACAGTTATATATGGATAGAGGGCATAGGTTGAATTTGTTGGGAAGGGAGAATACTCAAGGGATGAAATTATGAGGTGAGAGAGGAAAGTGGCAAGAGGAGATGGGGAGAGACATGGTAGGGTAAACTATCTCATGTAGGGGAAGTGGGTGCAAAGGAGGGGGAGAATAAGGAAGGCTAAAAAGGCAAAACCACATTCACATTGAATTTGGTTCAGGGAGAAAATGACATACATACTAAATGGGATATCTCAACCTGCAGCAGGATAGGGGGAAGGGGGATGAGAGGAGAGATGATGGATGGGAGGGCATCCTTGGGGTGAGGGGAGGTTGGAAGTACCCACTATAGAAGAGGGACAGGATCATGTAGGGAATGGACCGGGTGGGGGGTGGGATCAGTGGGAGGGAATTATAAGCAGCCTTGTACAATATATCTACTATGACAATGTTTTGCATAGCTAGACATGCACAACATATACTGAATTACTTAAATCCCAAGAAGGAATGGGTGACAAGGGAGGAAGGAAATGGATCTGAAATTCAAGGTCGTAACATTAAATGTTTCAAATATAAAAAAAAAAAAAAAGAAAGGAGGGGGTCTTAGCTGTGTTAGAAAAGGGTGACTTTTAGCTGGGTGGGAAATCCTAGCAATCAAGCTTGCCCCCAAGAGGAGACAGGAACATGCACCTTCGGCCCTTCCTTCCAGAGGTGGGGGACTATGGGTGTGGATTTCTGCATTAAGATCAGACTGGGTTGGTCTGTTGGTTAGTTTTACTGAACTATTTTCCCTGCTTTTTTATTCTTTGTTTTGAGATATAGTGAGAAATGAAGGTGATATGAAAACAAAAAAAAAAAAAAAAAAAAAAAAGTAGGGAACAGACCATGTGGGAGGTGAGACAGGTGGGAGGGAAATATAAGCAGTCTTTTACAATATATCTACTATATATTGTTTTGCATAGATATACATGTACAACACATACTGAATTGCTTATCTTCTCAGAGGGAGTGGGTGACAAGGGAGAAAGGGAATGGATCTGAAAATCAAAGTTTTAAAATTAAATGTTTCATAAGATATCCAGGCAAAAAAAATAATAATCAAAGGAAAACTGTTACAATGGAGTTTAAGAATAGAAAGATAAAAGGGAATGAGTCAACCTTATTCTCTTTGAATTGGTTTTAGGGAGGAAATGAAATACACACAAAATAGGCTATCTCACCCTATAGGAGAGTAGGGAGGAAGGGGACAAGAGAGGGGATGATGGAAGGAAGGGCAGGCTCAGTGGGGAGGGAAGTTGGAAGCACCCACTTTTGAAAAGCGAGAGGATCAAAGTAGAGAATAGAACTAGTGGGGGTGGGATAGATGGGAGGGAAATATAGTCAGTCTTTCACAATATACCCACTATCAAAATGTTTTGCATAGCTGCACATGTACAATCTATATCGAATTGCTTATCTTCCCAGTAAGGGTGGGTTAAAAGGGAGGTAGGGAAAGAATCTGAAATTCAAAGGTTTAAAATAAAATGGTTAAAATATATGTATATTATTATTATTTTACATGTAACTGGGGAATAAGAAATACAGGCACTGGGGCATAGAGATCCACTGTGCCCTACTGGAAAGTCAAAGAGAGGATGGGGAAAGAGAGAAGAATGGGGGAGGGGATATTCAGTGAGATCACTGAATATCTGTTTGGGGTGTTTTGGGGTGGTGAGTAGGGGAAAATGGGGAAAAAACTTGTAACTCAAAATCTTGTATAAATGAATAATGTAAACTAAAAAATAAAAAAAAAATCCTACACAGAAAGAGCTAATGTGGGAGACTGTGGCATGTAGAGGTACATATAGCATATCTTTTTTTTTTTTTTTGGAGGAGGGAAGGCAAGGTAATTTGGGTTAAGTGACTTTCCTAAGGTCACACAGCTAGCAAGTGAGGCCATATTTGAACTCAGGTCCTCTTGACTCCAGGGTTGGTGCTCTATTCACTGTGCCATCTAGCTGTCCCTATCTTTAAGGAAATGAAAGACAAAATAGGGGAATGTAAAATGAGATAAGCATTGCCAGTTGAGGGGATTGGGAAATGCTTCATGTAGAAGGAAGGCTTCTTCATGAAGGAAGAGAAAGAATCTAAGGTGGAGGTGAGGCAAGTGACTAGCACAGGGAGGAAAATGGAACGGTATATATGAAGAACAGAAAGTAGGTCAGATTGAAAGTATTACAAAGTGGGTAAAGGGAGAGTAATGTACAAGGTGGCTGGAAGAATGTTAGTATAAGATTATAAGGGGCTTTAAAAGCTAAGTAAAGACGTTACAGTTGATTCTAGAGGCAACAGGAAGTCAAAGACTTTTGAACGGGTGAGTGCCATCATCAGATCTGTGATTAAAGAAAATTGCTTTGGTAGGATGGGCTAGAGTTGGGATAGATGACCCAGAGAGATCAATTAGACAGCCATTATAATAATTTAGATGAAGGGTGAAGAGAGTTTGAACTAAGATGTTAGATATTTGATGAGTGAGAAAGAAGAAAATGAGAAATGTTATGCTGTTAGAAGTGGCAAAATTTTTGGAAAATGTGGTGTGAGGAAAAATAAGAATGTCAAAGATGATGCCGAACTTACCAACTTGGCAGACTAGGGAAATGGTAGAACCTTCGATAGCATTTGGGTTGTTCTGAAGAAAGGTTGGTTTGAGGAGACAGGGGATTAGAATTCAGTTTTACACATACTGAATTGGAGATATCTCCAGAAAATCCAATTTGAGATGCTTAATAAACTGTTGGTGAGGTATAACTAGAGCTCAGGAGAAAAATAGAGGATGAGTATATATCTCGGACTAGAGATAATTAAACCTGTGAGAGTTGATGAGGTCACTCCCAAAGGTTATTGTTGTTGATGTTGTTTGTCCTTAGTTCTCCAAAAGAACCAAGGACATGAGGAAGGTGACTTCTTGACTTGTAAGTGAATTGGATTTAAGTGAGGCAAAGCTGTGCAAAATCATCAGCCTCACTCTCTCCCCAGAGGCATCAGAATCCAGTGGCAAGACATAGATTAAGATGGCTGGCGATGGCCCTGGATGCAGTGGGAGACCTTAGATTTTTTAAACTAAGGTCTTTCCCAGGTCTCAGTTTCTCTGAGAAAATACCCATTGACTTGGGCAATGCTGATGTTTTCTTTTTCTCCTCCTCCTCCTCTTTCTGTTCTTTCTCCTCATCACCCCCAAATCTAATATAATCTAATAATATTTTCCTAAAATTCAATTATTTTATCATAAAATGTCATAATATGCTCATGTTTTACTAGTTATCTTTCAAGGAAAGGAATCTAAATAATAATGACTTTAATTAATCAGTCAGCAAGCATTTATTAAACACCCCTATGTAGTAGGTGCTTTGCTAGGCAAAGACAAAAATGAAACTCCTTGAACCACAATAGCTTACACTCTATCACATGAAAAACATGCGCACACACATACACACACAAGGCATATTAATATGTATATATATATGCAATTATATATGTACCTATATGTATTTGCATATGTTTATATACACATTTATACATATATTTGTAGCGTGTATGTATTATGGTCTATTATATTGGCAACATGCATATAAACCACAGTAGCATATAGTATAGTATATTTAAATATGCATACATTATATTGAAGAAACATGCAAACATATGATCTGTACTATTAGATACAATAATACATGTACACACATAAGATATATTGTTATATATGTACTTTTATAATATTTAATTTTTATATTACAAATACACATTTTTATTTTACAAATTTACTTATATATACAAATATGCTTATTTTTGTGTTATAATATATTATTATTTGTGACAGTATCATTTATATAGGTACATATATAGCAAAAGAATGATCATAGATATATGTACATATATGCATAGTGTCCATAGATATATGTAAACACACATGCATATATGATTATATGTTGATATAGAATTATCCATGGCATACACTTATACCAAGTACCTATAAAAGCATACCGATTGAAATATTCTGAGTTTTACATTTTGATTAGCCACTTGTCCATTAGGTGGCAGTAAAGAAATGTGTTTTGGACATTTTTTGAGCCATTCAAAGCCAAATGAAACCTGTTTTTATGGTGTCTGTGTGAACCAATGCTTTTAATATGTCACAAATGAGTAAGCTGTCTTCTAATAGTTTCATTTCTTTTGAGCCCCTAAAAGTATGCATAGAGTCTATTAATACTAATTTAGAATAAGAACCACATTACTTTGTCTATGTAAGAGAGTGAAGTGAAGTGAACAGAACACTAGAGGAGAAACCAGGAGAGCTGGTCCTATTGTTAGCTCTGTGACTTGGCAACTAACTGCATCTTTTGGAGCCAATTCTAAGTCTTGTTATCCTTTTGTTTGGTGTTTGGGCATATTATTAAGAAACCTCAATGAAACTCCTTAGATTAGTTTCACTAATTGTTTAATTTTAGGACTTCTAAAAGCCTGCAAATATGTTGATAAAATATCTTTTCTCAAGGATTTTCTAAAAGACAAATGCAGAATGATTCCTCAGTGAAGAATGCCAGATCAATGAAAAAATATTTCCTAAAACTAATTGCTTAAATTACCATTAGATGTTGGAACTCTCAGATAATTTGTTTCCTAAAAGTTACATTTTTAATTCTAAGAAGTTTTTTTTCATTGTAAATCTATTGCCATGAACTTTAAAATTTCAAAATTTGGAGCATGTTGACAATAGCATTTCCATTGATCATGTTGCTATTTAAGAAGAAAGACATTTTAGCTATGATAAAATGATTCTAATTCCCATATTAAATCATATTTTATATACTTTGAGGCATCTAAGAATAAAATATACATCTATGTAGAGTTTATAAAATAGGAATATTATACATCCATGATGGACATTACGAAAGAGAAGCTATGGGCCTATTAAATGCACAACAACCACCAAAAATCAATTTGCTCTGGTCTCCTTTGCACTCCCCAGAAGTCACCTCATCTCTGTTTTCCCTCCTAGTTAATACAGTATGCTGTTTATTGTCACTATATAAACTTCTGACATATAATTAATTCATTGACCTTCTTAAACTTGTCTTTTATGCATTCTACTCCTCTGAGTTTGCATATAGATTAACAATGACATCAATCTTAAACACATGTCCAAAAAATAGAATGGCTTTACCTAAAAGCCTCCCCTTTTCCCAACTAATAATGGTGAAGTAAAGCACATTCATAACCTCTGTGTTATCCTACTCACTCCTACTCACACTCACTACACATATGGAATTTGCTGTCAATTTTTCCTTGCAAAAATTGTCATACATGCTCCATTCTCTCTGTACACAACTACCACACTTGTTCAAACCCTCATTCCCTCTCACCTGGCTTACTTCAACAGTCTTCTATTTGTTGTCCTTTTCTTAAAATTCTCCCTCACACCAATCAAATTTTTATTCAGTTGTAAATGTGATTTTCCTAAGGGGCATGTCTGTCTATGTCACACACCTCCCCCCATCCCAATCCTAATGGCTTCCTATTATCTGCCAGATCAATATAAAATTCTCTATTCATTCGCTTTGGTCAGGAATCTTTCTGCTTTTTTAATCTTCTTATACTTTATTCTCCTCCATACAATCTACAACCCAGCTACAATGATGACCTCATTCCATTTCCTGACTTCATGTATTTGTAATTGGCTATGCACCTTGTGAGAAATGGTCTTCTTCCTCACTTCTGACTCCTAATTTACCTGACTTCCTTTGATATGCAGTTTGAATATCATTTGATATAAGAATTTTTTTTCTGGCCTTACATGCACTCCCTATCTGCCCTCCCCTCATTTCCTCTGAGTTACTTCCCATTTATTTTTTCTATCTAGCCTGCTTCTTTCTCACTGTCTCATACACAGAAACACACACACACACACACACACACACACACACACACACACACACACACACACACAGATATAGCATTATTTCCCAGGACAGAAAATTGTGGTTCATAGAAACCATCACTTCCTTCAGGGAAAAAACAAAACCAAATCAAACAAAATAACCAAAACAAAACAAAAGGTAAAATTACTGTCATACCCATGCAAAGATCTTTTGTTACCACATTTCACTATAGATTCATAAAAGAGATCTGAAAGACAGCAATGATATTTTAAAAACCTTCAAAGAATTCAGTTAAAATATGGAAAGGGCATTTTGGTAATTAAAAGCACATCTTGCTTAGAGATTATTCCAATAATTCATGGAAAATAACTGAAGTTATATCTTTACTTTTATCAAGAAGACTCTGAATTCATGACACTATTATCAAGTCCATGAATTTTATTATTCCATTAATTTAATACATTTTATCACATTTTATAAGACTTTGGGATCCTTAAGTACAAGCAGACACAAAAGAAAGTGATGTCTTCCATTCTTACAATCTGCCCCAGATCTTTAAAATATATTTAGTTTCTCTGAACAAACACTATCTGGAATATATAAGCTATGATATATCTATATCTATATCTATATCTATGTCTATGTCTATATCTATGTCTATGTCTATATCTATGTCTATATCTATATCCATATCTATGTCCATATCTATCTAATCTATATCTATGGGTGTATATGTGTATATGTATATGCATATATGCATGTAAGGATGCATTGTGTATGTGTATATTTGTCCCTAAACAATGCACAATACATGTGTGCATGCATATGTATGTGTGTATGTGTGTGTGTGCGCGTGTGTGTATATAGTATATTTGTGTTATTAATTTTAATCTATTTAAATGAAAGTATAGCCAGAATCTTAAAACCCATTTTTACAGGACTCTCTCTTCATTAGCAGAGATCAATTCCCCATACCAGTTTGAGGTGTGGGGAGAGTTTATAAAAATAGGAGAGAGGAGAACTTCAGTCTCTTTATTACATCAGTCTCTTCAAGTGTCTCCAAATACTCTAGGAGTCTCTTATCATTCTGTACATACTCCAGCTTCAAGAGAAAAGATGGATGATGCCAACCTTACTTCAATTTCCTGAAAGAAAAGGTTCTGGGGAGAAGCCAACATGAGAGTGAAGAAGCTCTCTCCTGTCTTCTGCTCTCACTAACTCTCTGCCTTTGAGGAGAAAATTTAGTTTCAATGGGCTTTGGGTCTCTGGTCACATAGAGAAGTATCTCATCTTTTTTTTTTTTTAAACTGGTGGGAAATATGAATCGATTATAGAAGGTCTCATTGATTTTAAAGGCATTTAAATGCAAAAGTAATGGTTAAAAATTCCTCACAACTAGTTACATTAAGTTTGAAAAGTTCACAAGGCAATTCATGATGTGTATTTTCTTAAAGTAAGTTGCCTACAAATTCTAAGTCAGCACCTTTGGTATTATTGGTATTATATATTGGTATTATAAAGAGTCCTTCAAAGTAGATAGAGCTATAGCAACATTACCTCCTCCCTCTAAATAACTCCATAAAGAGGAAGGATTTCATGGCATAGAGAACATCAAAAATGGAATCCATCATTGTACAATACGGATCTGGAAGCTTTAATGTTTGAATGTTCTCTGGGTTCTTATTTTGATAAATGACTCCTTGGATAAATGCAGCTGTGTTTATCACAATGTAATCAGATGTACTTGAATTCATAATCACTGAAGTGCAGGTGTATTTCTGTGTGTGTGTGTGTATGTATGTGTGTGTGTGTGTGTGTGTGTGTTGTGTGTTGTGCACATCCAGAAATCCCTAATTCAGTGAGAGTCTGGATACCCTCTCCAGGCTATTATTAATGTGCGTCAGCCTATCTGTCACATCTCATTGTAAAGGGATTACCTAGGTAGAGCTGTCATATTTATTAATCTGTCTAAACCATGTGACACTCACTCCTCATGACAAAAACAACTTAACCTATCTGATCATCATTTCCGACTGCTTATGTCCTCATATCCTTTATTTTTAGCAAAACTCATATCCAGTTCTTTTCAAGAAGAAAAATATGAAAATTTTAGTTGCATGAAATTAATGGTTTCCTGCTTAAATAATAGAAATTGGCTTGAGTGAATAATAATTATAGTTTCTGAATAAAGGTAGCTTTCCCTGGGTATTGCTATGGACATTTCATTAAAATGAGAAAATTTGAAATATCTGCATAAAAGTAGTTGAAATATATCAAGGATAATGATAGAGGCACTATTTTAAAGTTCAGTTTAGATCCAACAGAAGAAAAGAAAAGCATATTACAACATTTAATGACTTGCAGTGTTAGAAGTGGGTCACTTAACTTCTACAAATAAAGTGCTCCATAGAAATGAAATTTTCAGACAACTGAAGTTTGTGCCAATTTTTTTTTCATTTTAACCGTTTTGATGGAAGTCTCCTATTAAGAGGTATTAAACATTTCCCTGCTCTGTCAAAGCATAGCAAACACTAATTCATCGTTTTTCTCAATGACTCAGATTCATTACTACGAACACCAATTACTATTATAAATTAAAGAAGTGACACCCTCAAGAATTACTGAGATGTGTTGGAATACCCAGCTCAACAGTAGATGGCCTCAGATCATTAAGTTTTTTGTATATGGGGTTCAACTATACACACATACATACATATAGACAGATATAGACATATAGATATAGATAGTGACATAAATTTTTTAAAATCTATATTGCCTTGATGTTTGACTTGTTTTTCTTTTTTTTAAATGTGATATCCTCTAATTTACTGCTTTTAAAATAATAGAGGTTATATGAATAAATGAATGAGTAACCAAACTTATAATTATGTCTTAAAGATTAATAAGCCTTCCCCAAACTATGTAAAAGGGGACTCTGAACAACTTCTGGAGCCCCAGCACCCACAGAACGACACAGAGAAGCTAACCTCCCGCTGAGGACAGCCCAGCAGCCCTGCAGGAAGGACCAGCGCAGCGGTCTGGGAGCCCGCAGCGCACAATGGGCAGAGCGCCGGAAGTGGAGCCAAGCAGAGCCCAGGTCCGCCTGAGCCGAGGTTTTAGCCCCAGGGCGGCAGGGCCAGCAGCCAGCTGGAGGAACCCCAGAATACCAGGAGCTGTGGCGACTCCAGAATTATCAACATAGACATGCCTAGGACAAAGTAAGAGGTTAGTGTCCTATGGACTTTGGGACCTGTATTTGGGGGAATGCGTCAGCTCCCTCCCCTGGGGGCTAGAAGCCACTGAGGAGACATGCCATTTTGTAGTTTTCAGAGGCAGCTCCAGCTCTTGGCCTGCAATTAATTGTAGGGAGATCCAGCGATCAGTCTTGGGGGGTAATCGCTCTTGCTTTAACCTCCCTGTATCTGGATTGTGATCTAGGGTGGAAGTCGTGGGTGGGTTTACAGCTTGCCAGAAACGGAAGTTGCCCCCCACACGTTCGGGACGAAAATTCCTCTATCTGGCCTTAAAGCATAGTGTGGCAACAAGCCCAAAAGTCAAGTAATTAAGTGGCAACATGCCAAGGCAAAGGAAACAGAAAAATGCAACCCTAGACTCCTATTTTGGGGGCATAGAGCGGGAAAAGGACTGTGAGGTCAGAAGCCCTGCTCCAAAAGCCCCAGGCGAAAACATGAGCGGGTTGCAGGCCATAGAAGACCTTAAGAAGGACTTTAAAAATCAAATAAGAGAAGTGTAGGAAAAATTGGAAAGAGAAATGAGAAGGATGCAAGAAAAGTATGAAATGAGGGTCAACAGCCTGACTGAGGAAAATAACACCTTAAAAAATAGACTGACTCAAATGGCAAAGGAGGCCCAAAAGGGCAATGAGGAGAAGAATGCCTAAAAAGTCGAATTTGCCAGATGGAAAAAGAATCTCAAAAGTTCACTGAGGAGATTCATTCCTTCAGAGTTAGACTGGAGCAAATGGAAGCTAATGACTTTATGAGAAATCAAGATGCTGTTAAGCAGATCCAAACAAACGAAAGATTAGAAGGCAATGTGAAATATCTCATGGGAAAAACCACTGACCTGAGAATAGATCCAGGAGAGACAATTTAAAAATTATTGGACTACCTGAAAGCCATGATCAAGGAAAGAACCTAGAAATCACCCTTCAAGAAATTCTCAAGGAAAACTGCCCTGATGTTTTAGATCCAGAGGGCAAAATAGAGGCTGAAAGAATCCACCGATCACCTCCTGAAAAAGATCCCAAAAAGAAAACTCCCAGAAATATTATAGCCAGGTTCCAGAATCCTCAGATCAAGGAGAAAATACTCCAAGCAGCCAGGAAGAAACAATTTCAATATTGTGGAAACACAATCAGAATAGCCCAGGACCTGGCAGCTTCTACACTGAGGGATCGAAGGGCATGGAATATGATATTCCAGAGGGCAAAAGAACTGACAATGAACCCAAGGGTCACCTACCCAGCAAAACTGAGTATTTTGTTTTAGGGGAAAATATGGTCATTCAGTGGAATAGAGGACTTTCAAGCATTCTTGAGGAAAAACCAGAATTGAATAGAAAATTTGACATCCAGACACAAGAAGCAAGAGATGCCTGAGAAGGTAATCAGGGAAAAGAAATCAAAAGGAACTTATCAAAGTTGAACTATTTACATTCCTATATGGAAAAGCAATAACTGTGACTGATAATACCTTTCTCACTATGAAAATAATGGAAGAAGGGTGTGTGGTCATATGAATACATATGTGAATGTGTGTGTATATGGATAGAGGGCATAGGTTGAATTTGTTGGGAAGGGAGAACACTCAAGGGATGAAATTATGAGGTGAGAGAGGAAAGTGGCAAGAGGAGATGGGGAGAGACAGGGTAGGGTAAACTATCTCGTGTAGAAGAAGCAAGGGGAAGTGGTTGCAAGGGAGGGGGAGAATAGGAAGGCAAAAAGGCAAAACCACATTCTCATTGAATTTGGTTCAGGGAGAGAATGACATACATACTAAATGGGATATCTCAACCTGCAGCAGAATAGGGGGAAGGGGGATGAGAGGAGGGATGATGGATGGGAGGGTATCCTTGGGGGGAGGGGAGGTTGGAAGTACCCACTATAGAAGAGGGACAGGATCATGTAGGGAATGGACCAGGTGGGGGGTGGGATGAGTGGGAGGGAATTATAAGCAGCCTTGTACAATATATCTAATATGATAATGTTTTGCATAGCTAGACATGTACAACATATACTGAATTACTTATCTCCCAAGAGGGAATGGGTGACAAGGGAGGAAGGAAATGGATCTGAAATTCGAGGTCTTAACATTAAATGTTTCAAATATATATAAATACTATTATTAATACTCTTTTGCTTATAATGGGGAGATAAGATGTGCAGGCATTGGGACACAAAGATTCACCTTCCTCTAATGGAAAAGTCGAAGGGGGTATGGGAGAAGGTATGGGAGAGAGCAGATTGGAGGAAGTGATATCTTTTGGGACTGCTATTCTGGGAGGTTGGGTAGGGGAATAATGGGGGGAAAATGATTGTAACTCAAAATCTGGCGGAAATGAATGATGTAAAACAGAAGTTAATAAAGAAGTTTCCCCTAAAAAATAATCATTCCATCAAATAAATATTTATTAAGCAGCAAAAAAAAAAAACATTCTTGTAGTTAAAATCTTCGTTCTAAAGAATTCTTTCATTGGGGTATAGAAATTCATCTTGCCCTATAAGAAATAAGGGGGGACACGGGGAGGAATATAAGAGAGGGCAGACTGGGGGAAGGAGTAATCAGTATGCTTGCCATCTTGGGGTGGGGGGTAGGAGAGATGGGGAAAATTTTATAACTCAAAATCTTGTGGAAATGGATGTTGAAACTAAAAATAAATACATTATAAATTAAAAAAATTATTAATAAGCCTTGAGTAAAGTATTAGGATGCTTTTTTTATGAATTAAAGTTCATTATAAGAATTTTAAAAATGTTTTGATACTAAGAGGTTTTTTTGTTTGTTGTTTGTCTTTCATTTCCTTCTGGGATCTTGGGTATATTCTGGTTAGGTGAGGTTTATAAATAAATAATTTATAGATTGTTAAGCATTACTACATCTTTTAAAATCAGGGTAATGGTGTAAATATTTATTATTAATATATTACGTTTAGTTATTATATGACCTTTAGTTATACTATTGATAATAGAGATTTTTTTCTCTTCTTCTAGAATAAAAAGGTTCCCAGAGGATCAAGGGATTAGATCTCTCTGTTGGGAGCTCTTGGTCCCTAGTATGGGGTAGGATCATCATGTTCAAAAAAAGTGCCAGTAACTCATATTTGTTCATTTTCACAAAGAATAAAAAGCAGCCCAACTTTTGGTAAGAATAAAGCAACATTTTATGTGCTTACTAAATAAAAATAGATATTAAGATAAATTAATGATGTTATTCATAAATGTCTTATCTTTTTAGTTTAACTATAATACTTTGTGAAGGTAGGTCATATTTTACCCAAACTCCTTCTCCCTCTACTAATAACTCTGGACACAGTGCTAGAGTCACAGTGGGTACTCAATCAATATATTTCTATTTTATTGAAATGGTTAGAGTCACATTTAGCCATTGTTTTTATGCATAAACGGGGACAGTGGCTATTACAAATCAATCACTTGCCTTCACATGCCTAGCAAATGATTTCGTATTATGGCTTACTGATAGAATAGATGTTGTCTTAGTTCTCCTTTTCATATTTTATTTCCTGTATCTTCACCTATTCTTCCCTCATTTTTTCAATGGAAGAGGTAGTTTTCCTTTCCAAATCTAATCCTTCCATTCATATACCATTCAGACCATTTTCCATGGCTTCCTCCAAAATTCTACATTATTCATGATCCCAGCTATGTTTTTTGAATCATCAGTCCCTTCTTCACTATATCTCTTGCCCACCTGTCTACAAACCTTCTGGAGTCTCTTGTCCTTAAAAAGAAAATAAACAAAATAGAACACCAAAAAATAAAATAAAACTTTTCTTCTATTCTCAACTACTAAGTTATCTACCCTTCTCTTCCTTTTCACTGCTGAACTAGTAAAAAGAGTATTCTACACTTACCTTCATTTTTCACTACTGTTTAAATTCATCTCCTGGGACAATGATTCTTATTTTGCTAACGTCAATGGCAATGTTAGATCACTCAATAAATTATATTTTCCAAGTATTCATCTTCTTTGACATCTATGTAGCATCTGACATACTCAAACCTTTTCTTTATTGAAACCTTCTATCCCATGGACTTTTTGGAAACATTCTTCTCTTGGTACTATTGTCATATCTTTAAATGCTCCTCTGTCTGCCTCTATACCCAGGCATTTCCCATGTAATTCCTATATTCCTCTTCCCTCTCTTTCTCTTCTTTCCCATCCCCTTCTTGGAAGTGCAATTCATATATTTTGCTTTAACTCAACCCCTAAGTGGCTAACTACAAATTTTGTATCTCCGGGTGCCAATGAGCCCTTAACATATCTTTCTAGCTGCCAGTTGTACATCTTCAGCATGAATTTCAGCCAACACATCAAACCCAACATGCCTAAATTTAAGTTTATTACCTTTTCTCCAAATCCTGAAGTCTTCTGATTCCACTATGTCTGTAATGGTCTCTGACATTTTGAGTTACCTATATTAAGAACATCTGACATCTTTGACTTACCCATCTCTTTTTCCTCTCACACCTAAGAGCTTGCCAAGAAAGGATGAAACTTCTTCACAAATATCTTTTTCATTTTTATTCTCACCATTTCTTCCTTCATCCCAAATATATTATATCTTGCTTCATTTACCACGATAGCCTACTAACTTGCCCTTCCCTTCCCTCCCCATGACTCTCTGTTCAACCTTGATACATGACTCTGCCAGAATGATCTTGAAAATTCACAAATATAATTATTCCCATATAGTGTTCAATGCCCTTCAATCCCCACTATCATTGACAAATACATTTAAATTAAGTGAATATTTGGCTTATGTTTATCTCAGTATCCTAGTTTCTGAAGGAGGAAGAAAACATAGTACCTGACCTCAGGAAGTAAAGACTAATAGTCATATAAAATATATACATATATACACAATACATTTATGTATACACACATATACACATACACATGTCATATGCATGCATATACACATGTATGCAATATACATATGCATGTATACATACACGCATGCATATGTACATACACAAAGAGCCATACTATAAAATATAATATGTCATATACATGGCAGGCATCAAATGCTATGAGAAATGCTTTTTGGAAAACCTTTTGAATTGAATACAAATTTATGTATTGTGAATAGGATTCTCCTATTGTATGTCCAAAGTGCACCTATTTAGAATTAAAAAGAACAAAGAAGGCAACTTTGTTTGGGCAAAGAAGAGCAAGCTTACTATGTTAAAATATGTCCATTTAAGTCCTGGTTCTATCACTGGCTTATATTACCTTTGTGATCTTTTAAAATCACCTTATCTCTCTTGTCTCAATGTTCTCAGGTGCAACCTGAGCCAGTCAGAAGAGTTCACATGTTAAGTCTGTTTCCAATTCAAAAATTCCATGACTCAGGGCGACTAGGTGGCACAGTGAATAGAGCACTGGTCCTGGATTCAGGAGGACCTGAGTTCAAATCTGGCCTTAGACACATAACACTTACTAGCCATGTGATGTTGGGCAAGTCACTTAACCCCAACTGCCTTGTCTCCACCCCCCCAAAGCAAAGCAAAACAAAACAAAAGAGACAGATTTCATGACTCTGTCTTTGACTTGTACTTCTATGATTCTCTAAGTCAACCAATGATGGTACTTACATTTTTTATTTTGCAGTCAAACAAACACCTGCTGGAACTGGTTCGACATGTGAGATGCCTCACTATCTGTTTGCTGGCCTCAGATTTCCCTGAACCACTTTCACCACTAGAGATGGAGAGAGAGAAAGCGAGAGAGAGAGAGAGAGAGAGAGAGAGAGAGAGAGAGAGAGAGAGAGAAAAAAACAACACCCATACTCTACCATTCATCATTCTAGTCATAATTACAAAGCAGAAATAATCCTGAGAGACAAAGGGAAAGAAAGAATTAGATATTTACGGACTGGAAATATTAACTAGTTTATGGTTTATTATTGGTTATTTAAAAATCGTAATGAAGATTTAGATAGAACTGTAATTTTTGCAAAGCATTTTGCTAGAAAGGAAACAAATATTTATTAAGTGCCTAACGTATGCCAAGGATTTTACATACATGATCTCATTTGATCCTCACAGTGACCCTGTGAAGTAGGTGATATTATCTCCATTTTATAGTTGAATAAACTGAGACAGACTGATGGTTTGTGACTTGAGCAGGGGCACACAACTAGTAAATGTCTGAGGTTATATATGAACTCAAGTCTTCCTGACCCTAGACCTAGTGCTTTCTCCACTGAGTAATACAGCTTGCTCCAATATATTTTTAATTTTATAAAATTAAGGATGATCAAAAGCTAAAGCATATAATCATAAAGATGGAATATCTGCAATTTCCCCTGATGTAATTAAAATATATTTTGATAGAAAATAAAAAAGGAATTAAAAAGTACAACAAATTGTCTATACTTCTACAATACTGATATATAAATGGCCAATTGTTATAAATTAAAAACATTGCAACATAATATTATAAAGCAGAATTCCATATAATGAATATTTCCACATTCATGCAAAAATAAAATATCTTCTTAAGCCTGGTTATAATTCACTCTGTACAACATATAATATTGTACATGTGTTTTTGCTGATCATTTCCCATGTACTAGCAATTTGCTATAATGAAAACATTTGGCTATGGGCTATTTGTAAGGAATGGTGAGGTTGCAACAGAGTTTTTTTTTTTTTTTTTAAAGCAATTGGGGTTAAGTAACTTGCTCAAGGTTACACGGCTAGTCATTATTTATGTGTGGGTGCTCATTTTCTGAGGCCGGTTTCGATCCCAGGTCATCCCAACTCCCAGGCCAGCGCTCTTACTCACTGCTCCACCTAGCTGCCCCAGAGTTTTGTTTTTTGTTTGTTTGTTTGTTTGTTTTTAATATATATAACTATCTCAATCACCTAGGGAAAAAATAGAAAACATCTCAAGCTCTCACCAAAAGAAATACATGAAATTTAGCAAGATAGCGCAAAAATTAGGGACCAGGGAGGCCATGTGTATATACTATATTAGCCTCAAGGCATTTATTTTCATTTGGTGATTCATACCAAAAGAAATTGTAATCTACTGTATTTGCTTTTATGTGCTCTGGACTGGGAACATAATTCTCACCAACACATTCATTAAAATAGTTCCATTAAGACAAAACAATTTGACTGTTCCATGAAGCTTATTTTTAATAGTTTCTGATTTGTCTATTTTAACTCAGGGACTTGTTTATTATTTAGTAATGGATGTTGTACACATAACATAGGATCCAATATTGTTATTTGTGTGCATATACAAAACATTGCTAACCATAGAATAAAGCTATTTTCTTTTACAAAAAAAAAAAAACTGGAGCCATTATAATTACTAAGGGAAGAATAAATATGAATATATTGAGAATAGCAATGCCTTCAACTTTAGGTTCTACATTACCTAGCATTAAAAAACAAAGCAGAAAAACCTGATTAATATAATGAATCTGATAGAGCTTTCTATACAAGGTCTGAAAATTTCATGAACATTGAATGATCATTAATATGGAATAAAAACCATACTCATTTGAATATAATGAAAAGGACCTAGAGCAACTAATGTAATGATTTTGAGGATTCTGATGGGTGGAAAAGGATGGAAAACAGAGGCATCAACTGGGTAGACAGAGGAATGCCACAGAGATAGAGAACATTAGAAATGGGTCCAGCCTTAGTCATCCTCTTATCCAACTTCCTCATTTCACAGAGAAGGAAAATAAGACCCCAGAAAAGGCATGATTTATCTAATGTCACATTGTCCATAACCATTGGATCTGGGGTTATATTTCTTCTTCTTCTTCTTCTTCTTCTTCTTCTTCTTCTTCTTCTTCTTCTTCTTCTTCTTCTTCTTCTTCTTCCTCTTCTTCTTCTTCTTCTCCTTCTCCTTCTCCTTCTCCTCCTCCTCCTCCTCCTCCTCCTCCTCCTCCTCCTCCTCCTCCTCTTCCTTCTCCTTTTCTTCCTCCTCCTTCTTTCTCTTCATCTTCCTCTTCTTGCTCTTATTTTTTTTCTTCTTGTTCTTGTTCTTTCACTACTTGACTTTTCTTGATGTGGGGGCTCCATAAAACAGATTATTAGAAAAAATTAATTAACCACTTATAACGCATAAATTTTCCCTTAAAAAGACATTATGACATTTTTTGATAAGAGAGTCAACCTTGGAATCTGGAAGACTTGGGTTCAGTTATCCTCAACATACATCCTCATTGATCGGCTGTGAGACCCATGCAATATAATTAATGTCCCAGTGTCCTAGGCAACTCCTTAAAATGATGAATTGTAGAGTAGCTACTAATCTGTGCTAGTTGAAGGAGTGTCTTCAATGAAAATTTCTTATACCAGTAAAATAAAAGGTAGAGTTATATTTTTCAAAGTAGTGCTAGATTGTTAGAATGAAGTGCTAGATACCTTTTTGGTCTCAGTATTTGCTCATCAACACCTGAACCACTCAATATTTTCCTATCTGACAGGTGTGAATGGTTTTGAATTGCTCCTTCAGGCTCCTAATAACCTCCCTGTCCTACACTAGGCAAAGGAAAGGGAAAATGGCCCTATTTGTAAGAAAGGATGAACAAAGACATATGTAAATTAACAATTCCCTTTGTCATTAATAAACTTAACTAAATTTTGCACCTATACTTTTAGGTGTTCCAGTAGGAAAAAAGACTGCTGTCCTCCACTTTTTTCTATGAACCTACACATTTACATTCATTCTCTTTTCTCTGCCTCAATATATCTGTCTCTGTCTTCTTTGCTGTGTCTTTGTTTCTGTCTGTTTCTTTCTTTGTCTCTATTTCTCTGTATGTGTCTCTTTTTCTGTGTTTCTCTTTCTCTCTCACTCTCTTCTTTGATCTCTGGATGAACAAAATATAAAAAAATGCCTTCTTATTTAGTGCCTCCCTCCCTTCTTTCTATCATCTTTTCATGAGTGGAGAGTATTTTTTTGAGGGGACAAAATGTTATATTAAGTTAATAGACCCTTATTTTTTCAACAGTCACTCAAACATTAAGCATTTAAGATTTTTTCCAGGTTTTTTCCTCCTTTGCTCTTTGGGACACAGAATAAATATATCACCCTAACTTTGATGTTGTTAAATACTTATAATATGCCATTTTCCTTATTATTTGCATGGGAAGCATATTTGAAGATTTACTCTGTGTTTTGCTGATTATCCATTTATTAGCTGTTATCAGTTTTATGTTTGAGACAAGAATAAAAATACAGAATTAATGCATTTTATTTTATACTAAACTATGAAGTCCATGGAGACAGAGATTATGCTTTATTTATCTTTATATCCCCCAGGGCCCTACATAGTGCTTTGTACAGAGTATCTGGATAATATATGATAGTTGAATTGAATTCTGTGCCTTATGAGGAGAAGAAATAGCTCTCTCAAGGGTGTCATAGAGATAATATATAAGGCTCACTTTTGGGAACCCAGTTAACTGGAAATATTCAGCATTTAATTAAATCTTCATAGCATTGAAATTATATCATATATCATCCTTAACTTTGTATTTCTGACAAGAGGAAGCCAAACTAGGCATGACTTAGATGATGTTGAATAATTCTGATTCATTCTGGTTTAATAACACTAGTGAATATGGAAGAATTTTGAGACAGTCTGAAGTTTTCACTGTTCTACAAACCAAAAATTCCTATTCAAACTAGAAATATATTTGAAATTTTGGTTTGTGTCACTCATAGGCAAGTAAAAAATTTTTTCTGACCCATGGCCTAAATGTGACACAGACTGACAAGAGCCAGGCATAGGGAACATCCTCACGTATGGGCCTTTGTTTGAATCCAGACTTCACAGAATAAATCCTTTTATTAAGGATCTATTAAGGATATAAGTCACTAGACTTTTTATCCCCAACAAGTACTTAAATGTATTTTATTATTAGAGAAGTTTCTAATAGCAATATCTTGGGAGTCCAATAGCTCCCCAGCCTTAATTTGATGCTTAAAATTTCACAGCAAAAAAGCACTTACAATGGTTATCAGTAGGCTATCCAATTTAACAGGCTACCATTTAAAGATCTCTTTATTGGACACATGCTGTAGCCAATGAGTTGCTCATGAAGTGCAAATTTCAGTGTTACCATTTTCCTCAATGCATACTGTTTTATATCATTCTCTTCAGGTTTGATAAGGATAGGTTTGAGAAAACAGGTGGTTCCTATGCAATCTCTCAAGTTGTAAATTATAACTGTACATAAGGCATTCCATTAAACAATCTACTTTTAATGCCTGTTCTTGGCCAGAGGCCTAGAGACCTCTGGATCTTGAAAAGTTGAGCTTGCTATGCATAAGCTCTAATAGGTTTTACCAAGCTGAATACAGTTTGAGTATGTACTTGGAGATGGTCTTAGGATGAGTATACTTAGATTCAGAGACTGCTATTATCAGGTTATAAGGTGATTAATATTTTGGCTATAAATGTAGAAGAATATCTTCTAATATAAGAGTTGGGCTTTTTATAAGTGGGAGGAAATCCCATGCTGATTTCATGTGATGCCAGTGCACCAGTCAGTATGCATTTATTAAGTACCTACTACATTCCAAGCACTATGCTAAGTTATAGGGATACAAAGAGAGTCAAAAGAGAATCCCTGCTCTCAAGGAGATCACAGTTTAATGGAGAATACCACATGAATATTAATATAAAATATTAGTGTTATCAAAAGTTCAAACTTTTATTAATGAGCAATCTAAACTCTCAGTTAGGTGGCATAGTAGATAGAGCACTGGGCCTGGAGTCAGGCTTGCTTTAAAATCTATACTCAGACAGTTACTAGTGACCTTTGGCAAGTCATTAACCCTGTCTGCCTTAGTTTCCTTTTCTGTAAAATGCTAGAAGGAATGGCAAACCATTGCTGTATCACTGTCAAGAAAATCACAAATGGGATCACAAAGTATTAGACATGACTGGAACAACTGATAATAAAAGTAATGACAACAACAACCTAAACTATGAAATGTCAGGCAGCAAATTTTTGATTATGATCAAGAAAAGTGTCATTGGCCTAATTCCTTTTTATCTTTAAAAAATTCAGTCTTTTAATTGTTTTAAGTTTTTAATCAACTCTTATTTTTTTTTTACTCATCAAAAATCTACCTTCTCTACTGTCTGTTCACCTGCAAATACAAGAAAAACAAAATCTCTATCAGAAACATGTAGAGTCAAGCATAAATAAATTTATATTTTGGTCATGCCTCACTCTGAATTTGGAGTCTTTCACCTCTCTATTAAGAGGTGAGTGTAGCATATTTCTTCATTAGTATTCTAAAATATTGAATAGTCATTATGCTGATCAGAGTCCCTAAATCTTTCAAAGTTGTTTGTCTTTGCAATATTGTTGTTATTGGAAAAATTGTTTTCCTTGCTCCATTGACGTTTCATCAGTTCATACAAGTATCCTTGGGTTGCTCTGGGTAATGGTAATGGTAATCTGAAGATCTTCCCCACCCCTTAATAAGCCCAATAGAATTTGAAAATCTTTCTTGCCCCCTAATATGTTGAATATAATCATATGGAGCCTGTGGTGGGAGGAGCTTGCTGAAGAGTGGAGCAGAGCCCACAGGAAGCTAGGAGTAAGAGCAGCTAGATGGTGAGATAGAGGACACACCCAGGGAGACAGCTAAGCTTGGAAATGTTTGTTTGTGGGAAGGTTAAAGAATGGTGTGGCTCCCTGATCCATTGTAGTATATTAACTTCTATGTTGCTATGATGGATTTGGTTTCTTTGCATTGGGATTTGGTTTTCTGGTGTCTGAATAAATGTTTTGCTTCTGTCTTCTATATAGAGAGTCTGTTATATTTTGTGATTGAGAACTATGCCGGCATATTTACAGTCACTATTGGGGTGCTGTGAATATTGTATTGGCAATACACTCTGAAACAACTCCCTTCACTATTTCTTATAAAAATATAGTATTTTATCATATTTATATATCATAACATTTTCAGTCATTCTCAAATTTATTATACCCCATCAGTTTCTAATTCTTTTTTATCACAAAAAATAGCTGTATGAATTTTTGTATATTGTTAATTATGACAACTAATATCTCCTCTCCTTCTGATTGCCCCTCGTTTTTTCCCCTCCTTTCCCGGCTATTTCCCTATTGAGTAAAATATAATTCTGTATTCAATTTTATGAGGAAATGCTATTTTCTCTTTCAGATAAGAGTAAGGTTCAGGTATCAGTCACTTCTTTATGATTTGTATAGACTTCTACTTACATACACCATATATGTGAGAGAATTTTCCCATACATTTCTCTCTTTTTCCTCTACCTCCACTTGTTTTCCTCTTCCCGTCTCCCTCTCCATTCTTCTTCTAAGATCATCAACATATAACAAAATCAACTCTGTCCCATTATATTCCCTCTATAACTCTTGATGATTATATAGTTCAAAAAGAACACATTTATTATCTCCCCATATTAGAATGTAAGCAGTATACCCATGTTAAGTGCTTGACCATTGTTCGCTCTTGCTTGCCTTCTTATGTCACTTTTAAATCTTGTGTTTGAACTTCAAAGCTTCTACATAGCTCAGTTCTTTTTATCAGGAATTCTTAGAAGTCCTCTCTTTCATTGAGTTCATTTTTCTGTCTATATGATTATGTTTAGTTTTGTTGCATAAGTTTTTCTTGGCTGTAAGCTATATCCTTTTCCTTCTGTAACATTATATTCCAAGCTCTTTATTCCTTTGTACTGGTGATTGCTATATCATATGTGATTTTAATTCTGACTCATCAGTAATTGAATTCTTTACTTCTAAATGAAGTGATTTTTCTTTAAAATAGGAACTTTAAATCTGAAGTGATCTTTTCTTTAAAATAAGAGCTCTGGATGTCAGCTACAATATTCCTTAGAGTTTTCATTTTTTTAAGGTTTAGAAATAATTTTATTAAGTCATGAGGAGAGAGGCAGAAAAGGGTGTGGCTCCATTTTCAATCTGTGTGAGGTTTACATTACAGAGTTTAAAGAAGGGGAGAAGGGCAAGCAGTTAAGTGGCCAATGCTAGTTGGGTGGTTTCCAAGAAAAGGTGCTTTCCAGGTAAGGTTGCTTGAGATGTATATAGACAGGTAAATATAAACAATCAATAAAATTTGGACTACATTAAAACAGAAGTTAGTTGAGAATCCAAAAAACAAGAATTTTGGGTGAAACTGAGTCCTGGGTGGGTGGACCAAAAACAAGCATTCTAGCTTCCCTGAAGGGTCTCTGAGGTCAGTTTGACCTATGAGTTAGATAATTTCTAGCCACATAAAGTTAGGTTCAAACAATATTAATAAACAAGAAAATGTTTTCATCACACAAGCTAGAAGTCAGACTCTATAAGCCTACTGAATCAGGTTAAAGAATTAAACTATATTTAGAAGATTAACAATGGACTGATTGAGAAGTCCTATGTTTCCAAGATAATAAAAAACAGGGTCAGAAAAATCTCTGTTACATAGTTATTGAAGGGAGACAAATAACTAAATCACTTCAGAGAACTCAAACTCCACCTTGTTTCTACATAAGAAATGTTAAATAGTCTTCCTTTAATATTACTCTTTCTTGGTTTAGGTTTTGGGCAGGTGGGTTAATGCTGAAAGAAGAGAGACTTTTAACTAATCATCATGGAGGTAGGATGTGGAGGGATGGTCATAATCCCTGAAGAATAAATAAGAGGAATTTAAGCATATCCAAAAATAAACAGCAGTAAACATAAAGGCAAGAGCAATAAAAACATGATGATCAATATTAAATAACATAAAAGCTCCTTGATCCTGGTAACCAATTCTAAATGTCCATTTAGTCAGCATTTTCCCATTTGAAAACCCAGCTGTACCTTGTAGCTGTCTGATCCTTCAAAGCATTTTTCTTGAAAATTCTGGAATGGTCTTCATTCTCAGGGCAGGTTTGGAGAGGTGTTCCTCCTAGTAGATCTGATTCTTTGGTTGTAGACATTTCCTTCTTAATGCTGTTAAAATCTCCCAGTAACAAGACTCAATACAATTTTAATGAGGCCTAAAAGTCTCCTAAATTTGGTTTTCAAGTAACTAGTTCATGAGGTGAAAACCAGTTCAAACATTATGGAGTTATTGTTAACAACAGAGCTATAAGAACATCAAATTAGGAACCCATGGATTCTTTAGAAATTTCAGTTTTTACATACTTATTGCTCTTCCTTTCTTTACCTAAAACTTGTATTTGAGAAAGACAATGCCATTTACTGGCTGGAGGAAGAATTTTAAAAATGATCCATGAAAGTCTGACTTGTAAAAATGAGACCTCTTCTTTCTTAATATTATTGGAAAGAGACTTTTTTATATTTCTCTTGAGTCATGTGTTTGAATGTCATTTTTTTTATTCATCCCTAGTCTTTTCATCAAGAATACTTAAAAGTCTTTTGTTTCATTAAATATCATTTTTTCCCTGAAGGATCATATTCAGTTTTTTCTGGGTAAGTTATTCCTGGTTGTAATCCTAGGTCCTTTGCTTACCTGAATACCATATTCCAAGTTCTCTGTAGCTGCTTTCAAACTGTGCTTCTGAGTTTGTGCCTGAATCTTCCTTGTCACTCTTGTAGTTTTATATAGTCATGTTCTTTTCTTTGTTTTGTTTGATTGTTTTTTAAGCCTATTTCTTAAGTTTAAACTTTATGTTAAAGTTGGATTCTACTCACTGTTCAAGCTCCAGGTTGGTTTGTTTGTTTGTTTGTTTGTTTGTTTTGCCCTGGCATTTTCACAGGTATTTCTGGGGGTGTGTAGGTTTTCAATACTTTTAAGATAGTATGATCTGAGAAGTTATGTGATCACTACACTCTTAGTCTGTGCTCTAGTCCTTACCCAGGAAAGTTCCCTTCTTCTGCACAGCTACAAGTACTCCTCTCTGCCCTGGAACCATGACAAGAGTCCCTGCTCCACACAACTGCAAGCATTGCTCTTTGCCCTGGAACTGTGACCTGGAACTGTGTATGGGTAATAGAGTTCCAACAGTACACTGTTTGGCACCCAATGTAAGCACAGAGGCCCCCTATAATCTTTTTCTGACAAGTTGTCCGATTTCCTTACTATCTCTGGTTTAAGAAGAGCTCTTGAAGCTGTTGCTGCTAATTTAGCAGCTGCCTTTAAGCTCACAATGGGTGTTGCTGCCATATATATTCTGGGCCAACCCCCACCCCAGTATCACAGACTTCTCCTTCTTACCTCCTAAAAATATCTCATCTTGATCTTTTATTGATTGTGCCATTTCAGAACTCAAATTGAGGCATTATTTTAAAGTTATCTGTCAGGGAACATTGGGAGAGCTAGGCTGTAGTGCTTTTCCTACTCCATTATCTTGGCTTCCCCACCTCCCAATTTCCCATTTTGTAGTTTATTTCGAAAAGTGAATGATGGATCCAATTTCCACTTTGCCCTCTGGTTCTAAAAGATCTGGGCAGTTTTCTTTTAAGATTTATTGAAACATGATGTCTAAACTTTTTTTTTTCTTTTTTGGTAAATCATAGCTTTAAGGTAGGCCAAGGATTTTTCTTTTTTTTTCTTTTTTTTCTCCTGGATGAATCCATTTTTCCAGATCAGTTGCTTTTGCTATGAAATACTTTATATTTTCTCCTAATTCTTCTAGTCTTCTAATATTGTTTAGATATTTCTTTGTGGCATCTAGATGGTTCAGTGGGTAGAGGGCTGGACTTGAAGTCAGGAAGACCTAAATTCAAATCTGGTCTTATATACACTTACTAGCTATGTGACCCTTGGCAATTGACTTAACCTCTGTTGGCCTTGATCCACTGGATAAAGAAATGCTGAACCACTCTAGGATCTTTGCCAAGAAAATCCCATGCATAATGTGGTCCCCAAGGTCATGAAGAGTCAGATATCACTGAATAATGACAACATGTATTTCTTGTCTTGTCTCGTAATTGGTTTCTATTTCACAAATTCTAGTTTTTAGGGAGTTGGTTGTTTGGGTAAAATTTTGTATAAGTTGTTAATTTGCTTTTGTTGATCTCATACCTTTGCCTTTTTTGTTCCTACTAGTGCTCTCACTTCATTTATAAAACCATTTTGCCTCTTTTTAAAACATTTGCTGCATCTCTTTCAGGAATTTGAATTGACTTTTTATTAATATTTTTATTTTATTTTTGCTATTCAATCTTTTTTAATAAATTAATTTATTTATCTTTAGTTTTCAACATTCACTTCCATATGATTTTGAGTTTTAAGTTTTCTTGTTTTTATTTTAGATTTTGTTTGTAGATGTTTGGGAGTCACTCCGTCCTCTTAGGTTTGTGTCTTGAATATCCCTGTCATCATAATAGCATTTTATGCAGAGATTTTTTTATTTGCCAATTATTCCAGACCATTTATTGACTTTTTACTTAATGTTAGAATCAGAGAAAACTCAGTTTGAGAACCTGTAATTTTTCATTGCTCCTAAAGTGGTTTGATCCAGAGTGAAGTTTGATCACTGCCCCCCTTTTTTAAGTTATGCAAATTCTTGACCTGGGTTTGGGTCTGAGCAACAGAAGACTATTTCAATGTGGACTTGAAGTGTGACAGACTTGAATTAAAATATAATCTCAAACATATACTAGTTGTGTGACCTTGGGCAAGTCTTTATCTGCCTCAGTTTTTTTAAAAAATAAAGTGGGAATAATCATTGCATCTATATCTCACATTGCTGTGAAGATCAAAGATAATATCTATAATGAACTTGGGTTAATGCCTCAACTGAAAATGCTTGTTGATTTAATTGTAAGTTGTTCAACCATCTTGATTATATTAATGTGAATAAAAGTAAATTTTATGTGAATTGATTAATGTGAATAAAAGTAAAAGTAATAATGAAAATAAAAGTAAAATAATTATGAAAATGTTTTAAATTTTACCCAGATAACTTTCTATGTGGTTTTTTTTTTTTCTGTGTGGTTTGAAGATTAGATCACGTTTGAACTTTAGGCTTTATATTCAAAAGATCAATAATTTTGTAAGTATGGAGATCTCCTGGTGTTGGAACTTTATTCACCAATACAGATCACCTAAAACACTGAGAGGTTTTATTAATGGCCAAGAGTCATCTTGGCACTTGTTGGCACCTGGCAACTTGACAAAACACTTATATCTTGGTAAGTCTCCGAGGAAAGATTTGGACATTGGTCCTCTTCATTCCAAATACAGCATTCTATCTACTGTACTTCCTTAGTTTTTAACCTGAATTAAAATTGCCATGAAAAACTGAAGGTCATAAATATTTATATTGGGTAGGAAGGATAACATGTATAAGTCCTGATGCAATGGATAGAGTGCCACGTCTGGAGTCATGAAGACTTGAGTTCAAATTTGGCTTTAGGCACTTCCTAGCTATGTGATCCTGGGCAAGTCACTTAACCTCTATTTGCCTCAGTTTCCTCTCTTATGAAAATGAGGATAATGATAGCACTGATGACCCAGGATTGTTGTGAGAATAAATCGAGATAGTATTTGTAAAGCACTTTGCAAACACTAGATTCCAATATAATTGTTAGCTATTGTAATAATAATATATGTAATATATAACATCTAAAATAATTGCAATAGCTTAATTTAGATAGCATTTTACAAACAATATCTCATTTGATTCTTAGAACCAACTTGTGTGAGAAGGAGAATAAATATTATCTCTATTTTACAGAAGGAATAAAGTGAAGTCAAATGATTTCCTCAAGATCAAAGAGGTAGTCCGTGGCAGAGCAAGGTATGATTCCAGGTATTCTGGCGCAAATATCATATTCTTTTCCATATGTCATACCACTAGATATATCTCAGAGCGCAATTACTATTAAAATATGCCAACCATCCTGAATTAGATATTTAAAATGCCAGGATCTTAAGCTTTATCCCAAAGTTTTGAAATTAGAAATTTGATTATATATATTGCTAAATACCATAAGAAATTAATGTAATGTGCTTAAATGAGCTCATTAGCACTTTATAGTGGCAAGAACATTAGATTTTGAACAAAAATATCTGAGTTTCATCTCGAGTTTTGCTACGTAATTCATATGTAACTTGGGACAAGTCACCTCATTGAGCCTCACGATCCTTATATGTAAAATGAGGAGGTTAGACCAAATATTATTAAAAATCTCTTCCAGATATACATTCTATGATTGAACAAGAACATACTAAAGTTACAGTAAGGTGTGGCTTAAATGAAATGTTTTTACAGCATAAATAGAGCATAAAAATATTTTATTCAAATCAGTCAGCACTATGCATCACAGTGCAAATCCTCAGACTACCAAAGCTGATCAATTTCTAAAAAGATACGTTTCAATTTTTGACTAAATAGTCTAAAATATATAAAAACATTAATTAAATTAAATTATATTTGTAAAAGTCCAAACTATGTGTGTCATTTTAACTGCTAAAGTTTTTTTTAATACAATTTAGATTAACTTATTTAATTATTCATTCATTTATTGATTGATCAAATGATTTTAGTTTCTTGGTATTTGAAACAAAAGGAATCTGAGAGTCAACTTTAAATCTGGAAAAAGAAATGTTTCTATTGAATTTTGTTAATGTTGATACAGTTTTGCTCTTTAGGATATTTCAAGTATTGTAAATAAGTAGTAGTTGATTGAAATATAATATATTCATTACACAGTTTTATTTCAACTTCAATTGTTGATGAGGCAAATGAAAACAAAATCATAAAAAAATGAAGATGCCAAGTTCTTTGTCGGAAAGAGTAAGTATTAGATGGTGTATTGTTCAATGATAAATTTACCTGAGGATGAAGCATTGAGGCCTCTGCTCCTGGAAAAGCATATGGTAAGCTCTCTCAGCACAGGAAAAAATATGCGGGGGCAAAGAGGAACACAGCCTTCCAGTATTGCTCAAGTAAAGCTGCATGACCTGAAAAAATACATGGCATTGAGATAGAACTCTTTACTTATAATGAAAATAGAATAGATAAAAACAAGTTGGACCTGTAATTTCATTAGTATATCAAGTTCCTGAACCAGCAAACTTCTACCAATTAGTTGGTATCTCCTCTGCAATTTATAGTCTTAAGGTAAGTGACTTGACCAGAATCACACAGCATGTGTAAGTCAGAAGCAGGATTTGAATCAGATCCTCCTGACTCTGAAGCTAATTTTCTCTTTATTCTACTCTGCCTCTTTTAAAGATCAGGGCACATTTCATACTCAATTTGGGTTTAATAAACAAACATCCTAATTTTGAGTCTGCCAAAGTAGAGATAATATCTCCATCTTGAATTCATTTGTAAAACCTCTTCTATGTGTTACTTGCTTAGGGTCACACAGTTAAATGTGTTAAGGGACAGGCCTTGAATCCATTTCTTTCTAACTGCAAGGATAATCCTCTGTTGTTTAAGCTAACAATGCTTCTTATATTGTGGATAATTCTACTGTAGTAATTTTGTAACCATAACCTTTGCAAATGTATACTTACTATTGGAATATATTAAACATTCATAGTAAAAAATCCAGTTTTAAAGTTGAATTTTCTTAATTGATATATATGAATATGTGTATATTGGTAAATAGAAAATAGATGCATAAACAATTAAATAATAAATTATAATATGTTTATAAAATATGACTAATTCTATAACTCTATTTTTGTAGCCAGAGAAGTTATAAATGTATTGGGTTTGTCCTTCATTTTCTAAGAGAACCAGGGCATCAGAGAAATTATAACGTGATTTGGAGTTGACTTTGATTTGAGTGAGGGAGGGCTGTGCAAGGTCACCAGCCTCACTTCCTCCTCCAGAATCATCTGGATCCAGTGACCTGATATTCATCACACTGACTATAGATGACCCAGGATGCAATGGGAGACCCTCGCCCTCTTAGGCTAAGGCCTTTTCAGCTACTCACTTTAGAGTGAGGTAATGCCCATTTTGTGAATGGGTCCTCTTTGAGAAGAGGGTCAAGGCATGGCCCCTTTAATTAGAAAAAGAAAAAAAATAAAGCTGGGAGAGGAAGACCCTGAGGCTTACTGTTCCAAAGAGAATGGTTACCATTGACATTCACTCTAAATATATACTTATTAGAAGCTATGCACTAGATAGACATAGTGGAAAAACTATAGGATTATGTTAGACTCTTCTAAGTTCATTCACAAATTTTAATTGTCTTTCTCCTTTTAAATCAGAATAATTAATTTCCTTTTATGAAAGGAAAATACACAATTATATTAAATAGACTTAAGATTGGTTAATTATTTAAAATCTGATATCAGTCAGTAATATCCAATTTATGCAAGAACAGTTAGCATTAGGTTTCCAATATGGAATGTGAGACATAGAACTAATTAAAATAAGAGTTTACCTATTCCTCAAGCAAATATGCTAGAATTTCATATTAATTTCAGTAATACAATGAAACTTACTTTACTTTCTTACTGATATTGAAATCACTTAATACTACTTTAAAACATTTTAAGCCTCTGAACTAATTCATGTGGTAGACTTCAATTAATATGAAATTACACATTACACATTACAAACACAAGGGGGCGCTAAAAGTATGTATTAGCCTACAAGGCAATACAATTCTATTCATTACAAGCTTGAGAATATATCCTCTTTAGGTGGTGTGTGTGTGTGTGTGTGTGTGTGTGTGTGTGTGTGTGTGTATTTATAAAAAGATGTTGTACTTCGCACAATAATAAATCAATCCTTTTTCATAATAACAAACTCATCATAGGATCTGCTCCTGATTTTTCCATAAATCTCTTCCTAATCATGCCTATATGAATTTAATAGAGTCTTAGCAGTTTAGGCTATGTGTAATTACAAAGCAACCAAATGGATACTGTCTGTTTGTGAGGAGCCACTGTGAACTCCTACTATATTAAAGTAAATAATCTCCTCAATACCAAATGTGGAGAAATCCTCTGAAATATGTCAAATGCAAAATATTTCAGTTCAGAGAAATTCTTAAGGCAGATTATAAAACATTGAGATTAATTAAAAGTACACGTCCTGAATGAAAACAGTGAATTGTTTTAAAAAAAAAAAACTAATGAAAACTACTTAACTTAAAAGACATATTTATTAACTTTTCAAAATTGAAACTATTTGGTAAAATTAATTTCATTATTTTTAAAGTCTGAACTAAGATTTTCTTTTTCTTTTGGTATGTGTGCTTATGGCAACCCTCACCTCCACCCTCACCCCCACCCCCACCCCCCATTCCCCCTGCAAACTTCAGAGAAGTCATTCAGCTTGTATTTGGGTAGGTATTCTTACTTTTGTTTGAGTGACTATGAGGGAAAAGATTAAAGAGAATTTACAATGGAAGTTTCCAGAAATATTCACTAAAGATGCATTTGTTTAAGAAAGAATAAGTGTTTACTTTTTTAAAGTTATACTTTCTTGGAGGCTTAGAATTTGTGTCTATACCTTTCTATGATACAGCATATTCTATGAGAAAGGGATAGCAACATTAAGAGATTTAAAATAAGTCATCTCACAGTCTAATAGAGTGTGAGGGCAGAAGGAAAGCATCCGCTTGCTTCCATTTGTTTTGAGTTTTTAAAGGATCTCTTAATTCATCAACAATGACTAAACATTTATTGAGAGCTTGTGTGTCAGACACTGTGCTAAGTTCTTGAAATACAAAGAAAAAAACAGTCTTTATCCTTAAGGGGATAACAGTTTAATAGAGGAAAAGAAAGGCTCAATAATCTGTGCTTTATAAAGTGACCTTAATGTGCTTTACCCCCCATTTCTTTGGCAGTCATAGAAGACTACCCTAATACCAAAAAATATTAATAAAATCATTCTCTATTTTCATAGCCAGGGCTAATATTTGTCCACATTCTGTATAAGCCTAAAAGGGACAGATCTGAGATGAATGGTTATTGGTTCTATAAAGACACTATAATATGTCAAATAATACTTGGTTTTCCTTTCCTTTTAAGTGGATTTTGACATTTACAAACATACTCAACTTCTTGAAACTTTTTCATCCAAGAGTAAATATTTACAAAATATCTACTTTGTTGATTCTCTCCCTACCTCTTTCACCACTCTACTTTGTGTGTTGTCTCCTCAATCAGAATATAAGCTCCTTGAGACTTCTGGGTCATGTGAGCAACACATGATATCTAAACTTTTTTTTTTCTTAGTCCCTACTTTAAAAAAAAGGTAGAAAAATTCAAGGGAGACACAACAGTTGAAGTTGAATCTGTAGGACAAAAAAAGCAAGAAGCCGAACAAGTTGGCAACCTTGTGTATTAACAGAGCGTGCCAATTACTAAAGCACTTATGTACTTGGACTTCGACATTCACTCAGAAGTTAATACCCAACACTGCACCACAGTCTGGTGGCTACAAAAGGGAAATGCTAATTGTACCCAGGTATATGAAGAGGAGGGGAGGACATAGAGAGGAAACTGGGACCTACCCCCTTCTTTTTAGGATGGTTCCTACATTAGGGAATCTCAAGGTGGTAAAAACACTTCAAAACACTTACCTTTCTGTCTCTCAACTCCACAAAAAGAAGCACTCTCTGATTCAGCCCAGCCAGACAACTAAAAAAATGAGAAAACTAGGGCAGGGAGCCAGAAAGTGTGACTACACTGGGCCTGACAGAAAGGAGACTGGAATCCAGCTGGTACAATTCCTGTACTCTCAGAAACTGCTTTGGTCAGGAAACCAGCCTGGTGAAATAGAAGCTCCCCATGGTAGATAGAGGCCAAAACTTTCTTATGGTCCAACTCCAGGGAAAAGGGAAGAGTCAGATAGTAACCAATGGAGTAATACAAGAGAAACAGGCCAAAAGCACCAAATATTTCATGAGGAAGAAAATCCATTTAAGAATTTAAACTCTTGGGGTGGCTAGGTGGCACAGTGAATATAGCACTGACCCTGGAGTCAGGAGGACCTGAGTTCAAATCCAGCCTCAGACACTTAACACTCACTAGCTGTGTGACCTTGGGCAAGCCACTTAACCCTAATTGTCCTGCCTTCCCCCCTCCCAAAAGCTAAAACAAACAACAAACCACCACACACACACACACACACACACACACACACACACACACACACACACAAAAGAATTTAAGCTCTTTAAGGACAAGTACTGCCTTTGCATTTCTGTACTTGTAGCTTTAATGTTTAAAACAGTGCTTATCACAGAGTAAATATTTACTATTTTTTTTCATTTATTCATAAATGGGTTCAGGAATGTAGATTCCCTAAGTGATATCTCTAATAAATGTAACTGGTTGCAGTTTGCTCTTATTTAGTCATGTAATAACAATAAATATTTTTAAGGAGAATGAAGTGAGATCGTTATCCCACAGTGTAAAGTGAATACTCACCATATTGGAATAAATTGGAAGTTCTTTGAATGGATTAACAAGTAGAAGTATATCTCCAATATAAGTCTGTTAAAGAGGAAAACAAACTCTTAAATATCATGAACCAGAAAGTAGAGCCTTTAAAGAATTTAATGATTTCTTTTTTCTAGGAAAAGTAAAGAGCAATTAATGGACTAATCGAAAGTTCACAACATAACAATTCATAAATTATTCAGGCTGTCATCATTCTCTCTTCATTAAAATAGCATTACTAATGCACTGTTATGACGTTGTCTGTCCTCTGGTCAAGGGATATCAATGACTCTATTACCTCTAGAATAAAATAAAAACTTTTATATCTGACATTTAAAATACTTCACAAAATGACTATATTTTTCTTTTGTTTTAGTCTTATGTCATATTACTCTCTATGTTCCAGGCAAACTAACTTTCTTATTATTACTCCTAAAAACATTTCTATGATCAGAGATCTGGTAGGGAATTTCATTGGAATTCTAATTCGACCCTTCCATTTCAAAGATAAGGAAACTGAGGTTTAAGGAAGATAAGTGACTTGTCCAAGATCATATAGTAGGAACTAAGAGATGGGATTTGAATCTAGGTCTTCTGATTGTAGAACTAATCCACTTTCTTCTGTATCACATCCCAAACACATTCCATCTCCCACCTCCATATCTTTGCTCTCAGTGTTTTCCATCCCTGCAGTCATCTCTTTCCTCACCTTTGCCTAATTTCCTTCAAAGCAAATAGTATATGCCAGGCTTTTTCTATCAGCCCAGTTGTTAGTGTTCTCTTCTGTCTTGATCACTAAAATTACTCTGCCTTTAACCTATATGCATTCTGTGCATGCTTAAGCTTGTACATTTTGTTTCCCCAGGAGAATTTAAATTCCTTGAGGCCAAAGGTTGTCTCATTTCTTTCTAGCCGAACCCCTGCAAGAACAAAAAAAAATTGTTGAATTGAAAATTTTCTTGAAGTTGGAAAAGATCTTATGGGGCGAAATCAATAGGTTTTTGGGGGGTTATAGCTAGGATTAGAGTTAGATTTGCCACTAAGAATAGATGTCCTTTATTCTCAGTTTTGGCTATCTCCTCAGCAGTTTTTTCTTTTGTGTTAATATCTCAACATATAACATAGTCATTCTTTCTGTTAAGAATAAATTCAATTTTCCCCTTGAGGCTTATAGAGATATTATTTCAGATTCCAAATCATAATTCTCTCCTACTATTTTATAATATAGTTCTTATCACATTTGTTTCCTAAATAAAAGAACCCAAGTTTAAAACTGGGTAAGAAAACATCATTGTATTTACACAACATGCTGATGTGAAAAGAGACATGGAATTAAATGTCAGAACACTTGGATTAGCGTTTCTGCTCAGGCACTCACAGATTATGTGCACTTAGGGTATTATAGGTAGAGTAAAAGCTAGAGAAGGCATGTCTTCATATGTCTAATACAAAACAATTACATTAGAGGAAGGAAAAACCCAAGTATCTTTTCATCATCATCAATAATCACCTTTGTGATAAGTCCCTATTTTTTGTACTGCAGTGGCAAATGGTATGATGGAAAATACACTGAATTTTTAGTCAGAGGACCTGGAGTTTGGATCTTGGCTTTGCTTCCTATTCTCTGTGAGACCTTGGTCATGTCAAATGACCTCTCAGCTTTGGTTAAGAGGCTTCAAAGTGAAGTGATTGTGACAGATGGTTACTATCCCTTTCAGCTCAAAAAATCTATGATCCTAAAGGTCTATAACTAGAAACTTTTTTTTTCTATTTCTGTCATAGACCCCTGGATTTGGTTATCCTATGGCCTGTAGCTTTATATAGTATATCTTATTGTTTACTTTCCTGTATCTTTACTTTGGGCCATACACTCTTAGTCTGGAAGATTTTTTTTTTTCCTCCATGTCCTACATTTTTTTTTTTTTGGTAACAACTTCACACAAAACATAAGCAAATTCTTTCTGTGTGTATGTGTGAACTAATCAGGGATTGCCCAGGATCACACAGCTAGTAAGTGTCAAGTGTCTGATGCTGGATTTAAACTCAGGTCTTCCTGATTCCATGGTCAGTGGTCTATCCATTGTGTTACCTAGCTGTTACCTTTATGTCCTACATCTTGACCCATACTTCCCAAGCAGGAAGGCATATTGTAAAAGTAATCTAAATTATTTTGGTTTTAGTGCTTTCATATGTAGAAAATGTATTAACAGAAATTCGTTAATATACTACTGCAAAATAGAATGCATATGTATTTCTGAAAATCTGTAAAAAAAATAGGTAATAATGAATATTATTGAATGACATCATTTTTTAGTTCCAACATATTTTAGTAGACCACTCAAATATCATAGAGATGTTGTGTATTGATTAATTACACAATAAAATTTAAAATCACTATTACTACCAGTACAAAGTATACCTTTTTAATAAAGTAAAGCAGGATATTGACAATATTAAGCAAAAAAGATGAAGCTTAATTGAAGTACTAGGTGCTTACTATGAGTCATTTTACTTCTCCTCAGAATATATATTTCACCTTCGAGTTAAGTTCCCTTATTTGCTTTTCCTAGAGGTTTCTCATACATATACCCACATGATTTGTTGGGTCCTCTACCTTTAATAGAAGAAGCAGTCTATCTAGAATAGACTGTACTAGTTCTTACATTCCAGAGTTTCCAAATTAAGAACACTAGAGAAATTTATCTTTTTATCAGTGATTACTGAAGATCATCAAGAAAGTATTAATTTTTTAAATCACTTTGAATCCCCCAATAATTCCTGCACCAGCAAGACAACTATAAATGGGCTCCATTATCTCAGACCATGGAAATCTTTTCTACCCAATAGCATGATATCAATACTTTATTTTCATGAGGCAGTGACCATAGCTTCTTGAGTCAGTGCTATTTTTTCTGCTGTCACACAAGATTCAATAATAGATGTGAAATGGAAATAATTTTCTAATTAGTATGGATTATATGCAAATGGACGATAGTGTCTATCATGCTGGTGGTGTTTTACTGATGTTCCTTTTTATAGACAACATGATGTAAATTGCAGCTAGGAGTGGAGTACGACAGAGCCTTCTCAATGAAAACCAAAGATTCTTGACCTATTACTACCTATATGCACTGAAAAAAAAAATCAAGACATTAAATACTTGTTGATTCATTAATTCACATTTATTCACATTAATTCACATTTCGGGAGTCATTGCAGGTGGACAATGATTAGGGATTCAAAACAGAATAGGAGTAAGCTATATCACATTTGGGAAATTAAGCTATTTTAATGGCCCTAGTTTTCCTCAAAGTTCAACTCAGTTATATGAATCCTTTACTGACTGCCTCTCAATTTGTTACTATGACCCCTTAAAATTAATTTGTATTTATTTTGAATATTCTTTTAAGAATATGTCTTTTTAGGGGGCAGCTAGTTGGCGCAGTGAGTAGAGTGCTGGCCCCGGAACCAGAAGGACCTGAGTTCGGTTCCGGCCTCAGCCACTTAACACACACAAACAAACAATAACCTAGCCGTGTAACCTTGGGCAAGTTACTTAACCCCAATTGCCTTCCAAAAAGCAAAAAAAAAAAAAAAAGAATATGTCTTTTTATCCATGATGCTTAGTACAGTACTATGTATGCTAAACAAACAAAAATCCTCTTATTGATTAATTTATTAAGAGATCTTAAGCTGTGTTTTGTTTCAAGTTATTGTTAAATAATCAATATTTTCATAGGGCTACAAACAATAGAGGGTCATTATACCAAAAAGAATAAAAATTGCAGGTAGGGCAGAGCCAAGATGGCGGAGTAGAAACATCTCATCCAAGCCACTCTGCCGCCAGATTCCCCCCAACTATGTAAAAGGGGACTCTGAACAACTTCTGGAGCCCCAACACCCACAGAACGAAACAGAGAAGCCAACCTCTCGCTAAGGACAGCCCAGCAGCCTTACAGGAAGGACCAGCTGGGAGCCAGCAGCACGGGAGCCCAGCCAGGCAAGCAGAGCCCAGGTCCCCGTGAGCCGAGGTTTTAGCCCCAGGGCGGCAGGGCCAGCAGCCACCTGGAAAGACCCCAGAACACCAGCAGCTGTGGCAACTCCGGAACTATCAACATAGACATGCCTAGGACAAAGTAAGAGGTTATGGACTTTGGGACCAGTATATGGGGAATGTGTCAGCTTCCTCCCCTGGGGGCTAGAAGCCACTGAGGAGACACGCCATTTTGTAGTTTTCAGAGGCAGTTCCAGCTCCTGGCCTGCAAACTGTAGGGAGATCCAGCGATCAGTCTTGGGGGGTAATCGCTCTTGCTTTAACCTCCCTGGATCTGGATTGTGATCTGGGGTGGAGGTCGTGGGTGGGTTTACAGCTTGCCAGAAACGGAAGTTGGCCCCCCTCACACATTTGGGGCGAAAGTTCCTGTCTGGCACCAGGCCATATGGTGGCAACAAGCCCCAAAGTCAATTAATTAAGTGGCAACATGCCAAGGCAAAGGAAACAGAAAAATGCAACCCTAGACTCCTATTTTGGGGGCATAGAGCAGGAAAAGGACTGAGAGGTCAGAAGCCCTGCTCCAAAAGCCCCAGGGGAAAATATGAGCAGGTTGCAGGCCATAGAGGACCTTAAGAAGGACGTTAAAAATCAAATAAGAGAAGTGGAGGAAAAATTGGAAAGAGAAATGAGAAGGATGCAGGAAAATTATGAAATGAGGGTCAACAGCCTGACTGAGGAAAACAACACCTTAAAAAATAGACTAACTCAAATGGCAAAGGAGGCCCAAAAGGGCCATGAGGAGAAGAATGCCTTAAAAAGTCGAATTTGCCAAATGGAAAAAGAATCTCAAAAGTTCACTGAGGAGATTCATTTCTTCAGAGTTAGACTGGAGCAAATGGAAGCTAATGACTTTATGAGAAATCATGATGCTGTTAAGCAGATCCAAAAAAATGAAAGATTAGAAGGCAATGTGAAATATCTCATGGGAAAAACCACTGACCTGGAAAATAGATCCAGGAGAGACAATTTAAAAATTATTGGACTACTTGAAAGCCATGATCAAAGAAAGAACCTAGAAATCACCCTTCAAGAAATTCTCAAGGAAAATTGCCCTGATGTTTTAGATCCAGAGGGCAAAATAGATGTTGAAAGAATCCACCGATCACCTCCTGAAAAAGATCCCAAAAAGAAAACTCCTAGGAATATTATAGCCAGGTTCCAGAATCCCCAGATCAAGGAGAAAATACTACAAGCAGCCAGGAAGAAACAATTTCAATATTGTGGAAACACAATCAGAATAGCCCAGGACCTGGCAGCTTCTACACTGAGGGATTGAAGGGCACGGAATACGATATTCCAGAGGGCAAAAGAGCTGGGACTGAACCCAAGGGTCACCTACCCAGCAAAACTGATTATTTTGTTTCAGGGGAAAATATGGTCATTCAGTGGAATAGAGGACTTTCAAGCATTTTTGAGGAAAAAGCCAGAATTGAATAGAAAATTTGACATCCAGATGCAAGAAGCAAGAGATGCCTGAGAAGGTAATCAGGGAAAAGAAATCAAAAGGAACTCATCAAAGTTGAACTATTTACATTCCTATATGCAAAAACAGTAACTGTGACTGATGATATCTTTCTCACTATGAAAATAATGGAAGAAGGGTGTGTGGTCAGATGAATACATATGTGAATGTGTGTGTATATGGTTACAGTTATATATGGATAGAGGGCATAGGTTGAATTTGTTGGGAAGGGAGAATACTCAAGGGATAAAATTATGAGGTGAGAGAGGAAAGTGGCAAGAGGAGATGGGGAGAGACAGGGTAGGGTAAACTATCTCATGTAGAAGAAGCAAGGAGAAGTGGTTGCAAGGGAGATGGAGAATAGGAAGGCAAAAAGGCAAAACCACATTCTCATTGAATTTGGTTCAGGGAGAGAATGACATACATACTAAATGGGATATCTCAACCTACAGCAGAATAGGGGGAAGGGGGATGAGAGGAAGGATGATGGATGGGAGGGCATCCTTGGGGGGAGGGGAGGTTGGAAGTACCTACTATAGAAGAGGGACAGGATCATGTAGGGAATGGACCAGGTGGTGGGGTGGGATGAGTGGGAGGGAATTATAAGCTGCCTTGTACAATATATCTACTATGACAATGTTTTGCATAGCTAGACATGTACAACATATACTGAATTACTTATCTTCCCAGAGGGAATGGGTGACAAGGGAGGAAGGAAATGGATCTGAAATTCTAGGTCTTAACATTAAATGTTTCAAATATATATAAATACTATTATTAATACTCTTTTGCTTGTAATTGGGAGATGAGATGTGCAGGCATTGGGACACAAAGTTTCACCTTCCTCTAATGGAAAAGTTGAAGGGTGTATGGGAGAAGGTATGGGAGAGAACAGACTGGAGGAAGCGATGTCTTGTGGGACTGCTATCCTGGGAGGGTGGGTAGGGGGATAATGGGGGGAAATGATTTTAACTCAAAATCTGGCAGAAATGAATGATGTAAAACAGAAGTTAATAAAGCATTTGTTTTAAAAAATTGCAGGTAAACTATGGAGCAGTGAAAAGCCATATTCCAAACATGACCAGTCTCTAATATACTGCCATTGATATCTTGTCTGCAAAGAGACCTCAAAAACATCTACCAGGACATATATGACTGGAAAAAGATGGGATCATGTACCTAAAATGAGACCTAGTGTGAGTGTTGTGATTATATTCCTACACATGTGATGGGCCATACAAAGACCTCAGGTGTGCTACGTGAGCCACCTATGGAGTGGTTATGGTAAGATAGAAGGTAAGAGCTGCACAATGTTAGAAGTCATAGGAAAGTTGTAATCTGCACTGGTGAAAGGATTTCCTCCATCAATGATATAATAGATTCAGCAAAGCATTGGTTTACTGAAGATTTAAAAATACATTAAATATATATGTATATATGTATACATAAATATATTAATTTAAACTTTGAGACAGGGTTGTAAAGCATGAAATATGATGAGGAAACTGATCTTAGAGATGTTAAATGACTAGGCCAATGTCAAATAATCATTAAGCAGAATATCCAGGATTTATATTCTTTTTTTTTTAAACAAATGATTTATTAACTTCTGTTTACATCATTCATTTATGCCAGATTTTGAGTTACAATCATTTTCCCCCCATTATTCCCCTACCCAACCTCCCTGAATAGCAGTCCCACAAGATATCGCTTCCTCCAGTCTGCTCTCTCCCATACCTTCTCCCATACCCCCATCGACTTTTCCATTAGAGGAAGATGAATCTTTGTGTCCCAATGCCTGCACATCTTATCTCCCAATTATAGGCAAAAGAGTATTAATAATAGTATTATATATATATATTTGAAACATTTAATGTTACGACCTCGAATTTCAGATCCATTTCCTTCCTCCCTTGTCACCCATTCCTCCTTGGGAGATAAATAATTCAGTATATGTTGTACACGTCTAGCTATGCAAAACATTATCATGGTAGATATATTGTACAAGGCTGCTTATAATTCCCTCCCACTCATCCCACCCCCCACCTGGTCCATTCCCTACATGATCCTGTCCCTCTTCTATAGTGGGTACTTCCAACCTCCCCTCACCTCAAGGATGCCCTCCCATCCATCATCCCTCCTCTCATCCCCCTTCCCCCTATCCTGCTGCAGGTTGAGATATCCCATTTAGTATGTATGTCATTTTCTCCCTGAACCAAATTCAATGTGAATGTGGTTTTGCCTTTTTAGCCTTCCTTATTCTCCCCCTCCTTTGCAACCACTTCCCCTACATGAGATAGTTTACCCTACCATGTCTCTCCCCATCTCTTCTTGCCACTTTCCTCTCTCACCTCATAATTTCATCCCTTGAGTATTCTCCCTTTCCAACAAATTCAACCTATGCCCTCTATCCATATATAACTGTAACCATATACACACACATTCACATATGTATTCATATGACCACACCCCCTTCTTCCATTATTTTCATAGTGAGAAAGATATCATCAGTCACAGTTATTGCTTTTCCATATAGGAATGTAAATAGTTCAACTTTGATAAGTTCCTTTTGATTTCTTTTCCCTGGTTACCTTCTCAGGCATCTCTTACTTCTTGCGTCTGGATGTCAAATTTTCTATTCAACTCTGGTTTTTTCCTCAAGAATGCTTGAAAGTCCTCTATTCCACTGAATGACCATATTTTCCCCTGAAACAAAATAATCAGTTTTGCTGGGTAGGTGACCCTTGGGTTCATTCCCAGTTCTTTTGCCCTCTGGAATATCATATTCCATGCCCTTCTATCCCTCAGTGTAGAAGCTGCCAGGTCCTGGGCTATTCTGATTGTGTTTCCACAATATTGAAATTGTTTCTTCCTGGCTGCTTGTAGTATTTTCTCCTTGATCTGGGGATTCTGGAACCTGGCTATAATATTCCTGGGAGTTTTCTTTTTGGGATCTTTTCAGGAGGTGATCTGTGGATTCTTTCAACCTCTATTTTGCCCTCTGGATCTAAAACATCAGGGCAGTTTTCCTTGAGAATTTCTTGAAGGGTGATTTCTAGGTTCTTTCCTTGATCATGCCTTTCAGGTAGTCCAATAATTTTTAAATTGTCTCTCCTGGATCTATTCTCCAGGTCAGTGGTTTTTCCCATGAGATATTTCACATTGCCTTCTAATCTTTCATTTTTTTGGATCTGCTTAACAGCATCTTCATGTCTAACTCTGAAGGAATGAATCTCCTCAGTGAACTTTTGAGATTCTTTTTCCATCTGGCAAATTCGACTTTTTAAGGCATTCTTCTCCTCAATGCCCTTTTGGGCCTCCTTTGCCATTTGAGCTAGTCTATTTTTTAAGGTGTTGTTTTCCTCAGTCAGGCTGTTGACCCTCATTTCATACTTTTCCTGCATCCTTCTCATTTCTCTTTCCAATTTTTCCTCCACTTCTCTTATTTGATTTCTAAAGTCCTTCTTAAGGTCCTCTATGGCCTGCAACCCGCTCATGTTTTCCCCTGGGGCTTTTGGAGCAGGACTTCTGACCTCACAGTCCTTTTCCCGCTCTATGCCCCCAAAATAGGAGTCTAGGGTTGCATTTTTCTGTTTCCTTTGCCTTGGCATGTTGCCACTTTATTGCTTGACTTTTGGGCTTGTTGCCACACTATGGCTTTAAGGCCAGCTAGAGGAATTTTCGTCCCGAACGTGTGGGGGGCAACTTCCGTTTCTGGCAAGCTGTAAACCCACCCACAACTTCCACCCTAGATCACAATCCAGATCCAGGGAGGTTAAAGCAAGAGCGATTACCCCCCAAGACTGATCGCTGGATCTCCCCATGATTTGTAGGCTGGGAGCCGGAAATGCCTCTGAAAACTACAAAATGGCGTGTCTCCTCAGCGGCTTCTAGCCCCCAGGGGAGGGAGCTGACGCATTCCCCAAATACAGGTCCCAAAGTCCATAGGACACTAACCTCTTACTTTGTCCTAGGCATGTCTATGTTGATAATTCTGGAGTTGCCGCAGCTCCTGGTGTTCTGGGGTTCCTCCAGCTGGCTGCTGGCCCTGCCGCCCTGGGGCTAAAACCTCGGCTCAAGCGGACCTGGGCTGGGCTCGGCTCGGCTTGGCTTGGCTCCTGCGCTCTGTGCGTTGCCGGCTCCCAGACCGCTGCGCTGGTCCTTCCTGCAGGGCTGCTGGGCTGTCCTCAGCGGGAGGTTAGCTTCTCTGTGTCGTTCTGTGGGTGCTGGGGCTCCAGAAGTTGTTCAGAGTCCTTTTTGACATAGTTTGTGGGGAATCTGGGGGCAGAGAGGCTTGGACGAGCTGTTTCTACTCAGCCATCTTGGCTCCGCCCCACAGGATTTATATTCTTAATGTTTGGCGCTACCTACAACCCTCCTTCTGATAAAGAACAACAGTATGCAGTAGAATCTACAAGTGTTCATATGTTATCTAGGTATATGCTATCCTTCTACCTGTCATGAAAGAACTTCTTTATCCAACTATAACATCTTAGATTTGGAGTTAGAACAGACTTTGGAGCAGCAGTCTTTAACCTTTTCTGAGTCATGGGCCTCTTGGGAGTCTGATGAATCATAGAAAGCCATTCTCAGAGTAATATTTTAAATGCATAAAGCAAAATATTTAAGTTTGCAAAGGAAACCAATTATAATGAAATAAAAGTGTATTTTTCCCTTTCCAAAACCATGGACTCACTGAAATCTATCCAAGCAAACTTTAGGTAGACTGTGGACCCCAAGTTAAGAAATCCTACCTTAGAGGCAGTACTCCTTTATTGTGCAGCTGAGTAGCCCAAGATCAAGAGATATTAAATAAACCAGAAATAATCTCCCAGATATTAAGTGATAAAGCTAGGAATTTGAACCCAGTTTCTCTATCTTCAAATGAAATATGTTTCTAATTTTATTATGCTGACAGGATAAATATTTAATCCATAAATACATTTTTGTTTTTAGACAGGATAATATCCATAAATGTGGTACATAGCTCACTTCCAGGATCCTTACCTGCTAAATCTTAAATCTACCATGTGCTGTCTCTAATTTGCAAGAATATTTCTTTTAAAAAAGAAAGAGTGTGGGTGGAGTCAAGATGGCAGAGTAGAAACAGGACTTCCATGGGGCTTCTGCTCCAACCTCCTCCAATTTATGTAAAAAATTACTCTAAACAAGCTTTAGAGCTACAGAACCCAAAAAATGACACAAAGAAGCTAAACTCCTGCTGAAGGAAATCCAGTAAGCTGGCAGGAAGGGGCCAGCTCAGTGTTCTGGGAGCTGAGCCCAGCCCCACACAAGCCCGAGGTTTTAGTTTCATGGCAGTCACAACCAGCCACTGGTTGTCCAGCCGCTGCTATGGGGCTGCTTCAGAGCTCCTGTTCTTCAGATTGTAGGGGGACCAAGCAACTAGTCTGAGGGGTAATAGCTCTAGCTTTAATGTGCTTGGATCTGGACCACTGTCTGGGGTAGAGGTCCTGGGGTACTTGAACAGTGTGCCAGAGTGTGTGGAGGCTTCAGCGAGGGCAGCCAACTAATAGCTTCAGCAGCTGAGAAAGCCCCAGCAATTGGGACAAATCTCTCTCATCTGGTAGCACAGTTCTACTGTGTCAAAAAGCCCAAAAGTCAAGTAACTGAGAACAAGTAACAAGTAACAAGCAAGAGAGAGAAGCAAGGCAAGCACAGTAATCTAACTTTACATTCCCACTTTGGAAACAAAAAGCATCAAAGCATGGAACAGGAGAAAGACAGTGAAGCCAGAACTCCTGCACCAAAAGCTGTCATCAAAAAAATAAGCTGCTTACAGGCCACAGTGGTGCTTAAGAAGGATTTTGAAAGCCAAATAAGAGAAGCAAAGGAAAAATTGGGAAGAGAAATGAGAATGATGCAAGCAAATTGTGAAAGGAGAGTCAACAACATGATTGAAGAGAATAACACCTTAAAAAATAGACAAACTCAAATGGCAAAAGAGGGTCAAAAAGCCAATGAGGAGAAGAATACCTTAAAAAGCTGAATTTGCCAGCTGGAAAAAGAATCTCAAAAGCTCACTGAAGAGAATCATTCCTTCAGAATTAGACTTGAGCAAATGGAAGTTAGTGACTTTATGAGAAATCAAGATACTATTAAACAGATCCAAACAAATGAAAAAATAGAAGGCAATGTGAAATATCTCATGGGAAAAACCACTGACCTGGAAAATAGATCCAGGAGAGACAATTTAAAAGTTATTGGACTACCTGAAAGCCATGATCAAAGAAAGAACCTAGAAATCACCCTTCAAGAAATTCTCAAGGAAAATTGCCCTGATGTTTTAGACCCAGAGGGCAAAATAGAGTTGAAAGAATCCATTGATCACTTCCTGAAAAAGATCCCAAAAAGAAAACTCCTAGGAATATTAAAGCCAGGTTCCAGAGTTCCCAGATCAAGGAGGAAATATTACAATCAGCCAGGAAGAAACAATTTGAATACTGTAGAAACGCAATCAGGATAACACAGGATCTGGCAGCTTCTACACTGAGGGAGCAAAGGGCTTGGAACATGATATTCCAGAGGTCAAAGGAGCTGGGATTAAAACCATAAATCCCCTATCCAGCAAAACTGAGTATAGTGTTTCAGGGAAAAATATGGTCATTCAAGGGAATAGAGGACTTTCAAGCATTCTTGATGAAAAACCAGAGTTGAATAGAGAATTTGACATTCAGATACAAGAAGCAAGAGAAGCATGAGAAGGTAAACAAGGAAAAGAAATCATAAGGAACTTATCAAAGTTGTACTACTTACATTCCTACATGTAAAAATGATAATTGATAATTGTAACATATGAAACTTTTCTCCGTATGAAAATAGTTGAAGGGAATAGATTTATATGTATATGTATATGTATACGTATACGTATACGTATGTGTATATGTATATGTATACATACATATATATGTGTATAGAAGGGTATATGGGCATATAAATACATGTGTGAGTGTGTGTATATATGTGTACACGTATACATAGACAGAGGGTACAGGACCAGTTGAATAGGAAGGGATGGTACATAAAAGGTGAAATCAAGAGGTGAGAGGAATATAATGAGAGGAGATGGGGAGAGATAGAATGGGGTAAATTATCTCATATAAAAGAGGCAAGGGAAAACAGTTACAATGGAGGGGAAGGTAAGAGGGAATGAGTCAATCTTATTCTCACTGAATTGGGCTTATGGAGGAAATGATGTACACACTAAATAGGTTCTCTCACCCTACAGGAAAGTAGGGGGGAAGGGTATGAGACGGGGGATGATGGAAGGGAGGGTAGGCTGGGGGGGGGGAGTTAGAAGCACTCACTTATGAAAAGGGACAGGGTCAAAGTAGAAAATAAACTTGTGGGGGGGTGGGATAGGATGGAGGGAAATATAGTCAGTCTTTTACAATATATCCAGTATTAAATGTTTTGCATAGCTGCACATGTACAAACTATATTGAACTGCTTATCTTCCCAGTAAGGGCGGGTGACAAGGGTGGTAAGGAAAGAATCTGGAATTCAAAGGTTTAAAATCAAATGTTTAAAATATATGTATATCATTATTATTATTATTATTTTACATGTAACTTGGAAATAAGATATACAGGCACTGAGGCATAAAGATCCACCCTACTGGAAAGTCAGAGGCGGGATAAGGGAAGATATGGGAGAGAACAGATAGGGGGAGGAGATATTCAGTGGGATTGCTGTTTTGTCAAGGTGGGTAGGGGAAAAATGGGGAAATAATTTGCAACTCAAAATCTTGTGGAAATGAATGATGTAAACTAAAAATATTAAAAAAAATAAAAAAGAAAGAGTAAGTTGTGGGAAGGAAACACATATTAACCTACAAATGGAAAGATGAATGCGCAATAAAGGAGGAAAGAAAATGAAATGAGAGACAAAAGAAAAAATCCTCATTTTAGGCATTATTAATAAAGATGCAGCAGTAGTTGACTCCCCTCCAATTCCAGAATGGGGAAATATAGTCAGAAAGCCAACAGAAAGATAGATCTCTGCAAAGTATCTAGAAGTGGCCTCCAGCTTGCTGTGACAGAAAGATTATTGACTTTGGAGCTCTGCTCTGGTCGAATCTCTGCTAATACTTTATATTCACTTTGGGAAAATTCATTGCTTTTCTGGCCTACCATTTCCTTATCTGTAAAATGAAAAAGTTGGACAAAATAATTTGTTAGATCGCTTCCACCTCAAAATCTGTGAAGAAGATCCATCACAGAAATTTTAAGCTTTTGTTTTATTATTGTTATTATTTACAATGATGATGATACCCCTAAGGAAGACAGAAGTGTCTACAATGATCCTTGCCACATATGAGACTTTAATGTTAGAAAATATTCTCTTTTTAAAATGTAAGACTGAAAGATTTGACATCTTTAAAGATTTCATTAAACTTGAGGTTTCTGATTAATAGGTAGGTCACAAGAAAGGATTATCAATTTTCTTGCATTTTAAGCTGACATTAAGCAGCAAAGCTTTCTGGATTCAGGACTGGCTTGGGAGAAGAACAAGTATTTACTTCTCTTTTGAAAAAAAAGTCTTTGAAGTAATACAACTTTTAGATTTTCTGGCCTCAAGAAATTAAATGTATTGGAAATTTTCTGGTGAAAGGGACTTCTTAAGAAGTCTCTTAAAATTTCTCCCTTGGCTTTTTTGACTTCTGCCCATTTGCTATTGTAAGTACTGGGAATTTTATAGCTAATTAGACAACTGCTTATGAAATGTGGATAGATAACTGGTCCTGGAGTCAGGAAGACCTGAGTTCAAATTGGCATCAGACACTTACTAGCTGTGTGACCCATATATGTCACTTACTCCTGTTTTCCTCAGTTTCCTCATCTATAAAATGAGCTGGTGAAGGAAATGACAAAACACTTCAGCACCTTTGCCAAGAAAACTACAAACATAATTAAGAAGAGTCAGACATGACTGAAACTCAATAACAATGACAGCAACATTAATGAACATTCAATAGTGGTTTAGGATATGTAAATGAGCCTTAGTCCCAGTAAAACTGAACATGCATTAGACACCACCTGTACAATGTGCAGAACAGTGTGGTCGGTCCCAAGAGAGGTGAAAGTTTAAATGAGATTGTCCCTAACCTTATTGAGTCTACAGTCTGCGAGTTTCTTAATTTTGCCCTGATAAAAAGGTACTCTGTAAATTCCAATTCTACTGTTTTGTTTATAGGGTTAAAATTCCCTACCTTCCATTCTACAATCATTTTTAAAAAATCATTGAGCATGTCCTAGTTTCTAAACATGTATGCTATAGGCAGAGAAGATTTAGGAATAGAATGCTTTGGTTTTTTGCAAGATATTTGATAAGTAACTACCTTCTTACTCTTGGAGAGGTAAGAAAGAGAATGAGGTCAAGAATATATTTGAATTTCAAGCCCCAAGTCTTGGTCTTTTTGGTTCCAAACTACAAAGAAAATCTTAGATCTAGTATCTAATAAGCATCATATAAAATTTATGTGCAAAATAGCTTATGTCTTATTTTGGAGGAAATATCTAATATAAGACCAGTGAATCAAAAGTTTAGAGTTGCAAGGGACTCAAATCAAATATCTAATATAAGACCAGTGAATCAAAAGTTTAGAGTTGTAAGGGACTCAAAGTCCAAAACTCTCATTTTAAAAGTAAGTTAAAGTCACAAGACAGGAGAGTGTATCATCAAGATGATCATATTTCACCAATGGTCATAAGGATGGGGGTTCAAAGAAAGATCAAAACATTGTGAGTATAACAGGTATAATATTTACATATGAAATTGGTGAGCCTGTTTGACCTTATTGAAACTAGTCTTTAGATAACAGTCTTTTGTCAGTCCTGGAAGCCTCTTCAGCTTGATAGGAGCACCCAAATTTTGTTCTCCATTAGCAAAGCCCTTTGACAATATAGGATTATTTCTGTACATGAAAAGACAGGAGTATGTTACCTCGATGGTGACTAATAAAAACACTATTTTTGTTTACATTCCTTAATCAGGGCCAATAGAGTTTCTCCTTGGTAGCCTTCTGTTACTGCTCATACTTGAAAGTAATATAACTGTAAAAAAAAATGAGCCCCAAAGGGAAAAGCCCCTGGACTTTCCTGCATGGCTCAGGCCCCTGGCATTTACCTGGGGCAGTCAGCTCTTCCCAGTTAAGTAACTGCTCTTTCAGTGTCTGTACCTGGTCCATTCCTAGAATACTACTCCCTTAATTCCATCTAGACCCATTCTCTGTTCCCAAAGTTTTCTGTACAAAAGATTCATCTTGCCTCCATGAAAGTGCTCAGATTCCTTAAGAGTCTAGCCAATGCTCAGATTATTTAAGAGTCTAATCCGTCAAGAAATTCTCAAGGAAAATTGCCCTGATGTTTTAGATCCAGAGGGCAAAATAGAGGTTGAAAGAATCCACCGATCACCTCCTGAAAAAGATCCCCAAAAGAAAACTCCCAGGAACATTATAGCCAGGTTACAGAATCCCCAGATCAAGGAGAAAATACTACAAGCAGCCAGGAAGAAACAATTTTAACATTGTGGAAACACAACCAGAATAGCACAGGACCAGGTAGCTTCTACACTGAGGGATGGAAGGGCGTGGAATATGATATTCCAGAGGGCAAAAAAGCTGGGAATGAACCCAAGGGTCACCTACCCAGCAAAACTGAGTATTTTGTTTCAGGGGAAAATATGGTCATTCAGTGGAATAGAGGACTTTCAAGCGTTTTTGAGGAAAAAGCCAGAATTGAATAGAAAATTTGATATCCAGATGCAAGAAGCAAGAGATGCCTGAGAAGGTAATCAGGGAAAAGAAATCAAAAGGAACTCAAAGGAAATCAAAGTTGAACTATTTACATTCCTATATGTGGAAAAACAATAACTGTGACTGATGAAATCTTTCTCACTAAGAAAATAATGGAAGAAGGGTGTATGGTCATATGAATACATATGTGAATGTGTGTGTATATGGTTACAGTTATATATGACTAGAGGGCATAGGTTGAATTTGTTGGGAAGGGAGGATACTCAAGGGGCAAAATTTTGAGGTGAAAGAGAAAAGTGGCAAGAGGAGATGGGGAGAGACAGGGTAGGGTAAACCATCTCATGTAGAAGAAGCAAGGGGAAGTGTTGCAAGGGAGGGGAAGAATAGGAAGGCAAAAAGGTAAAACCACATTCTCATTGAATTTGGTTCAGGGAGAGAATGACATGCATACTAAATGGGATATCTCAACCTACAGCAGAATAGGGGGAAGGGGGATGAGAGGAGGGATGGTGGATGGGAGGGCATCCTTGGGGGGAGGGGAGGTTGGAAGTACCCACTATAGAAGAGGGACAGGATCAAGTAGGGAATGGACCAGGTGGGGGATGGGATGAGTGGGAGCAATCAGCCTTGTACAATATATCTACTATGATAATGTTTTGCATAGCTAGACATGTACAACATATACTGAATTACTTATCCCCCCAGAGGGAATGGGTGACAAGGGAGGAAAGAAATGGATCTGAAATTCAAGGTCTTAAGATTAAATGTTTCAAATATATATAAATAAAAAAAGAGCCTACTCAATATGGTAGATTTTTAGAATCATACCCATCTTGTCTTTAGCTGAAATGATCTACAGCTAATTTGAGTGATTCTCTACCTTATGAATTGAAGAATGATTCAGGAGATTTCAAAGGAGGAAACCATTCTCTTCCCAATTCTCTTTCTCAATGGGAACAATCATTTGGTATTTTTAGCTATGAATGAATGCTAAAGATAAATCATTGTCTCTTAAGAATAGTGCTTGGCTCATAGTACCTATTTAATAAATTCTTGTTGGCTTATGAAATATAATAGGAAAATTGGGCTGAATACAACAACTAGGTAAACACATACTAGATTGGAACTTATATTTTCTTTTCCTTTTTCTTTTTTTTTTTTGGTTTTTGGAGGGCAATTGGGGTTAAGTAACTTGCCCAAGGCCACACAGCTAGGTTTTTATTTGTGTGTGTTTTAAGTGTCTGAGGTCGGATCCGAACTCAGGTCCTTCTGACTCCAGGGCCGATGCTCTACTCACTGCGCCACCTAGCTGCCCTGCAACTTATATTTTCAACATGTTCCCACAACAAGATAAAAATTTCAGGCAAAAGTAGGACAAAATCCCAGTTCAGGAAGTTACACCTAGGTTTGCCAAAACTTTTCCTCAAATACCTCAAATTCTATTCAATTTTATAGAAGTATTTAATTTTAAATACATTTACACTAGCATAAATTTGATTTTAGGATTTGGATTTCTGGGTCCATTTTCCTAAACTAGACAGCAATTGATAATTTTTTAATCCCAAGGAGATTTATATGAAAATGATCTAATCAGCTTCTTAGTAAATTGGGAAACAAAAAGGAATTGTGATTGAAAGGAATTCAGAGATGTGCAGCCTCTAATTTCACTAAAGAAACTATCTACACTTGGATGAATTACCCTAGTTTCAATATGCACCTCCAACACAGACACACAGACACACACACACACACACACACACACACACACACACACTGAAATTAGTTATTTTGCCAGATGTCTGATTTATTATCAAGCATTGAAAAAATTTACCCATGCGAATGACAAGATTTAAACCAACAAATCAAAACTTCCATGTATTTTTTAATCAAAATCTTATTCATGATTCCTGTGATGATGTCTGTGTATAAATGATGTACATTCACTGTAATCTCAAATGTAATGAATTTTTTTCATAATTTAGGGTAAATTTCCATTCCCAAGCAAATTCAGAGTATTACATTCATATTCAATACAGTCTCTTTAGTTTGAATTTCCAGACCTCCTACGCTAAAGTAGACAAGAAGATGCATTTACAAATTATTTGTAGAAATAAGTGTTCTAAATTGTCAAAAGAATAATTTCCATAGACCTAATGAATATTCTCAAAGTCTGCAATAATGTACATAGATTAAGATCTGTTCTTTAGGTTCTGGGATGGGAGCATCTACTTTGAACCTTGGAATTCTGTAGTAAATGCTACTAAAGTCATTATCTTCAAAAACTCTCTTTTACAAACAGGACTGAGGAGCAGACACCAGAGTCTGACATAGGTTCTCAGAAATCTCACTATATAATCATGGTAACTTAAATGTCATTCATATTATACAATTATTTATGCCTTTTTAGAATATCACTATAAAACTGTCTTCACCTTTTGAAGGTGAAGATTGGAAATTTTCTAGTCTATGCAGCAATGGACAGATCTAGATATTCAGCAAGATGAAAGCATTACAACAGAAAAGTTCAAAACTACTCACGTAAATCTGATTGTTGCCAAAACGCTTCTGAATTTCATAAAGAAGACTGCCATCATTTAGTTCACTCAATGTTGCTAGATCATCATTGGGAGCTGGAGGCATCAGCTTGACCTAAAAAATAAACCTACACATATAATTTCATTTTAATCCATTCACTTTGTAGTATGGCATTTCAGTATTAATTGTGTCATAAATATTAATGGCCACACTACTTCATGACTCTTTTTTGTAATACTTGAAAAGTTCTATTGGAAGGAAAAGTTCATATTTAACATAAGGAAAATGACATATTTGTCTTAATCAGAGTTTCTGTCACACATGCAATGTGCTTGCTACCAGTAGACCATTTATAGTCATCAAATCTGAAAAAATATTCAGAAAGTAGAGTATTTTTGTTCTTTCCTTATGACTCAAACAGAATTGGGCTTAACCCTCTGTAAGATGGGGCTGGAAAAAGGAAAGAGGAGAGAGGGTCAAGCAGGAAGTCAGTCTCACTGCAATATTACCATTACTAAAACTGGAATGGAAAAAAGCTGTTCAGAATTCCATTTCTGCATACAAATGCATGGAATTTATCAAGCATTTATATTTCAAATATTTTACTTTTATAACCATGTTTATTTGGACTTTTCCTGGCTTCAGGTATAAAGCTACTATTAGGGCCTTTATAGCACAATAGAGTTCTCCCAGTCATCAGAAAACAATTAATACTTTACTAAATTATTACTAAAGAAAAATTCATTTTGGATTTCCTCCTAAGACAGAAATCTTTAATTTCAGTGTTAAAATATTGAGAAATCAGGGTGGCTAGGTGGTGCAGTGAATAGAGTACCAGCCCTTTAGTCAGGAGGACCTGAGTTCAAATCTGCCCTCAGACACTTGACACACTTACTAGCTATGTGACCTTGGGCAAATCACTTAACCCCAATTGCCCTCCAAAAAGCAAAAAAAAATATTGAGAAATCTATATAGTTCAAAATTTTACTATGCTTCTATCAAGTTTAATCTCTCCACAAATTCCAGACTTGACTTCTTTAATAATTCAATCATATCTTTAATTTCTTACTGATTGAAGCTTATAAAGAGAAAGAACATACATAAATTGTTTATCAACAGATGCTAAAATGGGTTTATTGATTTTCTTACTTTAAAAAAAGATGCCAAGTATATATATACCATTTCAATGTAATTTGTTTTTCCTAATAATGGGGGAGGAGAAGAAAAAGCCTCAGAAAATTTCAGAAGATTAAAACTAGGAGATGAGCCCTTTGGCCATAAATAACCTGTGAAACAAATTTAAATAGAAAATTCACTATGATACTGGGTGGTGCTATCTGCTTCTACCATGACTGCAGAAGAATTAAAGAAAAGACAGCAGAATTTCATGTCATTTATCAAAAGTTTTTAGGCCATCAATAAATATTAATTTAACTATATATGTACAATGTGCAACTTCTGTCCAATGAATAGTAAGTTGCTGCTCTTTAAAGAGTTCTGACTTACAGCTATTATAATATTCTTATTATCAATGAAACCAGAAAATTTGTAAATATATTTGAGTATAGCTCACATGTTTCCCTTCAAGGAAATGCAAAGAAGAGTTGAAAGAGTTGATTTTATTGTACATCTAAAAGGAACAAGAAACACAATTTCTTGGCATATTTGATTCTTTTCACCTTTCAGGGTTCACAACAAGGATAACAATCAATTCCACCATGATATAATTACAGATTATGCACCAACATGTGTTGCATATGAAGAAGATTTGAAAATTGATGAAGAAATTGACTAAATACTTCAAATAAAGATAATTCACATCTTGAAAAATAATTGACTTCAGTATGAAGTTGGGGAAATGGAAAATATGTTGGAAAATATATTTCAAGACCAAAAGTGAAAGAATTTTTTAAAAAGCAAATTACTCAGAAACCTCAGAAACTCTATATCATTAATACCATAATCAAGAGTTGAAAAGCATTAGATACAGTATCTTGACTTCTAATGAAAGGGATTAAATACTAACACATAGGCAATGGTCAGTTACTAAAATGGAAATCATTTTAAAATTTCTTCCCTATATGAAATCAAATTATCAACAGATTAGGAAGAAAAAAGAGAAAATCAACACCAAATTAGAAGAAAGGATAAAGATAAAAACTGCAAATGATTCAGATGGTTTAAACTCGATCTATTTTAGAAAGTTATTTACTTTGGAAAATGTGAAATAGAAGTAAAGGACTTGACTCTATTTTAATTTCTTAGAAGTACTTGACCAATGTAAAATAGCTATTATGATAAAGAGAGCAAAAGGTCCCAGAAACTATTTTCAGCTGAGCAAGTAATTCACTTCTTTGCCAAGTAGAAAAACATGGCAACAACCTAGAGGGGTTTAGAATACAATCTCATTTGGAAAATATCAGAAGAGAAGATTGAGTACAGGATCCCACAAAAAAGCCACAGAAGGGCGGCTAGATGGTGCAGTGAGTAAGAGCGCTGGCCTCAGAGTTGGGATGACCCGGGATCGAAAGTGGCCTCAGAAAATGAGCACCCACACATAAATAATGACTAGCCGTGTAACTTTGAGCAAGTTACTTAACCCCAATTGCTTTTAAAAAAAAAAAGCCACAGAAAGCTTTGAAGGGTAATACTTGGTATGAGAGGCAAGTAAATAATATCATTGTAAGCATATTTCTTGATGAACCTGTACAGAGAAAAAATTAACATGAATGAAATAAGTTACCTAACACTTTCAGAGTGATCCATTCTCTAGAAGTGAAAATAGCACCTAAACTCACCAAATCAGGAAGAACAACTAGGCTTGACAAAATCCGTACAGAAGAAGTGTGTGTGGAAAGAAAACAATTTTGGGGCAGCTAGGTGGAACAGCGAGTAGAGCACTGGCCCTGGAGTCAGGAGGACCTGAGTTCAAATCTGGCCTTAGACACTTAATACTTACTAGCCATGTGACCTTGGGTAAGCCCCTTAATCCCAATTGCCCCTCCAAAAAAAAAGAAGGAAAAGAAAACAATTTTAAAGCTATTCTGGGTGCAATAAGTGTTTACTCATGGGTCAGTCAGGAGTTAGGAAAACTCCAGTTCAAATCAGACCTCAGGCAATTATTAGCTTTGTAACCCTGGGCAAGTCACTTAATCTCTGTCTCATTTTCTTCAACTGTAAAATGGAGAATACAAAAGCATCTACCTCCCAGTGTTTGAGGATCAAGTCATCCAATATTTGTAAAACAATCATCACAGCACCTAGTAAACAGTAGTTGCTATGTAAATGCTAGCTATTATAATGATTGCTATTATATGCTTTTTGAGTCAATAATTTATCCATGCATATATGCATGCATGCATATCTAAAAGAGGGAAAGATTCTAAAATCATGGAAAATATTATATACACACACAAAAAATGATTCTCAAACCCATTCACCCAGAAAAGATGAGCAGGTGAACATCAGCAACAACCTTTTCCTACATAATTTCTGCTCCACACAAAATCTGTTTTGGAATGAAGGTATTCTTCACAGAAATATGATAAAGGAAAAAAGAAGGCTTTTGGAGATTTTTTTTAATAGCAGATATCTTTGAGACATTGACACACTTGACATACAGAGATCACAAAAGAGTGATATATTTATTTCTTGAGAAAAAAGATATTTAACTCAGTAGAATAAAATAAAAAATAAAGCTTCTAATGACACGTCATCCATATATTCAGAAAATAGGATTCCTCGATAGGCACAGCTACATAGATAATGGTGTTCAACAATCCTCTGAATAACTGGCCCTGGAGTATTGAGTATTGAGCAGTGCATGACAAAGATGTTGAATATTGAGTAAAATGTGTGGACCTGTATGAGGATTGATGTTTTGTGCAAAAAAAAGGAGAAAGATTTTCAAATAATGGTGGGACTCAGCAAATGCTTCTATTTGTGGATGATATTGTTTTGACTTCATTAAGTTCCCATGGTCTCTCTGAAAAAATACATGGCCAAAATACATCACCACTCAAAAGAGACTGGATTAGCAATCTACACAGAAAAATAAAGCAAAACAGAGATTATTAATGGATCTTTCTTACATTATTACATGCATAGATGGGAAGTTTAATTTTTTAATGTAAAATTGAATTAATTTTATTAATAATTAATCAAATTTTAATTTTAAAAATTGAATGAAAACCTACAAGAATATAAAATGCCATTGTTAACCAAAAAGAAATAGAGAACATAAATCACATGATCCTAGAAAAAGAAATTTTAAAAGTTATAAATGGGCTTCGGGGGTGGGGTGTGGGACCTAGAACCAGATAAATTGACAAATGAAGTGTGTCAATAATTCAACAAAAAATTCATTCTAATATTACACAAACTTCACATATAGGAAAAGGAAGGATCCTATCAAATTCTTTATTTCATATAAATATAGTCTTCATATCTAAGCCAGGGAAAGTTAAAATAGAGAAATAAAACTGCATATCAATATCCCAAATGACTATTCATTTAAATTTTTTAAATAAAATTTTATCCAAGAGACTACACCAACATTTCACCATTACCAAGTTTAATTTATGCAAATAATGCAGTTAGTTCAATATTAGGAAAACTATAGATATACCTTGACATGCTAGGCACAATAACAACAAAAGTCAAATGATTATGTAAATAGATTTAAAAGGATATTTGAAAAATACAATACCAACTTTTTTTAAAGGTTAGAAAACATGGGAATAAATCAGTTTTCCTTATCATTATAAATATTAAATATCTAAAACCAAAGGCCAGAATTATATTTTATGTCATGTAAAGACCTTTCCAGTAAAACCAGGGGTAAATGAGGATAGAAATTGTCATCATGATTATTTGATATAATGCTAGTGATAGGAATAAGAAGGAAAGAAATTAAGGGAATAAAGATAGATAAAGAAGAAACTAAGTTATTGCTTTTTTTTAAATGTGATGTATACTTAGTGAACATGAAAACTGAACACTGGAGAAAATTATAATTTAAACTATTATAAAGTATGGACATTTATATATATATTACCAACAAAAAAAAGCATGAAGAGATAAAGAGAAATTCCACTAAAAATATCTACAGAATTATAAAATACTTAAGAATATAACTATAGGGGTGACTAGGTGGCACAGTGAGTAGAGCGTCGGCCCTGGAGTCAGAAGGACCTGAGTTCAGATCTGCCCTCAGACACTTAACGCACACACAAATAAAAACCTAGCCATGTGGCCTTGGGCAAATTACTTAATCCCAATTGCCCTCCAAAAAAAAAAAAAGACTATAATTATAAAGGTGTTCAAACTACAGGGATTAAATTACAAAATCATATTTATATAAATGAAATAAATAAAAAAATTAAAAACCAGTTAATTCCCATCTTAACTCTCCACTTTTAGATATGGCAAGCCTCCCAAACAATGCTCTTGTCCATTCAGATATATCAGTGTGTAGCCATTCTAGGCAGGCTTTTTAACTTATGTTTTGCTGCCCTTGGCTCTGCAAACTCCCCTCTGTCCCATCACAATCAGCTTTTTGCTTTCTTCTTAGAGAATAATGATCAAATCAAATTTCCATTACTCTTCAAAATGCTAGGACAATCTATTACAAGATAGTTTTGGCCAGAATCTCTGTGACAACTCAGACCAAAATTCCATTCCCTGAAAATCACACTCTGATACATGTCTCCCACAAAAAGAAGGTAAGCTCCTTGAGGACAGAGCCTGTCTCTTTTGGGGAGCAATTGGGATTAACTGACTTACCCAAAGTCACACAGCTCATATCTGAAGCTGGATTTCAACTCAGGTCCCCCTGACTCCAGGGCCAGTGTTCTATCTACTGTACCACCTAGCTGCCAACAGAACCTGCCTCAACTTTCATATTTTTATCCATAATAATTTGTTAATATTATGCAATGTATCATATATTTTTTCAAATACTTTATTAACTTCTGGTTTACATCATTCATTTCTGTCAGATTTTGAGGTACAATTTTTTCCCCATTTTCCCCCTACCCACCACCCCAGAATAACAGTTCCACAGGATATCCCCTCATCCAATCTGCTCTCTCCCATCTCTTTTCCCATATCCCCTTCGACTTTTCCAGTAGGGCGAGGTGAATCCCCGTGCCCCAATGCCTACACATCTTATGTCCCAATTATATGCAAAATAGTATTAATCATAGCATTTATATAATTTAAAAAATTTTGATTTTAAAAGGAAGATAAGCAACACAGTACATGCTGTACATGTGTAGCTATGCAAAACATTACCATAGTAGATATATTGTAAAAGACTGACTATATTTCCCTCCCTCCCATCTCACCTCTCACCTGGTACACTCCCCACCTTAATCCTGTCCCTTTTCAAAAGTGGGTGATTTCCAACTTCCCTTCCCACTAGCCCACCCTCCCCTCCACCAACTTCCCCCATCACCCTCCCCCACCATGCTCCTGTAGGGTGGGACACCCTATTTAGTATGCATGTCATTCTCTCCCTGCTCCAAATTCAATGAGAATAAGGTTCACATTTTCTCTCCCCATTCCCCTTCACCACATTCCTCTCTCACCTCTTAACCTCACCTTTTAAGTATCATCCCTTCCTATTAAATTTGACCTGTGCCCTCTATCTATGTATACCTGAAAACATATATACACGCATTCACATATGTATTCATATGCCCACATACCCTTCTTCAACTATTTTCATACTGAGAAAAGTTACATCAGTTACAGTTATCGTTTTTCCCTGTAGGAATGTAAATAGTTCAACTTTGATAAGTTCATAGTGATTTCTTTTCCCTGTTTACCTTCTCAAGCATCTCTTGCTTCTTGTATCTGAATGTCATATTTTCTATTCAACTCTGGTTTTTTCATCAAGAATGCTTGAAAGTCCTCTATTCCACTGAATGACCATATTTTCCCTTGAAACATGATACTCAGTTTTGCTGGGTAGGTGATTCTTGGTTTTAATCTGAGCTCCTTTGCCCTCTGGAATATCATATTCCATGCCCTTTGAACCCTCAGGGTAGAAGCTGTCAGATTCTGTGTTATCCTGATTGTGTTTCCACAATATTGAAATTGTTTCTTCCTGGCTGCTTGTAATATTCTCTCCTTGATCTGGGAATTCTGGGACCTGGCTACAATATTCCTAGGAGATTTCTTTTTGGGATCTTTTTCCAGAAGTGATAGGTGGATTCTTTCAACCTCTATTTTGCCCTCTGGTTCTAGAACATCAGGGCAATTTTCCTTGAGAATTTCTTGAAGGATGGTTTCTAAATTCTTTCTTTGATCATGGTTTTCAGAAGTGCAATAATTTTTAGATTGTCTCTCCTGGATCTATTTTCCAGGTCAGTGGTTTTTCCCATGAGATATTTCACATTGCCTTCTATTCTTTCATTTGTTTGGATCTGCTTAATAGCATCTTGATTTCTCATAAAGTTACTGGCTTCCATTAGCTCTAATGCTGAAGGAATGATTCTAATCAGTGAGCTTTTGAGATTCTTTTTCCATCTGGAAAATTCGACTTTTTAAGGCATTCTTCTCTTCATTGCCTTTTTGAGCCTCTTTTGCCATTTGAGCTCGTCTGTTTTTTAAGGTGTTATTTTTCTCAGTCAAGCTGTTGACTCTCATTTCATACTTTTCTTGCATCTTTCTCATTTCTCTTCCCAATTTTTCCCTTACTGCTCTTATCTGCTTCTTAAAGTCCTCTGTGGCCTGTAACCAGCTGGTATTTTCATTTGGGGCTTTTGGTGCAGGATTTCTGATCCTCTCTGCCCCCAAATAGGAATCTAATGTTGAATTTTTCTGTTTATTTTGTTTCCTTTGCCTAGGCATGTTGCTACTCAATTACTTGACTTTTGGGCTTGGTGCCACAGTAGGACTTTGCCACCAGGCAGGGGATCTTCTGTCCCAAACGTTGGGGTTTTCTCAACTGCCTGAGGTATTAGTTGGGTGGCCTCTCAGAAGCCTCCACACACTCTGGTAAGTTGCTCACACACCCCAAGACCTCCACCCCAGACCACAATCCAGATCCAAGAAGGGTAAAGCAAGAGCGATTACCCCCCAGACTGATTGCCAGATCCCCCTACAGTTCGCAGGCCAAAAGCTGAAGCTGCAAAGTGGCAACGTGGTGCAAGTGTGCTGGTACCTCAGTGGCTTCTAGCCCCTGGGGGAAAGAGGCCACATGCTCTCCCAACCAGTCCCAAAGTCCATAGGGCACCTATCTCTCACTTTGTTCTAGGCATCTATGTGTTGATAATTCTGGAAACACTGCAGCTGCTGGAGTTCTGGTGTCCCTCCAGCCAGCTGCTGGTCTGGCCACCCTGGGGCTAAAACCACAACTCAAAGGGGCCTAGGCTCAGCTCCCAGAGCTCTGTGCTGGCCACTCCTTGCCAGTCTGTCCTCAGTGGGAGGTTAGCTCCTCTGTGTCATTTTGTGGGTTCTGGAGCTCCAGAGGTCATTCATAGGCCCCCTTTTACATAATCTTGAAGTGGTGTGGGCTGGAGCGCCATAGAAGTGCTGTTTCTACTCCACCATCTTGACTCCGCCCCCCCATATTGTATAATATTTGATTCAATTACACAATGATATACACAATTTGCTATAATTTGGCATGCAGCGGGTGCTTTAAAAACTCTTGTTGATTGAGAGACAAAGATTGGTCAATCATAAAGTAAAAATGAAGTATATGTTAAAACTCCAAGGGCTGTACTTTTAACATTCACAACATTTTTTTTTTATAGTGGGAGGTCTTTAATGAATCAGAAAGATCCTGTGTGGAGGGTTTATGAAAAGATACAGGAAAGAATTACAAAAGATAAGGAGGTATGGATGATCGGTAAACTATATTAGAAGAGAAAATATCTGTGTCAAATAGACCTTGGATCATTTCCAATGTTGAAGTGGGGGGAGGGCAGTGAGCATACTTTTAAATTTGCTATAAAAAAGAGAAAAGAAAATTGGTTCTAAATTACTACTTTTCAAAATGCATAGGGTTCTTATGGAAATGTCCATGGAGTTAGCATATTTTACCTTTCAGAATTTTTACAAGAATAATGTAATGACCTTAAATACTTTGCCAAATTGAGACTTTTAAAGTTTCAGAATAGCTGTCATTTATATGTACCAGTTTATAAATTTCTTACTAAAATGTGCCAACTATTAAATATTACTTATACAGGAAAACCGTTTTGCATTTTCTAGAAATTGAAAAAGGTTTGGGCTTTTTTAATTGGAAAGCTATTACATAAAAATAAAATAAAACAGATTTAGGAAAGAATAAGGTCATCATGCTTGGTCTAGGAACCTTTAAAAAAAGCTTTTCAATTTATCCTTCAATCCTTTTCATCCTAGTCAATGAGGAAGGATATAAAAGAACATTTTAAAATAGGCAAGTATGTAAGTGAATCTTATAAATACTTGAGAAGAGCATTGTCATATATACCAGAAAGGGCACAGATACACAGGATAATTAAATCTATCCAACTTTCATCCCTGTGCTAGAAACACACATGTTGAGATGCTAAGGCTGAGACACGACATTCTGTTGGGGATTCCCTACTTAAATATTTCATCAGTGTCATTTAAAGATGATGTCTCCTTGGTTGATAAAAATTGAAGCTACAAGATTGCAACTCTTCTCCTATCTCCTGGGCTGTCAAAAACAATTTTGGTATTGTTCAATATCAATTATTTAACATTTTACACTTCATTTCATCCTGAAGAGTCTCATAGGTTCGAGGTGTTGTCCAGACTTATAGTTCCCAAGGTAACAGTAAAAAAATAGTGATAGCTCTTTTTCCTCACTCAAAAACAAAGTCTTACATGTGTACATTCTTCATTATATATTGTCTTACTCCTGATACAAGTTAAAAGTTTTTCCATTCATTTTAGGTATCACTCTTTAAATGTCAGAAAATGTAAACTTACAGCTTTATGATGACTTTCTAGGTATATGTTAAAATTAATAAGATTCTGTGATGTTAATAAATCACATCAATACAGCAATTTATAGTTTACAGTAGTTACCATTGAAACTTTGGCTCTATTCCCGATGAGCAGTTAACTAGTAATTTTATCATATTTTTTAATCATGGGATTTTTAGATAAAAGAAACCTTTGAGACTGTGACCTAGGAAAAATAATACTGGATTATATGTCAGAAAACCTGTGTGCTAGTCTGTCCCTTATTCATTTTTACTTTAGGAAGCTTACTTAACCCATCTAAGTCTTAGTTACTTCATGTGTTAGAGTGAGAGAGAGAGACAGAGAGAGACAGAGACAGAGAAAGAGACAGAGACAGCTAGAGAGAAAGAGAGACAGAGAAAGAGACAAAGGTAGACAGAGACAGAGAGAGATAGAGAGACAGAGAAAGAAGGACTTCAAGTAGGAGAGAGGGAAGAAGGGAGGGGAGGAAAGAGGGAGGTGAGAAAACAGAGACAGAGAGACACACACAGAAAGACATGCACACAGAGAACTAAATGATTTCCATTTTCTTTAACTAGATACTTTCCAACTGTAATATTCCATGATTTACCACTCATCTATGATCATCCTATTCAGACTCACCATTTTACTTAGAGACTTTTAGAGATTAAATGATTAAGAAAAGTTTTGCACTAATTATTAATTAGTGGCATTGCTAATTAGAGGCAAGGCTAGGGAAATTACTACAAGAGTGGTAGAATAACCAATAGAAATAGTTGCTTCTATCTAGTCTGGCCACCATTGCCATTGTCTAGAGGGGTAACACTGCAGGTGTTGTAGCCCCCTAATTCTTCAACAGTCACATCTCACCACCAAACGTCCTGGCAGTGCCAACTGGTCCACAATATCATAAATTTAGATAGTTTATCAACAGAATTAATACCAGTGAAGATATATAGTCATTTGTCTTGCTATGGTCCCCTAAGGATCAGTGGACTTTTTCTCTTCCCTACAGCTGAATATTGCTGAATGAGATCTATCCTCCTTTTAGAATGTATGCTTCTTAGCATAGGAACTGTCTTACTTTTCTATCTGTATCTCCAATACTTAGCACAGTCCATAGCACTTAGTAGGCACTCAATAAACTTCTTTTCATTCATTTGTATAAAATTCCCTTGTCTCATGCTCAGGCTTCAGATTTCCACATGATATCGCAGTTGTAGTGTCATCCTGGCACCTCCCTCAGCATCCAGAGCATCTTCACCATGGAATATTTATCTACCATTCTTACTCCTTTCTCCAATTGGTGAGTTCCTTCCTGGCCACCATTTTCAATAGGGGATTATGTCAGACTGTTCATTCTCATTCTGGCTGTGTATCTGAATTTCGAGACTACAATATCATGTCTCAAGATGGATATCCTGATCTTGCTCCTCCCCTTGCCACTCCTAGTTAGACTTTTTAGCTATCTTTGGTGTGAAGTTCCTTTTAGGTCAGGGACTTTCTTTTTACTTGTATTAGTATCCCTACTGCTTAGTATAAAATCTAGCACAGAGTAAGTTCTTAATAAATGCGTATTGCATTGCTTTAAATAATAAAATGTTTTTTAAAATTGAATTTGCTCTTAAGAGTATAACGTCCAAGAAAATTGCATATATTTGTGGGATACTTCTTAATTCAGATAAAAAGTATTGATTTGGCCAATATCATGTTTGTTCCCTTTATGGAGAAGAAGCAGGTATTATTATTCTTTCCCGAGGTCATATTAGACTTACCCTCTAAGCCTGGGTAGCCATTTTCATATATGTTCCTTGGACCCAAGGGAAAACAAGAAAGGACATAGATGCAACAGTGAGAATCAACAAAGAGTATGAGAGGAAAAAAATGAAAATACATTCCTCATTGATAGAGATCATTGGTTTCCTCTTCACTTATAAAAATACAAACATAAAAGCATACGGTGGGATATATGGACACAGTCTATTTAATGATAGTTGTAAATATTATTTATTTTCTACTATATTAGTATATGCATTTTCCCAAAGCAACAGTGAGAAAAACATATTTACAGAGCCTTAGTACCATGTGGAATAAATGGTATGACACTTAAAGAATAATGAAGGAACAAGGCAGACACTAGCAAGCCAAAATGCATATTCAGTTCTCAAAGGAGTTGTTTAAGGGGAGAATTAAAACACAATTCTAATTCCTAAGGAATTCTGTGCTATGACTGTTTTTTTTACTTCAAAGTAACTATTTACACAAAAGATAATAAAATCTGTCCTGAAAGTACTACTCCAAATGTCCCTATGCAAATTTTATGTATGAATTCCCCTAAAAACAGCTCAACATTTGTTCTGCCAAGCCTGAAAGAGCTATCATAGACATCTCATTGGTATTCTTAGAAACTCAGATCAGCTGTACAGCTGTTACACTAGAGAAAGCATTCGGCTGACAGTTTTAAAAAAATGTCAAGGCACAGTAACCTTAAAGTATTGAGTACCTAAAAATGTACCATATGAATAGATGAAATCACAGCCCTCTGGCCTTATGCAGAGCAAAATTTCACAGTGATTGAAAAGGAAACTATGACATCAGTAATATTAAGACAGATTTTCAGAAGTTCATCTTCCTTTTTCTGTTCTTTAAAATATGTATTTATGTGAGAAAATGCAATTAATGAAAACCATGCAAATATGTTTTTTGAAAATATCTATAGCTGCTAATATTGACACTCCTCAGCGTTGTTTGGTGAATGCCAACATTCTATGCAAGAACATGGGAAGAAAAATGAACAATAACAATATATTACAGTGGATATGATTGCTATATTTTCAATAAAGATCTAAAAATGTTTATGTGCAGAAGAAGCAACCTTAGAACAAAAAACAAAGTAAACCCAAGGGCCTCAGGTCAATAGGATAACTCTTAGTAAAATCTAAGAAATTATTTGGTGCAGGTGGGGTACAGGAGGCCCATTCTGGGTACCCAACATTTCCACAGATCTTTCAGTGCTTATCTATATATAATGTTTTTACCAACTTCCAGGATACCATCACAACACAGTCAACCTGTGGTCTATAGCAGGGTAAAGCAAACCATGGTTCACAGGCCAAATTGGACCCATTGTTTTGGTACAAAGGATGTTTAAAAAAGACAGTGGGCTGAATTTGCCATTACAGAAGTAATTCTCTCACTCCTGATGTATGATAATGAGGGACAAAGGACATTAGAAAAATATAGGGAGAGATGAAGAGATGGAGATGCATAGACATGGCAACTGAGACATAGGAAAAGTGGCAAAAAAGAATGAAGAAGGAAGAATCACTGTAGAAGAAATGGAAATAGGGCAACTAGGATGGAGTTATGAGAGGAGTAACACAGCAGGTGTTGTAGCCCCTAATTCTTCAACAGTCACAGCAATTGTGAGAGAAGTAGGAAAAAAAGAAGAGGTGATAATGACATAGAACATATCTTTTGTTCTTTTAGTTGTTAGCAATAGTGAAACTCTTAGGAGGCTAATGTTGATTTTGTTCTGGAACACTGTATATATATATATATATATATATGTATGTATATTTAAAGACTATATAGAAGGCATCATTAGATTCATCTTATACATCACTAAATGATTGAGAGATACTTTGTCTCCAATCAACAGGCAATAATTAATGTCTATGATAAATAAATGTGTGTGTGTTTGTGTGTGTGCATGTTTGTGTGTGTACACATATATAAATTAAGGGTATTGAATGACTCAATATTATTAAATATTTATTAGTTAAAATGTTATTAATATCATTAAGGGCAAATTACCAAAACACATGGTCTATTTATGTAGGGGTGTGTGTGTGTGTGTGTGTGTGTGTGTGTGTGTGTGTGTGTGTGTGTGTATATATATATACATACATGCACTTCTGCCTTCAGCAGTTAGGGGCACAGCACTCCCATGATATGGAAAATCCATATAAAATTTTTGACTTTCCTTTCATACCAAAGAAGAAATGTAAAATATTATGGTATTAAAGCACTACATATATTGATATTATACAATATTATACATATATTTTTACGAATTTCTGAATTTCTAAAATTTTTCTGTGCTGTCTTCTGGCCTTGATGTGTCATCTGCAGCTTCCACAAAGCTCCCTTAAAATTCCTACTTAATTTCTTATGCCAGTCTGTAATATATTGAAGCCATGATGGGGAAAGATATGATGCGGAAGGCATAACTGTATGTAGGCTTAAACAATTATAGTTTTTAAAAACCTACAGTTTTGGGCGGCTAGGTGGCACAGTGAGTAGAGCGTCGGCCCTGGAGTCAGAAGGACCTGAGTTCAGATCCGGCCTCAGACACTTAATGCACACACACACAAAAAAAAACCTAGCCGTGTGACCTTGGGCAGGTTACTTAATCCCAATTGCCCTCCAAAAAGCAAAAACAAACAAACAAAAAAAACCCCAAAACCTACAGTTTTTAGAAGTCTGCTTAAAAACTTTCCTATTTAAATTCAGCTACTTCAGTGACTGAAGAACCCTATACTCCCTCTGAGAGAGCCTCATCTACATAGTACGTTAAATATGAATACATGATCTATTTGAAAAACACCATGTGAAGTACTCTGGTGATCTTTGTTAATAATATATGAACATAAATCTGAATAATGACTCTTCATACCTTAATGAAAAATTAAATAGCCTATGATTATTGCTAATACAGACTGGATGGAATACTACTAAAGATAGCTCAAAGCAGTACAGAGGATCTGCTCAGGCTCAGAACTTTTTGCCTTTTAGTTTAAAATATCTATTTTGAAAATATTCTGCTAAATAACTGTTAAAAAGCTAATCATTTTGCACAGGGAAATTCCATTTTTTTTTCTTTTTCTCAAAGTAGAATATAAAAATAGCCCTTGATTTGGAAGAATTAACCTTGAGTCAGCAGATTATACTTGAAATTATCCCATCAAAAATAAGAAGTTAACATTTTGGAATACTGGTGATCTTAATCAAGGAAAATACTATTAGAGACAAACTGCCAAAATGCATAATCTATGTAGAGCTATGTATAGCAAAAAAATGTTACTGGGAAAATGAAACTAAACACACATCTCAGTATTAGGAGAAAGGCACAAAATGGTAAGAACTACAAAAACAATGCCCCTAGAAACTCATTACACTTTGTAAACTCACATACCACTAATCTTCATACTAAGAATATTAACTCCCAAATGTTCCTGCATACTCTGTAAATATACTGCTTTGGAAACTGGAGTATTATAATGGGTAAAATTGCTGCTGACAATAAAATGCTGCTGACCTATAAAAGAGATGTTACCACACCAAATTTATATAAATTTCAATCTAGTGTAATGAAAAGTTTCTAAAATATGGAGAACAAAATCAAACCATATGAAAATAGGATGAAATACATGTTATTTATATTGTCTTACAATTCTCTGAGTGGAGTTGTCCTTCTGGCTACAGGCCATGCACTAACTCCTCAATATTCTAATTGAATTTCAAAAAGTAGTTATTTTATCCACCCATGAAATAATCTATATCAGAGTTGTCAAACTCACAGTCTTCCACCTATAAAAATCCCAAGTGCAACTGAAAAATATTGGAATTGAGAAATCTTTAGCAAAATAAATGAAAATACACTACAACACAGATGTTAATTTGTGGTTGTGTAAGTCAATATGCCTGCAGGAGCTATTTCAATTTTACTTTGACACCAATGGTCTATAATACTAATCATTGGTGAAACAACTTGTCTTGAAACCATTTCTATGTGAAGTTCATCTAAATATATAAGAAAAACAAGGTGGACAATGATGGGGATGATGTATGACAATTATAATTATAACAGTAATAATAAACATAATCATAGCAATAATGCATCAAGGAAGGATAGGGAGTGAAGGCTTTGAGTTTGAATGTATAGGTGGAATTACCTACAGGTACCTTTGTCTTCTGTAAGAAAGACACACTAAGCATGAAGCTATTCAGGAGTGAGCTTTTCAGGTCTACCTGAAAAGATTTATTGAAAGAAATCAAAAGTGATTTTCTCTGAAAAGAGCTCTTAAATGGATGATACCCAAGAGAAAAATCAAAAAGTCCTTTACACAGTGATATCCACATGAACTTAACCCACAAGATATTAACAAAGATATGTTGAACAAATGACTGTGTCACGTGGCAGTTTTTTTCACAGAAATGGAAGGATTCATGTTAGCAATTAAAGGTCAGCTCATAGCCATCAGAGATAATAGAAAGGTTACAATTAATGACCCCAAACAAAATGATTGATGTAGATTACACAATGAAATGGTGGAAAGTTTTCCATATACACTGCAGCTCCAAAAGATTTCTTATCTATTGGATGTCTAGAAAAACACAATCAGGTAATTCACTAATATTTATTAACAATTAGGTGACAAATTCTCACATTACTGATACAAACCTTCAAAAATATTCTCTAGAAACAAAAAGCCTCATTTAGAACAAGAAAATCATTAGAGATAAAATATTTTGCCCACAAATTTACAAACATAACATCAATCCATAAAATTTTAAGGACAATATTTTAAAAGGTGCCATCATAATACTCATGCTAAATGCTATCTGAATGACTAGTAGTTGATTGACAATAAGCCCTGAAAAAGATAAGCTTACATGTCAGCATTTTTAATTACATTTATGGGGAAGGGAATGGTAGGGAATAAGCATTATTATATTGTTTACCATGTGCTAGGCAATGTGATAAACACTTTACAAATAGTATCTCATTAAATCTTCACAATAACCCTGTGAAGTAAGTGCTGTTAGTATCCCTGTTTTACAGTTGAGGAAACTGAGATAAATGGTGGTTAAGTGACTTGCCCAGGATCACACAGATGGTAATTGAAATAGTTAGGGAGGTCATTACTTCAAGGAGTTCATCCTTCAGGAAAGGAAATATTATAGTGGGAATTTTGTTTTTCCTATCTGTTTTTTTTTTCTTTCATCTTTAGCCATCATAGAGTGCTAGTCCTGGAGTCATGAATGGATGAGTTCAAATCCAGCCTCAGGTACTTAATAGATATTTGACTTTGGAAAAGTCAATTAAACGTGGTCTGCCTCAGTTTTCTCATCTGTAAAATTAAGATAATAGCACCTATACCTCAGGGTTGTCGTGAGGGTAAAATGAGACAACATTTTCAAGAACATTGTAAAAATTAAAGCAATAGATTAGATAAAAAGATAGATGTTATCTATGATGATGGAAATGTTAGGTACCAAGAATGGGCCTCCTGTACCCCACCTGCACCAAATATCTTCTTAGATTTTACTAACAAATGTCCTGTTGACCTCAGGCCCTTGGATATACTTTTTTTTTTGTTGTTCTAATGTTGCTTCTTCTACACACACACCGACACACACATACATACGCATACACATATATACTATTATGTATAATAATAAGGTAAAATAGTTTTAATTTTCTAATGAACTTCTTTCAACTATAGAACATTAAAAATTATGGGAAAAGGTAGTATCCACTGTTATGGAGAGGGAGGATTTTGGAAGAGAAAAGCATGTCACTTCCACTTCTATTAAAGATGAAAAAGGCTAGGGGATTTCTAAACTGTGACCGGAAAGTTGAAATTAGGTCAATGATTTCCAGGAACTTCTAGTCATTATACTCTAGCCCACCCAGGACGGTAGAGAAGAAAGTGAGTCAGGAAGACTGAAAAAAACAAAACAAAACAAAACATCTAAACTATTAGACTACACTAGGATCAATGAATTTTATATTTAGGTTTTTAGATTGTTTGCCCCAACCTGTTCATTTCATAGATGAAAGGAAATGCAGCTCATAGATGTTAACTGATTTATTCAAGATCATAAAGCTTGGTATGGGCAGAAGCAAGCTCCTAGTAATTCTATAGTGATAGGTTTATTATCTACTGAACATACATTTTTAGGAGAGCCAGACATGAAGGAAGAAGGAGAAAAGGAAGATGAAACAAACGAGCTAGATTTGTTAATAGCTACTGGTAATAACTGAAGTGAAAGATGGCCAAACAACTCTTAAATATCAATGGACAAATACTTTTTTTCCCATTAGTTCTCACCCTTTTTGATCTATCTGCTGAAATGAGCACTGTTGGCTTCCTTTTCCTCCTATATACTGTAGTATTCCTCTCTGAGTTGTTAATGACTCCCTTTTGAATCCCCATTCCATCACCACCCCTTGCCTCTTTCCTGGTACTCTTTCTCTGTCTCTTTTGTTGGCTCATCATCCATATCGTACTTCTTAACTTTGGATATTCCCCATGGTTATGTCAGACATCCTCTCCTCTCTTTGCACCTTCTATCTTGGGAATCTTCTATGATGGGTTAATCATCATCTTTATACATATCTATAGATACACCTGTAGTTTCTCCTCTGAGCATCAGTCCTTAATCATCAATTACCTATCGAACATTTCAAACTAGACATCCTAAAGGTATCTAAAATTCTATTTATCAAAAACTGAACTCATTATCTATCTTGGAAAACTCTCCTTTTTTCAAGTTTTTCTATTTTGGTTGAAGACACCACCATTTCGCATTTTCTAGGTTCATGACCTCAGCATTATTCTTGGTTCTTCAAAATTTCTCACCTGACAGTACAAATCAGTTGTCAAATCTTGCTATTTATATATGTGTATCTGTATATGTGCGTGTGTACACATATATAACAAGTATATACACATGTGTACATGCCCATGTATCTATACACACGTGTGTATGCATATACTATACATATACACATATGCATACACATACACACATATACATCTACACATATACCTACACATATATACATGTATACATATACACATGTATACATATACACATACATCTCACCTCTCACATCCAGCTCCTCTGTCATCTTAGATCAGTTCCTCATTATCTTTTACTTAGGTAACTGCAACAGTCTTTTCTGTTGCCAAAGTATTTTCCTTAAAGGACAGGTTTATTATATGTTCTAATCAATTTCAATAGCTCTCTATTTTCTCTGTGAGAAAATATAAACCCTGTTTAGTTTTTTAATGCCTTTCACAATCTACCCCAAACCTTTATTTCTAGTTGCATTGAACATCACATCCTAACATCATTCTCTTATGCTCCAACAAAACTGGCCACCTTCTCACTCTTATTTATGGTTTCTATACCACATACTGGTCATACCTCATGTCTGGTGTATATATGCCTTCCTCAACTCAGTCTCTTTGAATCCCTTTCTTCCTTTAAGATATAACACAAATATCATTTGCTGATTTCTTCACCAATTCTTTCCCTCCTTCCCAAGCTACTTTTGTATTTGATTTTTTTATACTCATTCTCCTTATGTTTATTCCATAGGTATATATGGAATGATTGTTTCCCCTATTAGAATATAAGATCCTTGTATGTACTATTTCATTCTTTGTATTTGTATCCCTTGTGCACAGCACAGGACCTAGCATACGGCAGAAGTTTGATAAATGCTTTTTGCTTAATTAACTCCTTTATGTGTAGCGATCATAATAAAAAGTAGCATTCACTTATTGGTTTTAAGTTCAAAAGGTACTGTATCTAAATTATTTTATTTGAGACAGCAGATGAATAGATGATATCTAAGACCTGCTGTAGGAAAAAATAAACAAATGTGCATACACACTTATAACTAGATATATTTAAATGCATATATTTGAATATATATGTGCATATACCTACAAATAATAAAATATGTACCCCAATGCATTCACATACATGCATATATATGCTTATAAATATCTTTATGTCTATGTAACATTTACACATATTCACAACATGTGGTGAAGGAAATGCCAAACCATTCCAGTAACTTTGTCAAGAAAACCCCATGGACAATATGGTCCATGGGGTCACTTAGAGCTGGGCATGACCGAACAATTGAACAACATCACTTTTCATGTAGATGTTGGAATATAAATAAGTGAATGTATATGTGTATATTCTTTACATATGTGTATATGTTTTACATATATATGTTTCTGTGTGTATACTTGCATATGTGTAAATACTTCTGTGTATGTGTATTTGTCTGTCTGTCTCTCATTACATCATAAATAACCTGGTGATAATCTTCCTTAATCCTAATAAATAGACTTGTTATTCAGACATTTATCACAGGGTTCCTACAGTTATGTGGGTCAGAAAAAATCTTAAAATACAGATGAATTGTAGATATATAAATTTCATCATTAACTGTCAAATAGTGAAGTCTCTCTTTTCTCTACTCTTCCATTATATTGCTTTAAAAATGTGTGAGAAGGACTGGACTTGGAGTCAGAAGTCCAATTTTTCATCCCCTCTTGTTCATTTACTAGCAGTTACCATGAATATTCAACAAGCAAAGATTTATTAAGGACATGATATATGAAAGGAATAGAAACAAAAAATAAAGGTTTTTATAATCTTTGGCTTAAGGCAATTACATCCTATTTGAGTGGAGGCAAATGGGAGAACACAATACATAAAATTAAAGAGACAGGGTAAATGAGAGAAGCAGTATAAGTTTTCTAGGAAAAATAGAGAAGACAAAGAACAATTTAGCAGGAGAAGAAAGAATTGGCAGGAGAAGGGGTGGGGTCATAAACACTGAAAGTCTCTAAAGGTTCTAAAAAACTTAAAAAAGGAGATAGAGCATTCCAGGAAGAGAGAACAGCTGAGGCAAATGCCGAGAAACAGGAGATGACACATTACGTCCTAGAAACAGTCCGAAAACTTAGACTGGAGGTGGGGTTTGTGAAGTATGGCTGAATAAGTAAAATGGCAGTCGCTCTTGTTCAGTCATTTCCAAATTTTTGTGACCCAATTTTGGTTTTCTTAACAAAGATATTTGAGTCTTTTTGACATTTCCTTCTCCAATTAATTTTTACAGATGATGAAACTGAGGTAAACAGGGTTAAGTGACTTGCCCAGGGTCTCCAAGCTACTGTCTGAAGCCAGATTTGAACTCAGGTCTTCCTAACTCCAGGGCCAGTGCTCTATCTACTGCATCACTTAGTGAGCCTGGACTGTATATACAAATTCTAGAATCATCTTGGTAGAGGTGACAAATGCACCTCTATCTGGGAGCAGATAGGATCATGAAAGTAGAGAATGTAGATTGAAGAGGAGGGGAGCCAGAATACAGAGTGATAATCTCATTAGATAAACTGTAAACAGGGATGTGCTAGAGCCAGCTCCTATTGGCTCATGAGAACTAACTGGTCAATTTTCAGTGTGAGCATTTGTATCTCAAAAACTGTAAATCTGACCTCAATATATATATTTTCTTTTGTTTGTTTGTTTGTTTTTGGTTTTTTGTTTGTTTTTTGTTTTTTGGAGGGCAATCGGAGTTAAGTGACTTGCCCAAGGTCACTTGGACTCTAGGGCCAATAAGTACTCTATTCACTGCACCACCTACTGGACCCACCCTCATTCTATTCTTTTGCTGATTTCTAAACTTGAGAAAACAATGGGGAAAATGTCAATGATGCAAATTACACTTAAAAGTGGGCTGGTTATTCAAAGTTGGTTGTTAATCATTTAACTGGATATCCCTAATTGTAATAGACTGGATATCTATGTTTTATTATTATTCATATGCAGATACATATTTTGTTAATATCACATATTTCCTACATCTGTAAGGGGAAATTGCTTATATAGATTTATATAGGTTTTGAAAGATGTTTACACATTAACACCAAAAACATTTCCCAAAGTTTAGAGAATTTGATAGAAGTTAAGCTTAATTCATTATGAAAATAATATAAATTATATATGTGTGTGTAAACTTGAAAAAAGTTTAGGATGACTGAACGAAAATTTAGATTTAGAAGATTTACAACCAATCTGTTATAATTAGTTAACCCAGAATTCATAAAATAATTAAATAATAATACAAATAAAATAGTAATTAGAGAATGGCATGGTCACTACATTTGTAGTTACATTTTGATATTTTTTTTATATCACTTTCACATATTGCACACCATTCAATCCTACCTAATGAAATTCATATTGATGGATTAGTCTTTCCATTCTTGGGAACACATTCAGAGATAATTGGCCCAAACCCCCAATGTCAGTTCCCTGGAAACGGGACTTCTCCTGCCACTGAATGTAGAAATCCATCACATTTATACCTTCTAGGAACAAAGGGATCTTTATGCCATCTCATCCTGCTTCTCCTCAGGCACATGAAAGTTCTTTAATAAGGACTGAATTATGTTCGATATATTTTTTAATCACATGTAGAATAGTATTTACAATCAAAATAAATTAAAAGTAGGTAGAACCCCTAAGAAGGAAAGATGAATGTATTTGTTCTGAGGAAGAGTGAAATAATGTACTTCTGTCAGCATTAAAGGATCAGCCCAGTGAGCATATTAAGGAGAACGTACTTCCATTTGGATATTCACAAAGATTGACTCTGAGACTCAGGACATTGTTGCTTAATGTCTCCATATATTAGCTCCCCATGGGAGTAAACATATCCTATAATTAGATGTAGTAAGAGAACAGTGTGAGCCCTCCCAATGAATTTTTCTTCTGCCTTTTCAAATTTGTGTTAGGCCTATAAGGTGGCTTGTAGGTGGGAGAAAGACCAAGGTGGATGATGCTGAATCTAGAGCAAGCCTTAGAATAAAATTAGTTTCTTCAGAATTTTTTTTTTTTGGAAAGCTCAAGACTGGCCCAGACCTTTTGAGACTCCTCTGAACTAGTGTGCTAATTCCATATCCCATACTCCCAATCCTAGCTATAAACAGAACTGCCCTCTGAATCTAGAGGAGATTTCAGGTGAATAATTTCTCTCATATATCAAACTACGTAATTAATGTGACACTAGAGGATAAGTATTATTGGGCTCTCCTTCCTTAGTGATGAATGAAATAAATCAGGAATGCCATGATGAGAAGAGGACATTGTTTTCTAAGACTCAAAAGGACAACAGGAGTAGCATCATTAAACCTGAAGTCGATAGGTTTTTAGTTAATAGATTTCTGCATTTATTTTGTTGATAAGAACTTAAACTAAAGGATTTCAGTATCCAGGTTTCAGAATCTGAGTAGAGTAAAATGATTTTAAAATCATGCACTCATAAACATAAATATGCAGGGAATACTATTCTCATGGGGCCAACTAAATAAGAATTAGGACAACAGAGGAATACAAAAAAGTAACAAATCACTCTCACCTTCATTACAATTTCAGGGAAAAGCATTTCCTATTCTGAAAACCATCCCCAATTCCAAAAAGTACCAACTCAGAGATCTACCGAATTTAAGTTCTGAAAGAGAAATTCTATACTCTTCATCATGTTTGCCCTTCCTCCCTTCCTTCCTTCCTTCCTTCTTTCCTTCCTTCCTTCCTTCCTTCATTTTCTTTCTTTCTCTTTCTTTCTTTCTTTCTTTCTTTCTTCCTTCCTTCCTTTCTTTCTTTCTTTTTTCTCTCCATGTCTGTCTGTCCCCTTCTCTTTCTCTTCTGTCTCTCTTTCTTTATCCTTGTCTCTCTTTCTCTCCTCTGCTCCTCTGCTCTCTCTCTCTCTCTCTCTCTCTCTCTCTCTCTCTCTCTCTCTCTCTCTCTCTCTCCCTGTCTCTCTCTGTGTCTCTGTCTCTCTTTCTTCTGCCTCTCTGTCTTTATCCCTGTCTCTTTCTCTCTCTGCTCCCTCTCTCTCTCTGTGTCTCTGTCCCTGTCCCTGTCTTTGTCACTGTCTCTGTCTCTCCCTCTCCCTCTCTCTGTTTCTCTCTCTCTCTCTGCATAATTAAAAGCCTTAGGCAAGGCATCATTACTGGTCTTAGAGAAGTAAACACAATACCTGTTCAAGCTTGGCTGGTACATTTGCTGTAATGTTTTCAGGGGTGTTGTCTTGAGACTGCTGCTTACTTAAACCTTTTGCAGCATCTTTGAACATGGTGTCTTTTTCTAGTAAACTGTCTTGCTTGGCAATTGGTAACACCAGTGGACTGCTATAAGAAAGAATCAAGAAGGCAATTAGTCATCCTTTAATTTCTCCAACAAGCCCAAACATTTATGACTAATAACCTGTCTATATAACGATAAATCTATGCAGAGAAAAAAACTATGGCTCTTCATATTCTAAAATGAGACATCAGCTAGAGAACTAAAGACTATTCCATTAAATTTGTTGCTATAGAACTCAGCTATCAAAATTAACAGAATATTCATAAGAAATTCACATTTTCATTTTAGCTTTAAAAGTTAAACAGTCCAAAGATAATATTCATGACTTTATATTTGACTGTGATAGGTACATAAATCAATAAACAATTTAAAAGGTGAATGACTAATCTGAGCTAGATTTTCAAATATGATAATATATTGCAACCACTTCAATAAAGGAAAGGTCATAAAATGCACTAAAAATAAAATGCATCTCTTGTAATATCTATTTCTATTATACTGAGTAAATGGAATAATTTTGAATTTTAAAAAATATATTATGTAATAAAGGTCAGTGTTATAAATGTTGATTGCAATGAAGTTCCACAATGGGAGTAAAGGAAACCTTTTGTTATTTCAGTTTGACAATATTATAAATTGGATAGATTCCATTATGTTAGTACTGTTTCAATTCATACAGGAAACTTACTCATATTTCTTGGTGGTTCTAAAAGGCTTTATTTCCAGAATGTATTATTTTGCTATGTTTATCGTCCCAAGGAGAAATAAACACCACATAAAAGTCTAATATATAAGAGAACACTTTATTAATAATATATTTAGGAATTTATTTTTGCTAAATTGTTAACATATTAAATGACCCAATGGTAAGGCATACATAATTAATTAATTAATTTTATGCACATAATTATTTTGCATAGCCCACTACTTTTGTACAAGTCTTCTGATTAGAAATTGAAATGACTTCTCTTCAAAATATCTGAATATATCTGACATTTACTAGCTGTGTGACCCTCAGCAAGTCACTTAATCCTGTTTGCCTCAGTCTCCTCATCTATACACATGGACTGGAGAAGGAAACAACAAACCACTCAATATTAAGATCCAAAATCAAATCATATATTCAATAAATGAGAAAATCCATTATTGGTGGTAAAATTCAGCTACATTCAAAAATTTATTGAACATTCTGAGAGTTCATAAAGTTCCAAAATACAACAATTGTTGTTTTTTTTTTTTAGGGGGGGTGTTTTTGTTTTGTTTTGTTTGTTTGTTTGTTTTTGCTTTTCTCCAAACACCTTGTCAACACATAAAGCTAACAAATTAGGAGGTTGAAAGTGAAAATACATGTCAGTTGAGAGGTTCACTACTTTGCTTTTTGTGAGTGTTTAAATGTATGGGACAAATATCCATTTTGTGCTTTGTGATACTGTAATAGCAAGGCAATTTGAAGATCTTCCCTGTCCCTTAATGGTCCTCAGAACCCAATAACAGAAGGTTGATTAGGGGAGGTTTGACCCTCCCCTAATCAGTAAGACCCACACCTTTTGTTACTTTGTAATTAGGAAGTGGGTCATGAAGGTTGTAATGTTCTCTCATCCTGGAAAAGGTTGTATATATACCCTGAGTTGAGATTTTGCTCTGGGACTCACTCATAGGAAGTGTTGTGTGATTTGGCCAGATGAGACTCTGAAAGCCTTGAGCCCTCTGGCTTTGAAAACCCAGATGTTGGTGTTAATCTCTCTGGTAACTAACACTGTATGTATGCAATGGTCAGACAGCTAAAAACCCTGTCTGTTGGTTGATTGAATTGTGTTATTTTTTCTATCTGTATTTTTTTTTCTGCTTGTAATTTCTCTGTATTTTCTGAAGTTCAGGATGCTAACTTTTTCCCCTGAACTAAGTGAATGATATATATGTTTGATTAAAGTAAGATTGTTAACTCCTTTTGAGTTACTTTCTTTTAGAAAAGCAGGTCAAAGAACCTGCGCAAGCAGCCGTCATGGGTATGCTAGGGTGCTTACTGTTACAGGGTGAATACAATATTGTAAATACATGAATTAGAGAATGAAAGACTTAGATCCTAGTTTTCAGGAGTTTATAATCAGTTTTTTCTTCTTTTTCAGCTTGCAATATATTTAACCATCAAACTAAGTACATCTTAAAAAAAGAAATGAATAGACAATTTAAAATATTATATAATCAAGTGCTAATCTATTAAATACTACAAGGACTATAATAATTTCAGGGTTAGCTCTCATGCATTCAGACAAGTAGATTACAGTTTCCTCATAGTCTATAAAAGGACATTAGCTGTACTGAGAGATAGTAAGAAAGATTTACTGGAGAAAGTGAAAAAGTGTAAATCTTTATAGAAAGATAATATTTGGACAGGTGTTGAGGAGATAAAATGAGTGCATTCTAGAGTAAGAAAATAATACAATATTATTTGCATTAATAAGGTAATAAGGAGCAGTGTCTTTGTGCTCACGAAGTTTGCATTTTAGAAGGAGGATCAGAATAGATTATTGAGGAGCTTGACGAGGAGGAATTTAGATTTCATGTGGTCAAAAAAGTGGAAAAATAATAATGATAAGAGATAGAATTTTTTTAAATTAATTTATTAGTTTAGTTTCAGTTAATAAGATTCAATTCCATAGTTCCTTGATTTTCAAATTTCCTTTACTTCCCTCCCCCCTCCCCTCATGACATCATATAGTACAGTATAGGGTCTGCAAATGCATTCATATTAAACATTATTCTAATTACAAAGGCATATTGTACTAGGTGGGATGAAAGATGGTAAGGAAGAAGTAAAACCAAACAATGAGAAGAACAAGATCATTTAGTTTGCTTCCATCAGGATTCAGGCTCAGTTCTTTCTAGTTATATCTTTGGATGGCGCATTTCTCACTTTCTTGAGTATTCAGGATTAACTTATATCACTGCATTGCTGAAAAGAGTCCAGTCTGTCATAGTTGGTCGTCACAGATATGGTATGTCTGTGATTGTATACAAATTTCTTCTGATTCTACTCTTCTCGCTCAGCATCAGTTTGTATAAGTCTCTCCAGGTAATTATGAAATCCGTCACCTCCTCGTTTCTTATAGCACAATAAAATTCCATTACATTCATATACCACAACTTGTTTAGCCATTCCCCAATTGATGGGCACCCCTTTAGTTTCCAATTCTTTGCAACCACAAAAAGGGCTGCTAAAAATATTTTTGTACATATGGTTCTTCCTCCCACTACTATGATCTCTTTGGGATATAACCCTAGAAGTGGTATGGCTGGGTCAAAGGGTATGAAATTATTTATAATCCTTTGGGCATAATTCCAGATTGCTCTCCAGAATGGTTGGATGAGTTCACAACTCCACCAGCAATGTATTAGCGTTCCAATTTGCCCACATCCTCTCCAGCATTTGTCACTTTGTTGTTTTGTCATCTTAGCCAATCTGACTGGAGAGATGTGGTATCTCAGAGTTGTTTTGATTTGCATTTCTCTAATTAATAGTGATTTAGAGCATTTCTTCATATGCTTATAGATATCTTTAATTTCTTTCTCTGAAAACTTCCTATTCATATCCTTTGACCATTTCTCAATTGGGGAATGACTTGTATTCATATAGATTTGGCTCAATTCTCTATAAATTTTAGAAATGAGTCCTTTATCAGAGACACAAGTTGTAAAAATTCTTTCCCAATTTCCCACCTCCCTCCTGATCTTGGTTACATTGGCTTTGTTTGTGCAGAAGCTTTTCAATTTAATGTAATCAAAATTATCCATTTTGCATTTTATAATGCTCTCTAATTCTTGTTTGGTCCTAAAATCTTCCCCTCTCCACAGATCTGTCAGGTAAACTATTCCTTGCTTTCCCAAATTGCTTACAGTATCATCCTTTACACCTAGATCATGCACCCATTTAGACTTGATTTTGGTATATGGTGTTAGATAATGGTCTATGCCCAGTTTCTGCCATACTGTATTCCAGTTTTCCCAGCAGTTTTGTCAAATAGTGCATTCTTATCCCAAAAACTGGGGTCTTTGGGTTTATCGAACAATAGATTACTATATTCATTAACTGCTGGGTCTCCTGCACCTAATCTATTCCATTGATCCACTACTCTACACCTCTGCCAGTACCAAGAAGTTTTGATGACTGCTGCTGTATAATACAGATTAAGATCTGGCATAGCTAGTCCACCTTCCCTAGCATTTCTTTTCATTGATTCCCTTGATATTCTAGACTGTTTGTTTTTCCAAATAAATTTTGTTATTATTTTGTCTAACTCTACAAAGTAGTTTTTTGGTAAATTGATTGGAATGGCACTAAATATATAATTTAGTTTGGGTAAAATTGTCATTTTTATTATATTAGCTCAACCCAGCCACGAGCAATTGATATTTTTCCAACTATTTAGATCTGTTTTTATTTGTGTGAGAAGTGCTTTGTAGTTGTGATCATATAGATTCTGGGTTTGTTTTGGCAAGTAGATTCCCAAATATTTTATAATGTCTACAGTGACTTTAAATGGGATTTCTCTTTCTACCTCTTGCTGTTGAGTTTTATTAGAGATGTATAGGAATGCTGAGGATTTATGTGGGTGTATTTTATATCCTGCAACTTAGCCAAATTTATTTATTGTCTCAAGTAATTTTTTACTTGATTCTCTAGGATTCTCTAAGTATATCATCATATCATCTGCAAAGAGTGACAGCTTGGTCACTTCTTTGCCTAATTTGATTCCTTTGATTTCTTTTTCTTCTCTAATTGCTACTGCTAACATTTCTAGTACCAGATTGAATAAGAGGGGTGATAGTGGACACCCTTGTTTCACTCCTGATCTTATTGGAAAGGCTTCTAGTTTATCCCCATTGCATATAATACTTGCTGATGGTTTTAGATAGATGCTAGCAACTATTTTAAGGAAGGCTCCATTTATTCCTATACTTTCTAGTGTTTTTAATAGGAATGGATGTTGTACTTTGTCAAAAGCCTTTTCTGCATCTATTGAGATGATCATGTGGTTTTTGCTAGTTTTGTTGTTGATATGCTCAATTATATTGATGGTTTTCCTAATATTAAACCATCCTTGCATTCCTGGAATGAATCCTACCTGATCAGGGTGTATTATTTTTGTGATAAGTTGTTGGAGTCTTTTGGCTAATATTTTATTTAGAATTTTTGCGTCTAAATTCATGAGGGAAATTGGTCTATAATTTTCTTTCTCTGTTTTATCTCTTCCTGATTTAGGAATCAGTACCATATTTGTGTCATAGAAAGAGTTTGGTAGGACTCCTTCTTCACTAATTTTCCCAAATAGTTTGTAGAGTATTGGAATCAATTGTTCTTTAAATGTTTGATAGAATTCACTAGTGAACCCATCTGGCCCTGGAGATTTTTTCCTAGGGAGTTCATTGATGGCTTGTTTGATTTCTTTTTCTGAGATGGGGTTATTTAGGTAATTCACTTCCTCTTCAGTTAATCTGGGCAATTTGTGATTTTGTAAATATTTATCCATTTCACTAAGATTGTCATATTTATGTGCATACAATTGGGAAAAATAATTCCTCATTATTTTTTTGATTTCCTCTTCATTGGAGGTAGATTCACCCTTTTTATTTTTGATACTGATAATTTGGTTTTCTTCTTTCTTTTTTTTTTATCATATTGACTAAGGGTCTATCAATTTTGTTGATTTTTTCATAAAACCAGCTCTTAGTTTATTTATTAATTCAATGGTTTTCTTAATTTCAATTTTATTAATCTCACCTTTGGTTTTCAATATTTCTAATTTAGTACTAAGTTGGGGATTTTCAATTTGTTCTTTTTCTAGCTTTTTCAATTGCATGTCCAATTCATTGACCTCCCTTCTCTCTGCTTTAATTAAGTATGCACTCAGGGATATAAAACTTCCCCTGAGAACTGCCTTTAGTGCATCCCACAAATTTTGGTATGTTGCTTCATTATTATCATTCTCTTGAATGAAATTATTGATTGTTTCTATAATTTCTTCTTTGACCCACCAATTTTTTAGGATTAAAATGTTTAGTTTCCAATTAGTTTTTAGTCTATCTTTCCATGGCCCTTTATTGCATATAATTTTTATTGCATCATGATCTGAGAATGATGCGCTTACTATTTCTGCCTTTCTGCACTGGATTCTGAGGTTTTTATACCCTAGTACATGGTCTATTTTTGAGTATGTACCATGCACTGCTGAGAAGAAAGTAAATTCCTTTTTTTTTTTTTTTTAAAAGCAATTGGGGTTAAGTAACTTGCTCAAGGTTACACGGCTAGTCATTATTTATGCGTGGGTGCTCGTTTTCTGAGGCCGGATCTGATCTCGGGTCATCCAAACTCCGAGGCCGGCGCTCTTACTCACTGCTCCACCTAGTCGCCCCTTTAGGGCAATTGGGGTTAAGTAACTTGCCCAAGGTTACACGGCTAGGTTTTTGTTTGTGCGGATTAAGTGTCGGAGGCCGGCTCCGAACTCAGGTCCTTCTGATTCCAGGGCCGGCACTCTATTCACTGCGCCACCTAGCCGCCCCAGTAAATTCCTTTTTATCCCCATTCAGTTTTCTCCAGAGATCCATCATGTCTAGTCCCTCTAAGATTCTATTCACCTCCTTAACTTCTTTCTTGTTTATTTTGAGGTTAGATTTATCGAGTTCAGAGAGGGGAAGATTAAGGTCCCCCACTAGTATAGTTTTGCTATCTATTTCTTCCTCTAATTCCTTTAACTTCTCCTCTAGGAATTTAGATGCTATACCACTTGGTGCATATATATTAAGTAATGATATTGCTTCATTCTCGATGGTGCCTTTTAGTAGGATATAGTTTCCTTCCTTATCTCTTTTAATTAGATCTATTTTTGCTTTTGCTTTATCTGAGATAAGTATTGCTACCCCTGCTTTTTTTACTTTAGCTGAGGCATAATAAATTTTACTCCAGCCTTTTACCTTTACCCTGTGGGCATCCCTTTGTTTCAAATGTGTTTCTTGAAGACAGCATATTGTAGGATTATGGTTTTTAATCCATTCTGCTATCCGCCTCTGTTTTATGGGAGAGTTCATCCCATTCACATTCACAGTAATGATGACTATCTGTCTCTTCCCTTCCATCCTATTCCCTCCCCTGTTTATGTTTTTGTTTATTCCTTCTCCCTTCCCCTCCTTGAAGTTTTCCCTTTTGACCGCCCCCTCCCTCAGTGTTCCCACCCAGTGACCCCCCTTCTTAACCTATCCTCTCCCCTTACTACTATTTCCCTCCCTTATAATCCCTCCCTTTAGTCTCCTCCTTTTCACCCCCCCCTTACCCTCCCACTATCTATAGGACACAATAAATTTTTATACTTATCAGAGTAAATTACTCCCCGTTTGATTCCAAACCAATGAGAGTAAATTTCAAACAGTGCTCCTCTCCCTCCCTCCAATTCCTCTATTTAATGAATTTATGTGTCTATTCACGTTAGATTCTTAAACTTCACTGATTAATTTGATCCTTCTTTGAACCAGAACCAGTGAGAATAGTGTTTAAATGATGTTCCTCTCCCTCTTACTTTCCCTTCTTCTATAGTGTGTTTTGATGCCTCTTCAGATGGCATACTTTACCTTTTCCTAGCTCATCCTTTCCTTTTTCCCATTACAGTACCATTGATCCCCTTAATAGTCTTTTTTTTTTTTAGACTCCATGTTAGTGCATTCATACCCACACCTTCTAAGTATAACCCTTTTGCAGGTCATGATAATCATAGAGATTTCAAATATTGACAGTTATCAGCTCCACATATAGGGATGTGAACATTTTGCTCTTGTTGCATCCCAGGTAATGAGCTTGTGTTTGTGGGTGTGGGTGTGTGCACTTCTGCATGTGTGAGTCTATGTTACCCTTGTTTACCTTTTTATGTTCTTCTGGAGTCTTGTAATTGGAGATCAAATTTTCCATTGAGCTCTGGCTTTTTCATTAGGAAAGTCTGGAAGTCCCTTACTTCATTAAACGTCCATCTCCTTGCCTGAAAGATTATGCTCAGTTTTGCCGGGTAGTTAATCCTTGGTTGTAGTCCTAGCTCTCTTGCCCTACGAAATATCAAATTCCAGTCCCTCCGCTCTTTTAATGTAGAAGCTGCTAGGTCCTGTGTGATCCTAACTGTAGTTCCTCGATATTTGAATTGTTTCTTTTTGGCTGCTTGTAGAATTTTTTCTTTAATCTTATAATTCTGGAATTTGGCTACTATATTTCTTGGAGTTTTCAGTTTGGGATCTCTTTCAGGAGGAGTCCGGTGAATTCTATCAATAGCTATTTTATCTTCTGATTCCAGGACCTCAGGACAGTTTTCTTTGACAGTCTCTTGGAGGATGTTGTCTAGACTGCTTTTCTCATCATGGCTTTCTGGTAGACCAATAATTCTTAGGTTGTCTCTCCTGGATCTGTTCTCTAGGTCAGTTATTTTTCCACTGAGATATTTTACATTTTCTTGCAATTTTTTGATCATCTTGTTTTTTTTGATTGACTCCTGCTGCATCATAGAGTTCTGAGTTTCAGTTTGATTGTGTCTAATTTTTAGTGAATTATGGTCTTCAGTGAGTTTTTGAAGTTCCTTTTTTAGGGAGGTATTTTCTTTTTCCAAGTTGGTCGTTGCCTCCCTGATTTGGTCCTTAAAATTTTTCTTAAGCTCCTCCAGGAATGCTATTTAGGCTTGAGACCAGATCATGTTTCCTTCTGTGGTCTCTGGTGTGGGCAGAGAGTCTATATTGTCCTGTGTGTTTTGTTGTTCTTGCCCTGCATAGTATGCTCGAATAGACTTTCTTGCCTTCCCCTTCTCCTTTTCAGCTTCCTTCCTTCCCATTGTGACTTCCTGTTTCTTAGTGTCTCAGGCTATGAGTTTGGGGCCTGATCCTTGACTTTGAATACCTCTGGGTGGCTAGTTTATGGCTAAGTCAGGGAAGTCAGTGAGGAATGTAGATGTGTAGGTGGGGATGAGTCTGACCACTTCAGATTTCTGCCTCTATACCCCTGGGCTATAAGTAGGCTTTTGTTGGTGAGGTGAGGTGGGGCTTGTTGGGTCCCCTCCCTCTCTTCTCTTCAGATTCCTGGCTGTCTCAGTTACACCCTTTCTTGGAGATTCTCAAGCCTGAGGCTATTTCCATTAACTTGGGATTTCAATCTGGGTGGGAGACTTATCTTTGGGTTTTCTGCTTCATGAAGGAGGGATGGGAGGATCAGAGCAGCTAGAATTTACTTTGCCATTCCAGCCCCTGTATTATACAGGCAGGCAGTTTCTAAACTTCCAGGCTGGGGGCTGAATGCAGCCTGAGAACCCACTCTCCCCACTGGGGGCCTGACTCTCCTACCTGGCTCCAATGATCCGTTCCCTCTGCGAGATGACTGCGATTCGTCCTTGGTAAGTCTGCAGGCTGGGGCTTTTGCTCTCTCTGGTGTAGTCTGCTTGCCTGCTCTTAGGTCTGAGCTGTGCAGACCCCACGCGCTCTGCGCTCGACCTGTGCAGACACTCTGGGCAACCTCCTGGGCTGGATTCTGCCACACTCTGTCTTCCACTGTCCGCTCAGATTTACCCTTTTGGACTTAGTGACAGAGGAGCTCAGCGAGGTTACTGCTTCCTTTCCGCCATCTTGGCTCCGCCCCCAAAGAGATAGAATTTATACATAGCACTCTGAGTTTTGAAAACAAATTATATGTCTAACACCAGTTTGGTTTTTTTAATAAAAAGATACTAGAAGGGTTGAAGTATGAAAAAGAGCCTTAGCTCTGTCAAAAAGCAGAAGGAAAATGGGAATATATACCCTGGGGCATTAATTTTTCAAACTCTACTTGGTTTTTCTCTAAAGATAGGAGGCATGGCATGCTGATTAAATGTGTCTCTAAGTGCTAGGATTTTCTTCTGAAAAGGAAAGCAGAAATGTAATAAAACATAATTAACAAAAACAGCAATCCTTGCCCATCATGACTAAGATAATTGTATAGAAATGGAATGTCAAAAAAAATGAAAAGAAAACAAATGTGGACTTACATGACGCTGTGGTAGGGCTAGTTGCAGCAAGGTTAAATCAGTGGGGTGACAAAGTAGTTCTGAATTCTAATCCTCAAGTGAATACTCTCTCACTTATTTACTGAAAGGAATTCAATTAGCCTTTGGTGTCTTTCTCCAATTGAAAAAAGCAAAAAAAAAAAAAACCCCAAAAAATAACAAAACATGTTCAGAATAGCTGGCAGAGTGAGATTCCAGAATCCCTGAAAAATTGTGTGACAGAGAGCTTTGAATTGAAATTTATATGGAAATAATAAAAAGTGGGGAAAAGACATGGCATCTTTTAAAAAAAATGAATACCGATTTAAATGTATAAACTGGTGATCAAATATTAAATCTGGAAAAATATTTTCATAATCTTAAAAAAAAAAATCCAAGCATCTCTTTAAGTACCACCAGATAGTTGCAAATAGCCTTTAAAACATTTCTGGGCTTGTTAACTAATTCAAGGCAAAGCCAAAGTGGAGGAGGCATACATATTGCTCTGGAAAGCACATGATATAAGATTGTTTATAGAGCCAACCTAAAGAAAATCCACTAGTAAACACAGCCCCAGAGAAAGGTCAGGGTCCTACAAAGACACAATCTATCTCAACCAGCAATAGCTTGGAATTTACTGCATTTCCTAGGAAATAAAGATATGATTTAGGAAGAGAGTCATTAGGTCCATAGAAGGGCCTGTCCACTAGTTCAAAAGATTGTAGGGCCATAGGTTCAGAGCTAGAGGAGATTATAGGCGTCTTTGAGTTTAACTCCCCACCCCCATTTTATAGATGGAAAAACTGAGGTTTTCAGAACCAAAGTGTACAGGTACTACAGGATTAGATACTCTGAATTCTAAGCTAGCACTTGCTCTACTGAAGGGCATTTATGGAATAAAGTGGCGCCAGGATGGGAAAAAGTTGAAAATTGCAGATGTACAGTTTAATGAATATGATCCAGGTCTGAACCCATATGATATGGATTCTGGTCCTTGAGTAAGTATCAATAGTCATAGGGAAGATATAAAATTGTATACATTAGGCCTTTTTATTTCAGAGAAAGACTCTGGGTAGAACATAAACCTCTTGTTAGAACTAAGTCTCCAATATTTAATCTAGTCCCTCTGTCTTCAATTAATATATGGATTACTTATGAAAGGAAATCAATCTCTAGAATAAGAATCTTTTATGCTATTGGTAAGAAAATCTCTCAACTATGATTCATAAATTCTCGTTTAGATGTGGATTAACAATAATATCACAACTATTTAGAAGAAGAAGTTGTGATTCAGTAATTTTGTGCATGGAAATATATACCTAGACTATCATGGACAGAAAAGAACATCCGTTTGAAACAGGGTAGGTAGGATAGGTAGGAAAGGAAACAAATCCAGAGGAAATTCTTTCCTTGCATGATAATCCAGCTATGGAGACCCCAAGAAAGTAAAGAGAACAGGGAATTATGAGGGCACAACACTTCCTGGATAACGTAGGATGATAGTCAGTAAACTTGAGAAAAGTGGCTCGTTTGACAAGTGGGCAGAAAAATAAGAGACAGACACAGTAGGCCAGTGGCACCTATTGATACAGAGCTGTAGGCATCCTTTGGGACAGGATGGAACTCAGATCATCAAGTTTACATAATGTAGGAAGGGATATAATGGCATGCTGTTTTGTTCCGACAAAAGTTATTGGGAGATGATCAATAGCTGTGGGGAAGCTCATTTATCTCATTTTACTAAGACAACGGCCACCCTGGCTCTAAGTGGACTAGAAAGGGGTTAGACTGGAAAAATCAGTTTAAGCCTGAGGGGGTCATGCCCCAATCACAAGTATCCTCAGTACCATGCCTATGTAATCTGCATATAATCTGCATATGTAGAGGGAATGTAGAATACACACACACATACACACACACACACACACACACACACACACACACACACACACACACACACACACACACAGAAATAATGTGAGGAATTTGACTAATCCTAAATCTACCAGGAAGGACAGCACTGTAGACCCTCACTCCTGCTTCTTTATTAGTGTGGGTGTGTCCCTAGTGAGCACCTTATCTGCTTCCTTGCTGGATGTGTAATAAACACCTTCCTCTGCACACTCTGTTTTTGAGTTCTTTCAGTGAGAAGGGGTTTCATCTTTCAAGGGGTATATCATGTGGGTCTTCCTAAGGGCCCCAAAAGAAGCAGTGGGCAGTCGAATCTTATCCAGGCTACCTCCCTGACCCAACCTGGGAAGTCCTGTAATCCCCAAAAGCATGTTTCTCATATATAAAGAAAAAAAATCATTCCATAGTTCAAATATTCGGTTTTACATAGTAATATACTAAAGAGGGATTAATCTGTAACATGTGACTTATGTATTTAGTCTTCTCTATGCAACTCTACTATATGAGACTATAATGTCTGTTTCTGTGTAATCTATGCATCATGGCTAATTTCCATTTATACTAAAAGTAATGTGGTGTAACTGGGCCTCTGAACCTATATAATTTGCAAGGCGTATACATTTATTGAATAGATTAAGAACATATTAGTCATATACAAGAGCTTATGGTTGACTGAGTGTTCCCTCTTCATTTTTTTTTTTTGGAGGCTGTGGAAAGATTAAAGAGGAAAGGTATGTGTGTCACATGCCACGCTAAACAAGAAGTCAGTTGGGAAGAACTATATTTCCCAGAATCTTGTACATTAAAGGAACATGTTCCAAAAGTTCCAAACAATTAATGCTCAGAAAAGAAACAAGAGGGAGAAGAAAAAGTCAAATTTTTTGACAGATCTCGGGTGTTAAGTACTGATCAGAATCAGCTAAATGGCCAGAAATACCAGAAAGCCATAAAAATATGTGATGAGGAGAGATAGGTCAGATGGGAACAGTGTGGCTACCTAACAGAGATGTGCATGTAAGCAACTCTCAGTATAACATATCAAGCATCATAGTATATTCAGACTTCTGGGACTTTTCTTATACTCGTCCAGTTTTTAAAATAAAATAAAATTGACACATTAATCCCTTTTGGGTTTATTACTATCCTGAATTCCTTGCTCAAAGGCTGATTAGATACATTGTATCATTTGCAGAAGTAGAATAGAATACTCCTAGACAAAATCTAAAATGAATCCTTAGATTATTATTTTCCTAGAGAAAGAATCTGGGCAGGAGGCAGGAGGTGGGGGAATGCATGATGTTGTTATGGATATGCCTCCAGGATTTGTCCTCTTCAGGTTTAAAGAATACTCATTTGTGTACTAATCCGCACACAGTAGGTTTGAGCATTAACTTCTACCTAGAAATTACAGCAAGAATTACTATTTCTTTCTTTCTTTATTTTTCCTTTTTGGAGGGGTGAAAGCTGGGCAGTTGGGGTTAAGTGACTTGCCCCAGGTCACACAGCTAGTAAAAGTTAAGTATATGAGATCAGATTCGAACTCAGGTCCTCCTGACTCCAGGGCTCTCTGGTGAGGAACTGCTATTTCTTATAATGTTTTCACAAATCTCTATTACAAAACTGCATAACACTCTAGGTGAGTTTCTTATTTTAAAAATTGCCCTTTGAGGAAAAATCTTAGGATTAATCAAGGTGCCTCCAGATATTCTGGAAATGGGAATTAAAGCAATAATTACCTGTTCTGTAAGAAGGGTCACTAATCAAATTGTCTTCACCTGCAGACAATCTGTCCATCCCTTACATTGGCTTCTTTGAGTGGCTTAGATCTTGGTTTCACCTCTAAAGTCCATATCTTGTCTTAATTCTCTCTTTCTCTGCCTATCTTTGTCTCTTTATCTCTGTCTCTCCACCTCTCTCTGTGTCTCTGTCTGGTCTGTCTGTCTCTCTCTGTATGTGTCTCTGTCTCTGTCTCTGTCTCAGTCTCTCTCTCTCTCCTTTACTTCAAAGACACATGACTGTCCAGATCTGTTTTTTTTTTTCAAATTAACACTTGTCAGCATAAATAGAAGCAATGACAAACAACATCCTTGACTGCACCCCTGGGGCTCAACATGCATAGCTTTTGGGCTTTATCCAGGCTTCAAACTTCTGAGGTCTATCTAGTACTGTTTTCAGTAACTCAAAAAGAAAAGATGAGATTTTACTTAGAGTCCCAAACCTAGTCTTTAGGGGAAAATGATTTTTAAAAAAAAGAGATTTTATTTTTCTAATGATAAGCCCTGGCAATTCTGTAGAAGTACTTCTCAGTCAATTTGATTCCCTCATTTGGGCACTTCTTTATTTAAATTCCTGCTTCTGGTTCCTGAAAAGTCATCTGTTAAACAATAGCAGAAGAATTTTAATAGATATGCAGAAGGGGCATAATGGAAGTGTGTCAGTTTGTTTGCTAGATGACACTTAGTTCCACAAATCCCTCAGGACATAGCAATAAAATCCAAAGCCTGCACACAGCCAGCTGCAGCCTTCCTTACCATTATAATGGTGGCACAATAGTTTTCAAATATGTATGCAGACTCCAGGGTTGTGAGCCCCACTGGAATTTATCTCAGCTGATGCCATTTCACTACAGTTGAGTAGACTGCAGTTCTGTTGATTATGAAAAACTACAGGTCATTCTGGGTCAATGCTACATTTAGAAAAACAACTGTTTCATAGAACTCTCAAGAATTGCCAGTGACAAGCGGGAGGCAGCAAAGAAAATCACTATAGGAGCACAATTGTATTTGACTATACTAAGAATTTTTCTTCTTTACATATAGATTAGTCTCACTTAGGGCAACATGACATAGTGGAAAAAGCAAGAGAATTAGAATCAGAAAGACCTGGGTTTGAATCCCATTTCTGCTCCTTTACAAGCTAGCTACCTGACCATGGGAAAGTCAACTTTTCTGAGTCAGTTTCTTCATCTGTAGAATGGGATAATACTATCCTAGGGGAATCAAATATAATAATACAGAGAATATGTTCTATAAATGCCAGAATATTGTTATTATGAAACAGATCATAGTCATTTTTCCTTATGAAATTCACAAAGAAGCACAGATGAATGAAGTATTCACATATTCAATTTTTAAACACAAAAACTGATTTCCCTTGGGAATTTTGAAGGCATCAAAATATGGGAGACAACCAAAGTAAAGCCAATCTCTCTACAATATTTCTGCACAGCTTTCAGTCGAGGCTTTGCCTAATCATTCTTGAACCAGTGACAAGATTATATTGCTGATGATGACTGCTTCCATTTTTCTGGATTGAATAATCAAAGGTCAGCACTGGAATACAATTTGGAAAGATGTGGGAGGAAAGAAGCAGGCCAGAAAGAGAGCCATATAAGATGAAACTTCCTTCAGGCAGGACAAGGTTATTTTTTTTTTTCAGAATTTAGCTCTCGAATTACTAGACTATTTGAATATGGCTGACTTAAGAAATGTATAGGAGAAAAAAAGAGGATCCCTCCACCATCACAGGGTCTGTCTTTCCACAATCCTCCAACATTAAATTCTCACTTTTTTTGTTCATTGTTGTCTATTTAAAACAGGTTCTTTCATTATTTTGTTTTCTTGTACTTCCTGTATTTTCTGAATTTCAAGAATCTATTCATGAAGTCTGAGATGCTCTTAGGACACATCTTATTTCATTATCTCAGGCTTTTGATATCCAATATTTTTCTCCTGGTGAAGGGGATGAGTACCTAAAGGAGGGAGTTTGGACTCGTTAAGTCCAGTCAAATTGTCTTTCTTCTATTTGTCTCACACTGCATTTCCAATCTCTGTGCCTTTTGATGGCTTTTTCCCCCAAGCCTGGAAGGTACTTCCACTTCAACTCTTCTCTTTGGATTCCCCCCTTTTTTTCCTTCTAGACCCAACTAAATCCTGATGATCTACATCTAGCACAATATTTGGCACACTGTGGGTGCCTAATAAATGCTTGTTGAACTGAAATATGCCCAAAAAAAGGGTCCACAAAGAGTTGTACATGACTGGAAAATGACTCAACAACAGTAATTATAGAAATGAGGGGCAGGTTCAAGTGATTTGGTACATATTGACTTTCATGACTTTGCACTCTAAAAGTTCTCTCGTTTTTTTTTTTTTCTTACTGATCAACTGTATATGTTCTGGCTTACTTGCCGACCCCTTCTTATACTTGTTCTATCAGTCATGTTCAAATCTTTGGGACTCTGTGTATCATATTACACTAATACTGTCCATGACATTTTCTTGGCAAACATACTAAACTAGTTTGCCATTCCCTCCTCCAGTGGATTAAGGCAAACAAAGATAAGTGACTTGCCCAGGGTCACACATCTAGTAAGGGTCAGAGCCTGGATTTGACATCAGGTCTTTCTGCCTCCAGACCCAATGCTCTATCCACTGAACTACCTAGTTGTCCCACTGCATACTGGGCACCCAACTGCCCTCTTACCAACTGTACCTAGTCTGGCTTATTTGTTAACCCATACTCCTACCATTTCTTAAATCTGGCTGTCCCTAGGAATTTTTCCTTGGCCTTCTTCTCTTCTCTCTCAGTGGCTTCAACCATCCACCGTGCAGAAAAGATGCAAACCTAACCAATTTCTCTCGGCAACTCCATTCTTGTATTTTAGCATCATGCTAGATCTCCCTAGGTGTCTGAACATCTCACATATCACTTGTTCAAAAGTAAACCTGAAATCTCTTCCAAATTGGATCACTACCTCCTTAATGTTTCTCTAGTTAATGGTGAGGGGGTCCTTGTGATGTATATATGTCTGTAGTATCAATCTGTAACATCAATTTGTAAATGGGGTGCTTTGGGATCTATGTCTGTAAAATCAATTTGTAAAAGCAGTCTGTAAGATCACATTTCCACCCCCCCCCCCAGCCTCAGGGCATTGACTCTGCCCCTTCCCCCTCACAGCACTCTGCCCAGCAACAACTCATGACCTGTTTATCTCTGCTTGAAACAATAAGTTATGTAAATGTTATCTCCCTTAGAGTGGCCAGCCCCACCATAAATTCTTCAATACCTTATCTATAGGGTAACTCCTTAGTCAATTATATACCCACACTGTCTCTGATGACTTTGGTGGGAGGCAGACTGGGCACTCTTTAGTGACATGTCAGGCCTAAAACCACACCTCCAGTTAGCCCCGCTTGAGCTATTTCCCAGTGAATCATGGGCAATACACCTGCGCAGTTGATATTAAAAGTGTATGGTCCTTTGAGCACTGACCACTCCTTAACTCCCCCCTGATCCCACCCTTACTCACCTAGTTAGCATAATTGACCCCTTAAAACTATGCCTGCGGCCTCTGCGAGTTTGAAGGTTCCATAAGAATCTAGCCCTCTGTTCTCTACAGCCTAACAATAAACTTTACAATTTCGGCTTCAAAGTCTGCTTGAGCCTGGTGAATTCCTTCCAGACTGGATGCCAAGAGAGGTATCCCTGGCAGAACCACTTACCCTCCCCCCCTCCTTATCACCCTTCCCTCTTCAATGGCACATTGTCTTTTCTTGCTACACATAAGTTCTTTCCTTTCATTCATTTCCAATAATTAGTTGTCAAATGTTGTTGTTATTAAGGAAATATTATTAATGAAAATTTATATATGTTGATAGAAATAAAATTGCAAAAAGTAAAATTAGAGAAAATAATTATTCAGATAGATATTGCATGGCAATGTTAACAAAGTATTTTTTTCACAATTCTTAAAAGAATTAAGTGATTTGCTCAAGGTGACCCAATATCTGAGCACAGGTGTAATATGTACAGTGTTGTCCTTTTCCCACAAGCTTAATTCAAAATTATTCATCCTTTCTGTTTTACTCCCTTTGCAAGCATCATAATTCTTGTGTAGGAGATCTGAATTCAGTAGAAGGTCACAGAGAGGAAAGAATGCTAGCTTTGGAATTAGAAGACTCAAGTTCAAACTTGCCACTCTGACTTCTTCCCTGTATGACCTTGGTCAAGTCATTTTCATCAATTGTAAAATGAGGGAGTTGTAATAAATGGTATCTCAGGTTATTATACAGCTCTTTATCTATGATCCTATTACTTCACACTTATGTATATTATATTTCATCTTATTGGATTCCTCACTTTTTTGTAGCCTATTGAATTTTTTCTATTCTATTCTCCAATGTTTTGATTACTTCACTTAGACAAATTTCTTGTATAAGTACAATAAGCATGCTATCTATTTCTTCATTCAAGTCAGTGAGAAAGATGCTAATAAGCACAAGGCTGAAGACAGATTGCTAGAGCATTAAACTAGAGACTTCACATGGAGTTGACACCTGAAACAATTTTAAGAGAAAGTCGCTGTGCATCCCCAGTTGGAGTATCCATACTAATATAGTACCACCTAGACTATAGAAGACTGGTCTGAATGTGTTCCTGACACAATTTTAAGAGAAAGTCGCTGTGCATCCCCAGTTGGAGTATCCATACTTATATAGTACCATCTAGACTATAGAAGACTGGTCTGAATGTGTTCCTGACACTAGTATGTTAGGCATATTACTTCTTTACCAAGTTATTACTCCTATACTGGCTACACTCTGGAAATTCTGAGGTCATTCACTGAGAGCTCCTCCTTCTTTCCTCTTAGGAAAACCACCCTGGCGCATGTAGGCCCTCATCACCTCATTCATAGGCTATTACAATAGCTTTCTGGTTAGTCTTCTCACCATAAGTCTCTCCCAATTCATCTGTCAAACTGATCTTCCTAAAATATAAGAGTGACCATGTCACTTCTCCCAGTCGTTTGTATATAAACTCAAATGATTCTCTATTGTTTCTAAAATCAAATATAAAATCCTCTGATGTTCAAAGATCTTCATAACTAATGTCTCTCCCTCTCCTCCCCATACTTTTCCAGGATTCTTATACTTTATCCCCTTCCATATACTCTGTCATCTAGTCATATTAGTCTCTTTGCTGTTCCTTAATCACAATTTTCTATCTCTAAATATCTGATCCCATGAAAATAAAATACATCAGGCTCTTCCACTTTTTGAGTATCAAGGATATTATTATTTCATTCTATCCTTTAAAGATGAAGGCACTTACAGTTTATTGGAAAGTGCTGGTAGATCATGGATTATCTCTTCATATGGTTCCTCTTGAGATAAGGAAGAAACAGATAAGGGCTCTTTCATTTTTTCCTCCCAGACTGTTTCTGCTTTGAGTAGCATTTCTTTAATAAATTCAGATGCTGCAATATCTATAAGGCAAACAGAAAGGAATTAGGGAAAGAGAGAAAAAATACTTTCTAAAATTCTTAACCAATAATTGTTTAGATGAACTTAAGATGGTTAAGTTTTATAAAACATAAAACACACCCACTCTCTAAAAAAAAATCTCAAAAATTCGCCATTTTTATGAAATCAGATTGTTAGCATTAAGAAGAATTTTATCTTGTTCTTAACCTGTGATACATTTAATTACAGTAAAAAGCAGTGAGATAAAAGTTATATTCACAGAAAAGAAATCAATGAAGCTAAAATCATTTTTGAATGTTACAAGTGAGGCTTGAAAGAATTTGAGGTGATTTCGTTTTCACAAAAGTATCCCTCCCTTGTAAATTGCATATTGATTCATGTGTCTCAAATTAATGGCAGCAGAGTGGCCTGCACAAAAGCCAATTAGTAAAACACCCAACCTTTAGATGAGATTCTCAATTGGGCTTTTAAAGGAAAAGGATTGGCTTTTCCTCTATGACTTTTTTTTAATCAATCAGAAATATCAATAGAAATGTATACACAAGCAAATTACTAGCAGATTTGAAATATGAATAGAATTGTATACAATGAGAAATTAATAGCAGCCACTGAAATGAGCATAGATTTTGTCAGGAAAGAATTATAGTTGGTTATAGTCGGTACAGTAGGCATTAACTAACTTCAGTTTTTAGCATGAAATAAAAAAGTACTAACAGGTTGCACAGAAGAAAAATTCACAATAAGTGCAAAGTAAAGGTATAATGAATTTGACATCCTCAGTTTCCATGAGCAAAGTATAGCATAACCAATGCAAATCAGCAGATTTAAGTTATGTGCATTTGTGAACATGGCTGGCAGATTTAGCAGCCACCAAGAGAACATTTTTTTTTGTTCCATGTTGTTATTCTTGCTCATTTTAGCATGAAGAAATTGAGTATAGAAGTAACACGTATATCCTAGGAGAAAACTATTTCAAAAACCTGGTAACTGGATGTTACAACTTTTGAAGAGTAATTGGCTAAGTCAACTCATTAAGCACCTATTATGTGCTAAGTTTTAGAGAAGAGACAAAATTTACATATTACACAGTTCCTATAAACTCCCATAGAGTACACTTTTTTATAGAAGATAAGGCCTATACCAACATTTGTAATAAAAATAGTACATTATAACCACTTAAATGCTGAAAGATAAATGCCATGTGAGCTGGTCTTGAGATATAAGGTATAAAAGAATATGAAACTTGGGTAGGGATCCCATTCAAAGAGGAGGCATCAGAGTCCTCTTTTCCTTTTGAAAGCTATCTGGGCCTCCTACTGTTTCAGATTTATCCAGGCAATGCAAAGCCAAGCTCCTACAAAGGAGCCCTCCTATATGTGTTGCCTCCCTTACTTAGAATGTGACTATGACTGTATGATTAAGGCAAGGGAGAGCTACAAAATATTACTGGAAAACCCAAATGTAGCATAGTAGAGTGGCATAGGACATCTCCTTTAGATAAAAGTCAAGGAAGGGGCATTGAAAAACAATCTCTTAGGTGAGCTTTAAGGAAAGAAAAGAGCTTCAACAAGAAAAAAAATGATATGAAAGTCTCTTCCAAGCAAGGAGGAGGGCCTGAGTGAATTAAGAGAGGTGGGAAAATGCAGGGAAAAAATCAAGGATTGATGTGGATACAGAGGTGTTGTAAAGGGTTAAAAATAATAGTAAGGCTTACTACTACTACTAAAATTACATCATCATCCTATAAACTGTGTAGTTTTCTGGCTTTCTAAATCTGATCCTTGTCCTATATCAATGCCTTTGCAAGCTTTTGCTTCAATAAAGCTCCCTTAGGCTAAAGAGAAGGTCTGATTGAATTCTTTCAAAACTGAACCAGCTCTCCCCACTCGGACCTTGACAGGATCAATTATAGTCTGGTTTTGTTGGAGCAAAAAAAGGCATAAAGAAGAGAACCAGAAAAGAGTAGATGTAACAAGAAAGCCATGGAGGGGAGTGTTCAAAAAGGGAGTGGGGTAGTGAATAGTCTCAAATGTTTCAGCTTGGTTAAAGAGGATAAAAACTGAGAAGAAAAACAATGGATTTGATAAATCAAGTCAACAAGCATCACTATGGTCTTACTAGGATCCAGCTAGTATGCTAGGTGCTGGGTATATTGTTATTGTTGTTGACTCCTTTCATTTGTATCTGACTTCTCATGACTCCATTTGGGGTTTTCTTGGCAAAGACACTGGAATGGTTTGCCATTTCCTTCTCCAGCTCATTTTACAGATGAGGAAACTGAGGCAAACAGGATTAAGTGGCTTGCCCGGGGGTCACACAGCTAGAAAGTATCTGAGGCCAGATTTGAATTCTGATGAGTCTTTCCAATTTCAGGCCCAACTCTTAATTCACTGTGTCTTCTAGCTGCTGGCCATATAAAGAAAGGAAAAAATAGTCCATTTTCTCAAGAAATTCACAATCCATTGAGGGAAACAATATATAAACAATTACATATAACCAAGATTTACAAAGGATAAGTAATCTTAGAAGAAAGGCATTAGAAAAAAAAAGAAGATGGGAGACTTTTTTTAGAAGGTGGGGTTTTAACTAAGACTTGAAGGTAACCATGAAAACCATGAGGTGGAGACAAAGAATATAGCACTCCAGACATAGAGTCAGGAGATAAAAATGTTATATTCAAGTAGAGTGGCATAGAATCAGGAAGACTTGAGTTCAAATGTAGCCTCAGACACCCACTATGTATATGACCCTAGTAAATTCATGTAACCTTTTTTTTTGCCTCATTCTCCTCATCTGTAAAGTGGGAATAATAAGAGCACTTACCTCACAGGGTTGTTGTCAGTATCAAATTGAATATGGTATTTTTACGTACAAACCTCCCTCTCTTTCTAACTTTCCTGTTACTTTTGAGGACATCATTGTCCTTTCAGTCACCCAGGCTCATATCCTGGGCGTCATCTTCCATTCCTCTCTCTCTCTCTCTCTCTCTCTCTTTCTCTCCACCAACCGTTAATGATCTGTTGCCAAGTTCTGTTGATTCCACCTCCCCAACATCATATATGCCCTATTCTCTCTTCTGAGACTGCTGCATCCTGGCACAGACTTTCATTACCTAGTAGACCACCCAGAGGTCAATGTAATCAGCACAATTTAATCTGAAAACAAGAACATTTGTAAAACCTTGGCAAGTATCAGAATTATTTCTATTTGACATCCTCTGTGACCCAGTCAAGCACCACTATTAAGGAAACACTTCCTTTTTTAATGCTAATTATCAACTCTGGGAAGAATAAAGCTAGGTGTCATGGGTTTAGAGAGGGCTCTACAATTGAAATGGTATTTATTACTGTTCTCAAAGGGTCCTAATTTAACAATAATTCTTTTTTAAATTCAAGTTTTGTTTTTTTTTTTCAAATTGTACCAATTTAGCCAAACTTTAAGGGCTAATGTGAGGATTTTGTAGTTTGTGATGATATGAGCCAGAGGTTGGATTTTACTGGCAACTAATTAACCTTTAGTATACATGCAATTATCACAGAGTTAGAAGCTATGACTAATTAGTTTTAGTTCAGTGGAGAAGCAATAGCCACTGTTGACAAGTGAAGTAGGTTAGAAAGATAAAATTTCATCCCAGCTAAATTACAAACAAGGGAGAAGCAAACAGGCCATCAAAAAGTTAAAGTCCCAGAAGTGAAGGAAATAAAGATGCCTCAGACACATAAAGCTTTTAAGCCTTAGATTAGAGCTTCCCGGAAGTACAAAAAGGGTACAAAAAAGACTTGATAAATTATTTACTTCACTCACTGTCAATGAGATTTTTATGTCAATCTGGTGAATATGTTAGACATATCATCTGATTTTGAACCTAATTGACATGTTTATTTTGATTTTTGAGCTATAGAGTAATATACAATCCCTACTTTAGCGTCAAAATGATTTAAATTAAAATTTAATGAGGCATATATTCATTGACTATTGAAATAAATTGATGAAGATGGAGGCAAGAGAGTGACAAAAAAGAGTTACAAAAAGTGGCTCCACTTTTTCAAAAAAGGAGACATATTAAGGTAATCTGGCAGTTTACCGTTTGGTAAATTATTTGAAAGTTTTGTTTTGTTTTTTTAAGATTAGCTAAGATTGTTTTCCTCTGTGAATCATGCTTTCTATATTCCATAGCAGAAGTAGTTGACAAAAATTGGGCAAAAACATCTTCTAATTTAAAATATATTTAATAAGAATAAAAAAATCCATTTCATAGCAGTCAATGAAACATTTCAGGGATGGTGACACTGAAAAATAATGTTGCATTGGCTTAAAGCAGGAGGCAAACTGTAATGGTGTGGAACCAGGACCTATAAGTGTAATTCTTCCCTGATGCCCTATTACTTAAAGTAATCTTTAAAAAGAAACAGTGAATTTTTGTTTGTGAATTATGCTCAAAATGGTTCTGGCAGCATTTATGTGTATCTATCTTTATATAGAGGAAGTTCATTGAACAATGGTTAGAGTGCTGGAATGCTTAGGTTCAAATCTAGTCTCAGATCCTTACTAATTATGTGATCCTGGGAAAGTCTCTTAATTTGTTTGCCTCAGTTTCTTCAACTGTAAAATAACAATAATAATAACATTTTCCTCACTGGGTTGTTGTGAGGGTAAAATGAAATAACATTTGTAAAGTACCTAGCACAATGCCATATATAGTAGGTGTTATATGAATGCTTATTCCTTCCTTTATCTGGAACAGTCAATACAGCAGGATAGTATAATGCAGAGATTTTCATAATATGGTCTCAGGAACCCTGAAGGGTTTCCAATATCCTTTCCTGGGATCCAAAAGGCCAAAACTATTTTCATAATAGTAATGACATTTTAATTTCTATTACAGTAAATATGAATAGCTATAACCCACATAAACAAAAGCTGTTTGCATGTTCCTTAATTATTTTCAAAAGTGCAAAGGAGTCATGAGACCAAAAGGTACTTATATAATGGATATTGAGTCTATCTTCAAGTAATGAAAACCTGGATTCGAGCTCTTTATATGGGACATATTGGTTGTATGACCTTGGAGTAGTCATTTAATCTCAGTACTGCTGGAAACCATCAGTTGCAGAATAGTTGCTGATCTCCATTTGTATAGAGGGTTTTTTCACTAGAAATTTCCTATACCAATAAAATCACAATTCCATTCTAAAAAAAATGGAAGCATAAGCAAAACAATACCAATCTCTCCTCACAAATAAATGAATGAACTGGATGATCAGAAAAGATTTATGAACCCACCTGAAGGTTTTTCTTCATTGCAGTTAAGAAGATTTGGATTGGCCTGATACATTAAAAGAAGCTTCACAATGTTTGTCTGGAATAAGAAAGGTAACAGATTTATGAAATAAAGTTTTATTTCAAATAGCAAATTTAGCTAAATAATCATTCTTTCTATCATCATTGAAACACAAAGTCATAGAATTAAAAAACTTGAAGAAAGTCTCCAATGTTTCTTCACAATGACACCTAGGGCTTCCACATGATATTCTTTATACACAAGCTCAGTCTCCCTCCTCAATATTTTTGACAATATATTGTTTTTATTCTTATGATTCCTGTGATGCTTACACTTTCCTATTTTGTATTTCTCAAGATACCTGTAGTGATAGAGTATACTTATACAAAGATAAACCTTTTAGGATGCCTTTCAAGTCTGAATTTTTATTATTTTATCTTACATATTTTTAAAACAAATTAATTAACATAACTGGTTTTTTGGGTGGTATTTCCCTTCCATAATTTTTTTTGATGATCTCCAGAACATCACCTGAATTTCAGGGGACTTATTTTAGTTCAACCATTGGCTGAAGCCTCCTGCTCTCTTCCCTCAGTATATAAGATGGAGAATGCTAAGCCATTTCCTCCAGTTTAAGGCTAGGTCAAAAATCTCTAGACCAGTGATATAAAATGACAGCTTTTCTTTTTTATTTTAAACAGTAAGAGAAAAGTAAAGGAAAACAATTTTTTACAACCCTTGGATAATTAGAACTACTACTACTACTACTACTACTACTACTACTACTACTACTACTACTACTACTACTATTACTATTACTACCACCACCACAAAAAACAACTCACATTTATTGCACTTAGAGCTTTGCAAGGTACTTTAAATATTTACAAGCTACACCTGAACCTTATTACTAATGAGTAAAGTTAACTTGACATGGTCTTAATAGTTAAACAAAAGAAATACAGAAAATTGAATGTTCAATTTTTCATAGAAGAAGTTTCAATAGTTTTCCAAAATTGTAACATTGACAAGTTTTATTCCCTTAAGATTTTCATATAGTCAACACTGTCTATTATAGTACACGAGTTTAAAGGGTTCAAAGTGAGTAGACTTTAGAAATCTCGCTAGTAAAAGATATGTGGGGAAAATCTGGGTCTATCTATGCTGAACTAAAGAAAGTCTGAAGACCTCATTAAGGTCTAAAAAATGAAACAGGGAGGAAGACATCAAAGAGAATCATTGTATGGACAGGAATGAGATGATAAAAATAACTCTTAAAGCCAAGAATAAAATGGTTTGGTGGGGAGATATGAGAATAGCCATGCCAGCAGCATTGATGTAAACTCCTGAAAGGTCCAAAGTAGAAAAATGATGGGCTGAAGAAATAGCAAAGGGATAAAAAGATTGAATTTCTTTTTATATTATCATGGAATTTTGGGAGCAACACAGCATGGTATGGGCAGTAAAATCAAGGGTTTTCTATTTTTTTTAAACTGCAAGAACCACATCTTATTAAGCCTAAAAATACTCTCCTGAAATTGGCATTGACACAATGGCTTTGACAGGGAATAAGCAGAAAAATATAAAAGTGCAGAGGAATTTAAGGAAATTACTATGACGGAATAATCATTGTGAAATCTTAAAATCTCATTATCTTTTTTTCTTACTATACAAAACATTGAGGTACTTATGCATACTTTCTCCTAAACACTTTTTTTTTCAAATGCTTTATTAACTTCTGGTTTACATCATTCATTTCTGTCAGATTCTGAGTTATAATTTTCCCCCATTTTCCCTGTACCTACCTCCCCACCATAATAGTCATACGGGATATCCCCTCAACCAATCTGCTCTCTCCCATGTCTTCTCCCATACCCCCTTCGACTTTTCCAACAGGGCGAGGTGAATCCCCGTGCCCCATTGCCTACACATCCTATCTTACAATTATATGCAAAATAGTATTAATCATAGTATTTATATAGTTTTAATAAAATTTGATTTTGAAAGGAAGATAAGCAACTCATTAGATACTGTACATGTGTAGCTATGCATAACATTACCATAGTAGATATATTGCAAAAGATTGACTATATTTCCCTCCCTCCCATCCCACCTTCCACCTGGACCACTCCCCACCTTGATCTTGTCCCTTTTCAAAAGTGCGTGCTTCCTACTTTCCTCCCACTCAGCCTTCCCTCTCCTCCAACACCTTCCCCCCTTCCCCCTATGTTCCTGTAGTTTGGGACATCCTATTTAGTATGCATGTCATTCTCTCCCTGGTCCAAATTCAATGAGAATAATGTTTCACCTTTTTGCCTTAATCTTCCTCCCCTCCCCTGCAACCACCTTCCCCTGTCTCCTCTACATGAGACAGTTCTCTCTCCCCATTATCTCTCCCCATTTCCCCTCACCACATTCTTCTCTCTCCTCTTAACCTCACCTTTTAAGTATCATCCCTTCCTATTAAATTTGACCTGTGCCCTCTATCTATGTATACCCGAAAACATATATAAACACATTCACATATGTATTCATATGCCTATATACCCTTCTTCAACTATTTTCCTACTGAGAAAAGTTACATCAGTTACAGTTATCGTTTTTCCCTGTAGGAATGTAAATAGTTCAACTTTGATAAGTTCATAATGATTTCTTTTCCCTGTTCACCTTCTCAAGCATCTCTTGCTTCTTGTATCTGAATGTCAAATTTTCTATTCAACTCTGGTTTTTTCATCAAGAATGCTTGAAAGTCAGGGGCGGAGCCAAGATGGCAGAGTAGAAACAGATCAACCAAGCCACTCTGCCCCCAGATTCCCCCCAAACTATGTAAAAGGGGACTCTGAACAACTTCTGGAGCCCAAGCACCCACAGAACGACACAGAGAAGCTAACCTCCCGCTGAGGACAGCCCAGCATCCCTGCAGGAAGGACCAGCGCAGCAGTCTGGGACCTGGCAGCGCGCAGCACGCAGAGCACAGGAGTCAAGCTGAGCCCAGGTCCGCGTGAGCCGAGGTTTTAGCCCCAGGGTGGCAGGGCCAGCAGCTGGCTGGAGGAACCCCAGAACACCAGGAGCTGTGGCGACTCCGGAATTATCAACATAGACTTGCCTAGGACAAAGTAAGAGGTTAGTCTCCTATGGACTTTGGGACCCGTATTTAGGGATTGCGTCGGCTCCCTCCCCTGGGGGCTAGAAGCCCCTGAGGACAAACACCATTTTGTAGTTTTCAGAGGCAGCTCCAGCTCCAGGCCTGCAAATCATAGGGAGATCCAGCGATCAGTCTTGGGGGGTAATCGCTCTTGCTTTCACCTCCCTGGATCTGGATTGTGATCTAGGGTGGAAGTCATGGGTGGGTTTACAGCTTGCCAGAAACGGAAGTTGCCCCCCACATGTTCGGGATGAAAATTCCTCTATCTGGCCTTAAAGCCATAGTGTGGCAACAAGCCCAAAAGTCAAGTAATTTAGCAGCAACATGCCAAGGCAAAGGAAACAGAAAAATGCAACCCTAGACTCCTATTTTGGGGGCATAGAGTGAGAAAAGGACTGTGAGTTCAGAAGTCCTGCTCCAAAAGCTCCAGGGGAAAACATGAGCGGGATGCAGGCCATAGAGGACATTAAGAAGGACTTTAAAAATCAAATAAGAGAAGCGGAGGAAAAATTGGAAAGAGAAATGAGAAGGATGCAGGAAAAGTATGAAATGAGGGTCAACAGCCTGACTGAGGAAAACAACACCTTAAAAAATAGACTCACTCAAATGGCAAAGGAGGCCCAAAAGGGCAATGAGGAGAAGAATGCCTTAAAAAGTCGAATTTGCCAGATGGAAAAAGAATCTCAAAAGTTCACTGAGGAGATTCATTCCTTCAGAGTTAGACTGGAGCAAATGGAAGCTAATGACTTTATGAGAAATCAAGATGCTGTTAAGCAGATCCAAATAAATGAAAGATTAGAAGGCAATGTGAAATATCTCATGGGAAAAACCACTGACCTGGAAAAGAGATCCAGGAGAGACAATTTAAAAATCATTGGACTACCTGAAAGCCATGATCAAGGAAAGAACCTAGAAATCACCCTTCAAGAAATTCTCAAGGAAAACTGCCCTGATGTTTTAGATCCAGAGGGCAAAATAGAGGTTGAAAGAATCCACCGATCACCTCCTGAAAAAGATCCCAAAAAGAAAACTCCCAGGAATATTATAGCCAGGTTCCAGAATCCCCAGATCAAGGAGAAAATACTACAAGCAGCCAGGAAGAAACAATTTCAATATTGTGGAAACACAATCAGAATAGCCCAGGACCTGGCAGCTTCTACACTGAGGGATCGAAGGGCATGGAATATGATATTCCAGAGGGCAAAAGAACTGGGAATGAACCCAAGGGTCACCTACCCAGCAAAACTGAGTATTTTGTTTCAGGGGAAAATATGGTCATTCAGTGGAATAGAGGACTTTCAAGCATTCTTGAGGAAAAACCAGAATTGAATAGAAAATTTGACATCCAGACACAAGAAGGAAGAGATGCCTGAGAAGGTAATCAGGGAAAAGAAATCAAAAGGAACTTATCAAAGTTGAACTATTTACATTCCTATATGGAAAAGCAATAACTGTGACTGATGATATCTTTCTCACTATGAAAATAATGGAAGAAGAGGGTGTGGTCATATGAATACATATGTGAATGTGTGTGTATATGGTTACAGTTATATATGGATAGAGGGCATAGGTTGAATTTGTTGGGAAGGGAGAATACTCAAGGGATGAAATTATGAGGTGAGAGAGGAAAGTGGCAGTAGGAGATGGGGAGAGACAGGGTAGGGTAAACTATCCCATGTAGAGGAAGCAAGGGGAAGTGGTTGCAAAAGAGGGGGAGAATAAGGAAGGCCAAAAAGGCAAAACCACATTCACATTGAATTTGGTTCAGGGAGAAAATGACATACATACTAAATGGGATATCTCAACCTGCAGCAGGATGGGGGAAGGGGGATGGGAGGAGGGATGATGGATGGGAGGGCATCCTTGGGGGGAGGGGAGGTTGGAGGTACCCACTATAGAAGAGGGACAGGATCATGTGGGGAATGGACGAGGTGGGGGGTGGGATGAGTGGGAGGGAATTATAAGCAGCCTTGTACAATATATCTACCATGATAATGTTTTGCAAAGCTAGACATGTACAACATATACTGAATTACTTATCTCCCAAGAGGGAATGGGTGACAAGGGAGGAAGGAAATGGATCTGAAATTCGAGGTCGTAACATTAAATGTTTCAGATATATACATAGATAGATAGATAGATAGATAGATAGATAGATATAGATATAGATATAAATACTATTGTTAATACTGTTTTGCTTGTAATAGGGAGATAAGATGTGCAGGCATTGGGACACAAAGACTCACCTACCTCTAATGGAAAAGTCGATGGGGGTATGGGAGAAGGTATGGGAGAGAGCAGATTGGAAGAAGCGATATCTTGTGGGACTGCTATTCTGGGAGGTTAGGTAGGGGAATAATGGGGGGGAAATGATTGTAACTCAAAATCTGGTGGAAATGAATGATGTAAAACAGAAGTTAATAAAGCATTTGTTTAAAAAAAAAACGAATGCTTGAAAGTCTTCTATTCCACTGAATGACCATATTTTCCACTGAAACATGATACTCAGTTTTTCTGGGTAGGTGATTCTTGGTTTTAATCTGAGCTCCGTTGCCCTCTGGAATATCATATTCCATGCCCTTTGATCCCTCACTGTAGAAGCTCCCAGATTCTGTGTTATCCTGATTGTGTTTCCACAATATTGAAATTGTTTCTTCCTGGCTGCCTGTAATATTCTCTCCTTGATCTGCGAAATCTGGAACCTGGCTACAATATTCCCAGGAGATTTCATTTTGGGATCTTTTTCAGGAAGTGCTCCAGTCCAATTCTGAAGGAATGATTCTCCTCAGTGAGCTTTTGAGATTCTTTTTCCCATCTGGCAAATTCGGCTTTTTAAGGCATTCTTATCATTGCCTTTCTGAGCCTCTTTTGCCAGATCCAAGAAGGGTAAAGCAAGAGTGATTTCACCCCAGACTGATCACTGGATCCCCCTACAGTTTGAAGGCCAAGAGCTGAAGCTGCAAATTGGCAAGGTGGCACAAGCTGTGCTGGTTCCTCAGCGGCGTCTCGAACCCAGGGGAAGAAGCTGATGCACTCTCCCAACCAGTGCCAAAATCCATAGGGCACTGACCTCTCACTTTGTCCTAGGCATCTATGTGTTGACAATTCTGGAAACACCACAGCTGCTGGTATTCTAGGGTCCCTCTAGCCTGTTGCTGGTCTGGATGCCCTGGGGCTAAAACCTCAGAATTACTAAGGCTTGGGCTAGTCTCCCAGAGTGAAGGGGCTGGCCTCTCCCTTCCTGGCTGCCGGGCTGTCCTCAGCCGGAGGTTAGCTTCTCTGTGTCATTTTGTGGGTTTTGGAGATCCAGAGGTCATTCGGAGTCCTCCTTTTACATAATTTTGAAGTGCTGTGGGCTAGAGCTCTGTGGAAGTGCTGTTTCAACTCCACCATATTTACTTGCCCCCTCCTAAACACTTTCTATTCTTTCTCTGCCTTAACTTCAAATCAAATTCATTTTACTGAGTGAGCTTTCTTGAGACTCACTCTGAACTTGTCACCTTTTGCGCTTATAAAAATAAAGATTTCTTATAGGAATGAAGTAACTAGGTATCTGTTTATATGGGTTCATATGCTACTCTTTCCATGCAAGAAAGTTCTGGCTTCCAATTCATTTCTCATCAGAAGTCACTGATGCAATCACCAAGACCAAGATATTCAGGTCACCGCTAATTTCAATTACTTCCTATTTTCTGTCCTTGCCCACATTGAGACTGTGTAGCTAAGTTAATTCAAATTTATTATCTCTTCATTTTTTGAATCAACAGGTTAAAATTCATTTAGCAGAGTCCTTTACTTAGATTCTCTTCCACTATTAACAGGTTTTTTTTTAATAAACAGAGGAATCCCAGTTCCAGGGGACCAATATTCACAGCATGATAAATGTACATCAAACTTTTATATGTAGTCTGTTTCTCTAAAGGGGGTTTTAAAAGGCTAGCATAAAAGATAATTAAGTTGAAATATAAATTTGCACAAAGCCCTGGTTATGTGCTCCATGTGGTTTTGAATAATGTAACACTATTTAATTTTTATTAGAACTTCATGGTACCAATGCCTAAAAATTCATTATTTTATAAAGAAAAAAATAGTAAGGAAAGCTTAGACCCTGGCTCAATTTTCAGGATAGAAACAAAAAAGAAGGCAATCCAATGAGAGTTATACAACTCCATTTCGAAGATATAATGCTATTTTGATCTATGATATTCCATTTAAATTATATATACAAGTATATAAAGTGTTTCTGATAAAAACCTTTGAAAAACATTATATAGTACATTATGATATCATGCTAGGAAATGCAGAGTTTAGGTAGAGCATGCATATGTATGTGTATGTTTATATACACATATACAGGGAAGACATAGACATACACACACACACACACACACCTCTCTCTCTGTCTCTCTCTCTCTCTGTTTCAATACCCATATTCATAAAAATATGTACATACATGTATAATTACTTATGAATATGTATATATAAACATATGTGTATATGTATTCCCTGTTCCCAAGGCACTCACAGTCTAATGTAAAATCAGACACTAATACAGGTAAATATAATAAACAGGGTATATAGATACATGAAATAGCAGGTTGTCTAAAAAACAGTAGTATGAGGTCTGGTGGGGAAGGTAATAAAGGAATGATAAGTGTAGCACTGCAGAATGGGTGAGCAGATCTGGAAATGAACCCTTAAAGATTGGGCAAAAGAACTTAGCTTTAAAAGAAAAGTGGTAGTTCAACAGATAAAAGTCGGGGGGAATGGAGTTCCTGATATGGGGGAAAGTTTGAGCAAAAGTATGGAGATGAAAGAATTCGGGGTATATTCTGGGAATACAGAGTTCTCCAATTTCACTGGAGCATGAAGTTTATGGAAGGGAATAGCATGCCAATGTCACAGTATTGTAGGATTTGTAGTCTACAATAAAGATAAAGAACATATCTAAGGAGAATAAGACAGTGAAAAGGGAGGAAGTGTAAGAGGTTGTTGCCAGAGAGTGGAATTTTAACGTTTCCCAAGAGGGTGAGATCTAAATTGGGGTGGAGAAAGAAGTCCTTGGAATTAAGGAAATTTTGAAACTCTGTGGAAAATTTGCTAACAGAAGGGTCAAAATTGTTCAGAGGCAGGAAGACTTGGGTTCATATCTACACCTCCGATATAACAATTGTATCAACTCAGTTAAGCAACTTAACTTTAAAAAAATTCAGTTTCCCTAGCTATAACATTATGGAATTGGACTGGATCCTCTTCAAGACTTCCTCTAACTCAGAACTATGTCCCAAGAAATGTAGTTTCTTTTTACCTTCAGGTGCAGATTAAAACCACCATACTAATTTCTTTATTCCTCTTTGAGAATAATCTATGACTCTTTGATTTAGTTATCATTTCCTTAACTTCTAGTTTTATTTATACTGAGAATCCAATATAGACTAAAATAAATCTCCATTCAGTAGCCAAAGTAATCTTTCTAAGCCATTGGTCTATCTATATCACTCTCTTGATTGAAATATTCATTGGTTTTCCATTTCATCAACAATAATGTACAAATCCCTCAAACTGGCATTCCAAAGCCCAGTAGAGTCTAAGCCACGGTTCTAAAAGTATACATTTTGAGTCTAAATCTCTATCCATTTCTATTTAATATTTGTCCTTTCAAAATTCTATATTCTAACTAAACATAACATTTCTCTAAACCTGCTCAGTTCCTTGCTCTTTGAAATTTTCCAACTTGGTCCTAGAAGCCTTATGTAGGAGATACTACCACACTTGCTGCAGTATACTTCTCCTATAAGCTCCTTTCAGGGAGCCCCATTTGAAGAAATTTCCATGCCAGTCATGCTCACTTTTAGCCAGCTCAGCATGACTTACCTTACTTTTCTAACTAAGTAACTTCCCATCATTCCTTTTCAGTTCCCTTTTATGTATTGTCTTCTCAAACTAGAATGTAAGGTTCTCCCATATTTGGTGTTATATTGACATAACTTTCAAGGATCCAGCATCACTTCTACATTAGCATAAGGGTTTCAAGTAGAATTATTCAAGAGGATCCCTCCACTGTTTTAGTATAATGCAGGCCTTTTCCAATTTATTAAATAAATGAGTTTACTTGAAATTCAGTCATCTGGAATTCAAATTGGCTCAACTGTGGTATACTTAGTTCCCAGGATAACTCATTCTTGAAGCCCTTCTACCAACACTTGTGTTATGGTAGTCCACTCACAGTATACTACAGACAATGCATGTATTGTTGCTCTGAATAACACTCACTATCCTCAGTAAATATCACTATAAATCAGTAAAACCTCACAGCTGTGCTATCACAGCAATGGTAGGAACCCACATATAGCACTGTACTTATGGAATTCATTGCCCCCATGTAAAGTCATTTCACTTAACACTGTTTTTGCAGAATGAATTAAAAGAGCTAGATTGGGTAAGCCTATGTCAAAACTGGACATGAAGTGTAGCAATATTTCAAGGGAAAAAATACACTGAGAGTTCCACATAGCCTACCAGGAGCAGAGCTACCTCATATCATAGTCATGGCAGTAAGAATAGAAATTCTCCTATGCCCAAACCACATAACTGCTAGACAATAAGCACCCATCCACCACTCCTTTCAAGTTAATGGGTGTGTTTTCTATATTCTCAGAAAAAAATATTTTACATGCAGCAAGATGTAATGATGCACGCTGGGTTTGATAAGGTAGTGCTCACATCCGAACTCTATTATTTACTGTGTAGGCATGAGCAAGTTATTTATTTTCTCTAGGTCTCAGTTTCTTCAACTAAAAGATTGAGTTGGATTAGATACTTTCAGAGGATCTTTCTAACTCTAAAATTGTGATCTTTTGAATTAAGAAGTACAACAAAGTGAAGACTGTGGAATAAAGGTCTGGGCAAAAGGGGGCGGCTACGTGGCGCAGTGAATAGAGCGCCGGCCCTGGAGTCAGAAGGACGTGAGTTCGGAGCGGGCCTCCGACACTTAATCCATACAAACAAAAACCTAGCCGTGTGACCTTGGGCAAGTTACTTAACCCCAATTGCCCTAAAGGGGCGGCTAGGTGGCGCAGTGAGTAAGAGTGCCGGCCTCGGAGTTGGGATGACCGGAGATCAGATCCGACCTCAGAAAATGAGCACCCACGCATAAATCAAATGACTAGCCGTGTAACCTTGAGCAAGTTACTTAACCCCAATTGCTTTAAAAAAAAAAAAAAGGTCTGGGCAAAGGCAGGTTGTGCAGTGAAAAAGAACAGAGAGGGTGATTGGAGATCACAGGGATGAAGAAAAAGGTAGGAATCAGAGACAATAGTGGGGGTAGCAGCATGATATAGTTTTCCTTGTTTTGATTTTTCACCTCCCTCTTTTTCTCTTCCAGTTGATGTTAAGGAGCAAAGTAGGGATGAGGTGAGGATCAGAGAGTGAAGGTGATTTTCTTCCCACTGAATTTTATATGTTTTACCTCCTTTAGCCTCCAAAGTCATAGAATGTATAAAAGAGTAGGAATAGGCTAAGTTTTAGAGATGGAAAAGGAGTGAGAAACATTTTTATTTCCCATTTCCCTTCATTCCTCTCTCTAATAAAACCTGGCCCTTCATTACAGATATTATATAAACGCCTATATTATTGTTGTTGTTCTGCTTTCATTTTCAGAAAGATCAATGACATTGGACTCAAGTGAGGCAAACTTGCACAAAGTCATCAGCCTAAATCTCTTCTTCAGAGTCACTGAAATCCAATGGCAAGAAAAAAATACTCAGGATGATTGGTGATATCTCAGGATGCTGTGGATGACCTTGGCATCTTCAATGTCTGACCAAGCTCTAAGTGCTACACAGCTCCTGCTTTAGCTGCCTTCATGGTCACTGGAAAAAGTTCTTCTCATCTGCCCATTCTGTTGGGGAAGTTTTCACAGGCTTGGCATAGACATTACCCCAACTTATCAACAGATTTGCATACTGTCACCTGCCATCAACTTGGTTTAGCTCATCTGCAAAGACCATATTACTGGGATGTGGCCACTATGCATTCCACAGCTTCTTGGAGACACGGGTGACAGTTGGGTGACAGGTGAACACCAAAGGTGGATGAGCAGCCCTGAAAGGGCTTGGTAAGCCACCTTACCAAACCTGCTTGTCTTCCCTGAACACCCTATCCTGGCATTACTTCCTAGCACTAAGTCTGCAGAGACAAAAAAAGTAGTTATTCCTTGGGTTGGAATATTTAGGTAATTCAGATATAGATGGACCAGGAACTTCCTGTGCTATAAAATTCTACAATATGTATGAAGAAGCTTGGCATCAAAGATAGAAATATGGAAATGATGATGAGCAGTAATGTAATTGCTCTCTGATGTTTAAAATCTCATATTCTTTTTATACTGGTTCATGCCATGATATTTTTTCTCTTTTGTTTTGTTTGGGGTCAGAGAACTGATTTTTTTTTTCAAAACACCTTCCTGGTTATTTGATATTATAATCCAAGGAATAAAAGGAGGAGATTTAGAGATGAGGCATGAAAGGGAAGAGAGAAGGAAATTCATAGTACATAATATCCTAGTACCTACTTCATGATACTAGGAGGAGGAGGAGCTCCTAGTATTTATATAAAGCTTTAAGTTTTGCAGAAAATTTGTAAATATCTCTTTTGAAACTCACAACAACCCTGGAAGACAATTGCTGCTGATTTCAGTTTACAGATGAGGAAACTCCTGAGGAAAACAAAAGTCAAATAACTTCCACAGGGACACACAATTTGGAAGTATCTAAGACCAGAATTATATTCAGATTTTATTGACTTCATAAATGTTGGTTGAGGGAGCCAAGATGGAGGAGTAAAAGCAGGAACTTGCTTGAGCTCCTGCTACAACCATCTCCAATACCTGTAAAATATGACTCTAAACAAATTTTAGAGCTTCAGAACACACAAAGTGACACAGAGAAAAAAATCTCCTGCTCACAGCAGCCCAGGAAGCCAAGAGGAAGGGTCTATCACACCAGGGCCAGTGCAGTCCCATGTGAGCTGCACTGGCCCAGACCAGGGTGTCCAAGACCCACAGCAGAAACTAGCCAAAGCAGACTTCAGGAGAGTGAATCACTAGCAGCTGTAGTTTTTTTCAGACTTCTCAACCCATAAACACCAAAAAGAAAGTAAAAGGTCAGTGGGAAACCCTGTTGATCCTGGGTGAAAGAAGAGTATAGTCAGGCTCCTGCCCACAGGGTAGCAGAGGTAATGCCACGCTACTGCTTCCAGCTCCAGGCCTAAAGATTGTAGGTGGATCAAGTGACTGTCCAGAGGGCATTTGCAGGACTCTCTCTGCTGGCACTGAGGGAGGATTTACTTGCTTTGCCCTACTTGGATCTGGGTCACAGTCTTGGGTGGTGGTCCTGGGGTGAGGAGCACTGGTGTGGCAGATCTTGTTGAGTCTGTGGAGAGAAAATCCTCCTCAGAGTTCCGAGTCAGGTGCCTGGAAAAATATCTGACAATAGGTGCAGAAACCCCAGAAATTTGGGACATAGTACTCTCCACTCTGGAAGAAGAGTTCTACCATGGCAAAGAGCTCAAAAATCAACTAACTGGCTAGCAAGATGAGCAAACAGAGTTAGCAAAATTAGACTACAGAATCCTTTTTGGTGGACAAAGAGGAACAAAATATAGAACCAGGAGTGGCTAGGTGGCCCAGTGAATAGAGCACATTAAGGCACTGAAGGGTTTGGAATATGATATTCTGAAGGTCAAAGGAGCTAGGACTAAAACCAAGAATCACCTACACAGCAAAACTAAGCATAACGCTACCAGGAAAAATATGGTCATTCAATGAAATAGAGGACTTTAAAGCATTCTTTTTTTGTTTGTTTGTTTTTGTTTTTGTTTTTAGGAAAGTACCCTCAAGGCACTTTTTTTTTAAAGCAATTGGGGTTAAGTAATTTGCTCCAGGTTACACGGCTAGTCATTATTTATGTGTGGGTGCTCATTTTCTGAGGTCGGTTTCAATCTCAGATCATCTCGGATCATCCCAATTCTGAGGCTGATGCTGTTACTCACTGTGCCACCTAGCTGCCCCCACTTTAAAGCATTCTTGATGAAAAAAAACTGAGCTGAACAGAAAATCTGACTTTCAAGTACAAGAAGGAAGAGAATCATGAGAAGGTAAACAGGAAAAATATCATAAGGAACTCATCAAAATTGAACTATTTACATTCCTATGTGGAAAAATGATAATTGTAACTCAAGACTTTTCTCAGTATGAGGATAGTGGATGGAAATATGTATACATTGGTATATATACATATGCACATGTATATATAGGAGGATGTATGTATATTTAAATATAAATATGAGTGCATATATATATACAAATATGAATATGAGTATATATATAGTATTGTGTATGTATATATAAATATAATTGTGAGTGTGGGCATATGTATATTCATGTGTACCTAGACAGAGGGCACAGGGTGAGTTGAATATGAAGGGATGATATCTAAAAAAAATAAAATTAAGAGGTGAGAGAGGAATTAATTGGTAGAAGGAGAAAGGGAGAGATAGATTAGGGTAAATTATCTCATATAAAAGAGGCAAGATGAAACTGTTACAATGGAGGAGAAGAGGAAGAATGTGAAAGAGAATGGGACAACTTTATGCTCATTGAATTTGGCTTAAGGAGGGAATAACATACACACTCAATTGGGTATCTTACCCTACAGGAAAATAGGGAGGTAGGGGAAGGGAGGGGGATGACAGAAGGGAAGGCAGATTCAAGGAGAGGGTAGTTAGAAGCAAACATTTTTTAAAAGGGATAGGGTCAATGGAGAAAATAGAATAAATGGGGGATGGGATAGGATGGAGGGAAATATAGTCTTTCACAGTATAACTAGTATGGAAAATATTTGGGTAACTACACATGTATAACCTATACTGAATTGCTTATCTTCGCAGTGGGGGTGGGTGAGGAGGGAAGAAGGGAAAAATTTGGAACCCAAAGTTTTAAAAACAAATGTTTAAAATTTTTTGTTTTTTACATGCAACTGGGAAATAAGATATACAGGCACTAGGGTATAGCAATCCATCTTGGCCTACTAGAAAGTTAGGGGATGATGGGGGAGCCTATAAGAGAAAATAGATTGGCAAAGGGGTATTCAGTAGGCTTGTTATTTGGGGGTGGGGTTAGGGAAAAGACAGGGAGAAAAAATGTAACTCAAGATCTTGTGGAAATGAATGTTGAAAACTCAAACAATTAAAAAATAGACAAACAGAGAGATAGAGATAGAAGGAGAGGAAGACAGAGACCTAGAGATAGTCAGAGACTGGGAGACACAGAGAGACAGAAAGAGGTACAGACATAGAGAAAATGAGAGAAAGCACAGTCTGATGACTTTCCGATATAAATATTGTTGGTTTTTTGTTTGTTTATTTTTTTAAGATGATGAAGGGCTGTCATTTGGAAGAAAAGGCTCTATTTGGTCCCAGAGGGCAGAATGAGGAGCAAAGGGTGACAGTTGAAGGGTTTGATTTAAATAAAAGGGAAATTTTCCTAACAATTAGAGATATCCTAAAGAGAACTGTGATGCTACGGAAAGTAGTGAGCTGCACTTTTTTGGAGGTCTTTTGTCAGAGCCAGGGTGACAAATTGGCAGGCATGTTATAGGAAGTTGTTTGGCTGTAGGTTGGACTAGTGAAACTTTGAGGTCCATTCCAACTTGGAGAGACTGTAATTCTGGAAATATATTTAAAAAAAATAAATGAAACATTAAAAAAAATCCCCAAATGTTAAAAATTGTTTTTTACATAGAAATCCATCTTTCCCTACATGAAAGTACAGGGGAATTAGGGGAGGACATAAGAGAGAAAAAATGGGAGAAGGGGTATTCAGTATGCTTGCTATCTTGGGGTGGGGGTAGGGAAGAAATGGGGAGAAAATTTGCAACACAAAACCTTGTGGAAATGAACGTTGAAAACTAAAAATAAATAAATAAATTTAAATAAGTAAAGGGCAAAAAAGGGTTTGTTGAATTGAATTGATTAATTTTACCACTGTCAGACCTCATACTCTTCCTCAATACTGACTGCTTCGTGGATGGTTTATATGTAACTGTAATTCAAAGAGAGGGGTGGATGATTTTTCATCATTTTATAATAATACAGCCCCTTCCCCCATGATACTATAAAATTAGTGCAGATAGACTAAAAAGGAAACATGATCTACATTCTAACTTAGGGAAAATTTATTTTATATTCTGCTGACTATAGCAATAGTAAAACTAAACTGCAAAATAAAGAGAAAGAATCAGATATGAGTAAAAACAGAAATAAATGTCATCCTGGTCTCTGGAGGAGACAGAATATAGAATGTTCTGTGATTATGTTTCAAAATGACAAAAGATTAAGTGAAAACAATACAAGAAGGTAACAGGAAACAATGCCTGAGGAAAAGAAAAGACATCTTATAAAGCTTTCATTATAGATAAGCAAAATCATGTAACACAATTACATCTGGTATATGCAAAATTGTTCTATGATAAAGAACGAGGATAAAATAGATACAAACATCTGCAGAATAAATCAGTGTAATCTCCATTTTAGCAAAGCTAAAATAATGCAACCACATGAATCGTGAAAATCATGTTTTCCGTGAAAGACTTATACCAATCCAAAGTTATATTTATTTAACTATTTAAAGAATTTAAAGAATTGGTTTGCACTTAAAATCACATAGTTGGTAATTATTTAATAGTGCTTCATATTTTCATAGTATTTACATACACCACTTGATTGGATTCACATAACCATCCTGCATGGTGGAAATAAGGCATTATCCTGATTTTATGGATATAGTATTTATATGCCACAGTATATATAAATACCTTTCCTAAAATTGTGCAAGACTTTAGTTAGTGGCAGAGGTGGGATTACAATCCATATTTCCTAACTCTTTATTTAGTAATACATTGCCTCATATAATGTAGGGAATATATATATATATATATATATATAGAGAGAGAGAGAGAGAGAGAGAGAGAGAGAGAGAGAGAGAGAGAAAGAGAGAGAGAGACAGAGGGAGAGAGACAGAGAGAGAGACAGAGACAGAGACAGAGAGAGACAGAGAGAGAGAGAGAGAGAGAGAGAGAGAGAGAGACAGAGAGAGACAGAGAGAGATCTAAGTATTCCTAATATCTGAGTTGGTGTGGTCTACTGAAATAAACATTATGTTTGGTGTCAGAGGACATGGGCTCTGTTATTAATGCCTTGTGTGACTTGTGGCATTATTTTGGCTCTAATGCTATTTCATCATTTAAAAAAGGAGAGGGTTGAGTGAGGTGATGCCTAAAGTTCTTCTCAGCTAGAACTCTACCTGTTCACATAATTATAAATCCTTCTGCCAATATGTTGAAAAAGTGGGTTTGAAATGAATTATTTTTAGGGTGAAAATGACTTGCCATTCATCATTTGTTGTCTGTATTCTCAGAATACTTCAGATTTCATTACCTTTAAATATGCCATATCTTAACATTTAAGAGTGAAATACAGTTTTCTACTTGGCCCAACCAAAATGTTAATGATTATCCCTCCAGTACTAGATAATTAAAAACTGTCTATTAAAGAAACCTATCCAACCTCATCACCTGACTTCCCATTCTCCTAAAGTGCTAAAGCTGTCCCTCTCCTCATCTTTTTAAAGGCATTTTAAAAATCATTTTTAAATCATTTTTTTCCACGAACTTAGTAAAATGTAAAGGCCTTGAGGGTGAGATCTAAGTTGTTTTTGCATCCTTAGCATCAAGCAAAACACTGGGCACTTAATAAACATTTGTTGTTATTGAACTAAATTAAGGAATCTCTGACCATGAACTTTATCCCACAAGGAATTGTATTTTCTTTATTTAGTATAATAACAAAGAAAATTACAGCAGTGTGTAAAGTCCAAGGAATGGACATAATATAAGGTAGAGTAGAATATCTTTAGTGGCAGTTGTGAAACAGAAAATACTACTTGGGGAAAAAGAATAATTTACTTTTAAAAAGTGGTTCCTCCCCTATAACTCTCCCCCGAAAATCCTTAGAAAAGCTGTACTCTTATTGGAGATCATGATGTCTTCTCTAAGACTTTGTCAGAGAAGGGAAAAAAATTCTTTCATTTTCTAGCAAGTAGGATAAAATGCAAATAAAGCCTTAGTGACAAGCTTGGCCATGTTAGAAATAATGAAACTGTGTTGGAAATTTCCAGCATGATACAATCAGATTAGGAATCAGGAGGAATCTCTTTCCTATTCGTCCATCTTCAGTACAAGTAACTTAGCAAATACTAAATGAGGGTTTGGATGGGTTATACTTGTCCTCAAAAGGCAAAAATGGGAGCAATGGTGAAAATTGCCCATACCCTATTTTTGGCTTAATAGAAGGAAACTTTTCTTAAAATTTTGGGTAGTATTCACAAATCACCTCTTGAAAAATATCTCCAAAAGAAAACTGCTAGGAATATTATAGCCAAATTCCAGAATCCTCAGGTCACAGAGAAAATATTATAAGCAGTCAGGGAGTAATAGTTTGAATGTTGTGGAAATACCATCAGGATAACACAAGATCTAGCAGCTTCTACAGTAAGGGATCAAAGGACTTCGGATATGATATTCCAGAGGTTAAAGGAGCTAGGATTAAAACCAAGAATCACCTGCCCAGTAAAAGTGAGTAAATACTCCAGGGTAAAATGTGGACATTCAATGAAATAGAGGGATTTCAAGCATTCTTGCTGAAAAGACCAGAGCTCAATAGAAAATTTGACTTTCAAATACAAGACTCAAGAGAAGCATGAAAAAATAAACAGGAAAGAGAAATTATAAGGCGCCTATTAAAGTTGAACTGTTTACATTCCTACATAGAAAGATAATATTTGTAACTCATGAAACTTTTCTCATATATATATATGTATATATACACATATCTATACTTATATATGTATATAGGTGTGTATATGTGTGTATGTGTGTGTAAATATGTATGTACATGTGTGTATGTGTATATACATATAGAAAGACAGAGGGCACAGAGTGAGTTAAATATAAAGAGATGATACTGAAAAAATAAAGTTAAGAAATGAGAGAGAAATATATTGGGAGGAGGAGAAAGGGAGAGATAGAATGGGGTAAATTATCTCACATAAAAGAGGCAAGACAAAGGTGTTACAATGGAGGTGAAGAGTAGGGAGGTGAAAGGGAACGCGTCAACCTTACTCTCATTAGACTTCGCTTAAAAAGGGAATAAGCTACACACTCAATTGAGTATCTTACCATACAGGAAAATGAGGGGAGGGGATAAGACTGGGGAATGATAAAAGGGAAGGCAGATTGAGGGAGTCAGAAGCAAACACTTTTGAAAAAAGGACAGGATCAAAGGAGAAAATAGAATAAATGGAGGGTAGGATAGTATGTAAGGACATATAGTTAGTCTTTTACAATATGACTACTATGGACATGCTTTGCATAACTACACACATATAACCTATATTGAATTATTTGTCTTCCCAGTGAAGGTGGGTGAGGAGGGAAGAAGGGAGAAATCTAGAACTCAAAGTTTTTAAAGCAAATATTAAAATAATTGTTTTTACCTGCAGCCTGGAAATAAGATATACAGGCAATGGGGTATAGAAATCCATCTTGCCCTACAAGAAAATAAGGGCTAAGGGGGCAAAGGGGGGGGGAATAAGTGGCATATGAGAGAGGACAGACTGGGGGAAGGGGTATTCAGTATGCTTGCCATCATGGGTTAGGGGGTAGGGGAGAGATGGGGATATAATTTGTAACATAATTTTGTGGAAATGAGTCTTGAAGACTAAAGGAAACAAATTCTGGAAAAAAGTTTTGGGTAGTCATAAAGAACTGCCTGGAAAGTTTGGGAATTCTCCATTGTTTAAGATCTTCAATGAGAGGTTGGATTGTCACTTGAGAAGGAAGGGCTAGACTGGGCAAGAATTTTTATGTATGGGTTGGACTAAGAGGTATGTGATGCACTCTACAATTATGGGATTCTTTGAAATATCAAAGCCCTAGCAAAGATTTTGTGCTTCTATGCTTGCTTTTGTTGTGCTGTTCACAGCAATCTATTTCTATAGGGAACTTCTGGGAACAAAACTCCTTCTAACAATGCCCTTTAACAACCATTCTGCACTGTATAATACCAGAAAATTCCCTAGAGGCACGTGAAGTTAAATAAATCATAAAAGGTGACACAGCCAGGATATGACAGTTAAGCCTTAAATCAATGCCTTCCTCATTTTGAACTAGGTAACTAACTAGGCCTTAGTCAGCACACCAGGATGTTTCTCATTCAATCCATAACATTCATTATATAAAATGTTAAATATTTTTGTTGAAATGAATCCTAATCTTAAAAAGATAACTGTGATATAACTGTATAATCATTTATACATTGAAAATGCTCTTTCTAGCATTGTCTTAAATTTATTGTGAGAATATAGAATACATATATTTGTATAAGTATCTATAATATATGTACATATATACATACATATACAAGTAAAAGTGTTTTACATATTTAACAAATTACCTAATACTTTCATGAGCAACTTATAATAAAGGTATATCAATTTAGGAAATGGAAAAGGGAGTTAAATAATAGTAGTAAATAACTTCACTGATCAGAAGTTGATTACAGAGCAAAATATATTATATTTAATATACATACTGTTGTACTTCAAAATTCATTGGAAGAAATGAACTACTCTATTAAGGTTTCTTGGGCAGCTAGGTGGTACAGTAGAAAGAGTTTCAGGCCTGGAGTCAGGAAGACTCATTTTCATGAGTTCAAATCTGCTCTCAGATACTTACTAATTAAGTAACCCTGGGGAAAGTCACTTTATCCCTGTTTGCCTCAATTTCCTCATCTGTAAAATAAGCTGGAGAAGGAAATGACAAACTATTCCAGTATCTCTGCCAAGAAAACCCCAAATGCGATCAGAAAGATTCAGACACAATTGAATAACAAGTAAGGGTTCTTAAATTTTATTTGATTTCTGACCTCTTTGGAAGTATATTGAAGCCTGTGGACCTCTTCTAATAATAATGTTTTAAAATGCACTAAATAATATTCATAGGTTCAGTTGGGAATGAAATAAATTACATATATATTTTTAAAAATACATCAGCCACAGCTTCAGTTTCCTTGCTCTATATTATATAAATATATTATCATTTTCTGCAAATTTTCTCTTTTCTGATTCTATTATCTGCTAAGTGTCTTTCCCCTCAAAGATTACCTTATATGAACATGTTGTTTCCCACCCCCACCTCCACACACACATCAAAATGTAAACTCCCTAAAGGTGAGGACTACTTTTGCTTTATTTTTGTATATCCAATGTTTAGTACAGTGCCTGTCCCATAGCAAAAACTTAATAAATGCTTTTTGATTTATCAAATTTCAGAGTTTTAACTAAAAGCAAAAATAAAAGGGTTTTGTTGACTAAGTAAAATGAAAAAAAAAGAAAATATAGAGAAAAAATGAAAATCAACATATAGTTTAATTATTATGAACAGAGGTAAAATGAATTAGAAAGTATCAAACCACCACAGTGAATGTGAGTTTCTTTGGACTGTATACAAAGTGGGATGGAGCCTGCTCTAATGTATGCAGGAGAGCTGATCGTTAAGTTTCATGGTGAGCATTTATATCTAGGATATCAGCAAGAACTACAAATCAGGAATTGATTGAATATTTTGATGACTATCTAGATTTGATGGAGGAAATATTAATATAGATTAAGGTTAAAAATTTGTCACATATATATAAATGAAAGCTTGTTATTAAACATTTACCAGCATGCCACTGGTTATATAATACCATGCAATATAGAAATGAAGAAGGTTTAAATTATATATTCTTTCCAAATTATTTTTATCATCTTTATTATGATATGTTTATTCTCTAAATACTAATAGGAAATATGTATTCCAGAACTGAGGCAAATTTCAGTTTATTTACAATTGGGAAAAGAGTTTGAAAAGAACAAATTTATTGCTCATATGATTTATTTAGCTCACATTTCCAGCCCAAGAACAACAAAAATAAGCATTTTTTTCTTATTGGAAAAAAGTATATGTATAAAGGACAATGACAAATTTATAGAACTCTTTCCTGTAAGCAAAATTAATCAATCCTGTTATAAATCATGAAATACTTTATAAAATCATTTTCATTTGGGATCCATTTGTCTTAAAAATGTCTTCAGTGTGCAAATCTCTAAACATATATATGTCTTCCTAAAAAAAAAGGCTTCATAAAACATTTTCCCCAACAAAGACACTTTTACCACTGAGAAATACCTTTAAATTTCTTATACATGAAAATTGATAATCAGGGAAAATGAAAATTCTAAAATGTAAGCACAAAATTGGAAAACTAAAAGGTAGTTATGTTGATACATTATATGACAAGATAGTTGATATGCTCAGTAAAATACTTCATGATGTCTAAGGAACTTTGTTTGGCAAAATAATTGAGACGTGATTTATTTATAGATTTCTATTAATATAACATTTAAAGTCAATGCCATCTCTTTCAGTCAAAGAAATATATTGCCTCATGTTAATGAAGTATTGCAGTCTTGGGGTTATATTGTTACATAGTTGTTACAAGAACACCTTTTTACCCCTTCCCATTGTTAGTAAGAGAGAATGAAATAATTCTATCTCTTTTGATATTTTACATTTTATCCTATCATGAAAGGAAAAATAATGAATAGGACACACTTAAAATTACACATTCTTTAAAGGCTGTTCTCAAGGATAAAAAGATAAAAAAAAGAATGAAATCCATGTAATTATTCAAATCAAAACAATGATCTATACACTGGAAAAGTAAAAACATTGGTGGGGGGAAGCTTTGTTGTAATAAAGCCTGCTATAGTTGTACTTTACTAAATGGAAATTTCTGTTAGCCAGGTTAGACACACACACACACACACACACACACACGCACACACACACAGATAATAAATATCATGTATACTTTTGCAATCATTTTTGGGTTGTTTCAGTCATGTTTGACTCTTCCTGACCCCATTTAGGGTTGTCTTGGCAAACACACAGAGGTGGCTTACCATTTCCTTCTCCAGCTCATTTTATATTTGAGGAAAGTGAGGAAAATAGAGAAAACTTGCCCAGCAAGTGTCTGAGACTTAATTTGAACTCATGAAGATGAATCTTCATGATTCCCAGTCTAGTGCTTTATCTACTGTGCCCCATAGCTGCCTGTATTATATGTAATATATACATATGCATATAGTTATGTGCATATAAATATAATAAATATTATGTTTACATACGCAAAAACATATATCCCACAGGAGGAAAAAAAACTTAAACTAAATCAACCAAGACCTTTGAGCCACCAGAAAGAAACCTCAAAAATGTAAAATTATTGTTTTCTCTAAGACTTCTGGTAAGCAGAAAAAAATTGTCTTTGGTAAAGTTGCGATTTTATTATTGTGGGTACTCTATATTGATACAGACCATAATCCCCCTGCATCTTCTAATCATGTGCAACTCCTGTCTGTATTTTCTTATAAACAGGCAATCTAGATGGTATTTACAAAAAAATGAGGTCCTTCCTATTGATTTATAAATATGTCAAGAGCACTTATATGCCACTTTACCTACTCATCTTTTATCCCTCATTCTTATTACATAATTGGCTGATTTTATTTCCAGTCACATAAATATTTGATTGCACTTACACATTTTAATGCCGTTTCCCTTATATTGATGAAATGCTGTAGTTTGCTTATGTCTACTACGTGTATTTCATTGCCCTTGGGCTTAAGTTACATGTTCTGAGAGAAAGATGTTCCATAATTCTCAATTATGAAATATAAACAGAAAGCTTTTGATATTAATTAAATTGACTTTCTTAGTCATAAGCAGTTTAAAATGTGGGACATTTCCCAAATGCAATCCAGACCAGCATCTTTTTGCTACTCTCTTCTGGCCCCATATTAATATCAAGTGAGGAGCTTATCTAAGACAAATGTGGAGGCACTTATCCAACTACTTATTATATTCTGAACAAATATTTTTCATCTACTTTGTTTTGCCAATGTAGATGGCTATATTAGTCTCTTGATTACTATGGCTCTCACTCATGAAATTTTACATTTTTCTAAGTTTTAATACATTCTCCATTCAACTAAAACCAGTCTCTTAACAATCACCAATGGCCTCCTGATCACCAAAATGAATAACATTTTTTTTCATTCCTTATGTGTCTTAATTATTTTGAAGCATTTAACAATATTGACTATACTCTCTTCCTTGAAGCTTTCTTACTTTAACTTCCAATGAAATTACTCTTTATTGTTGTTGTTGTTGTTGTTTTACTTCATCAGTTTCTCCTCTTCTGTCTCCTTTTATTTTTCCTAACCCTAAGTATAAGTATTGCATAAAGGTTCTTTTCTTGGTCCACATCTACCTTCCTTTTTTTCAGGCACATGTTTTTGTCTATCTGTTGAACATCTCCATTAGCACCTCAAATCCAACATATATCAAACTGAATTCATTGTCTTTCTATCTTGCTTCCCAAATTAATTCCTTCTGAATTTTGCATTCTGTTAATGATAAGATTATTTTCACAGTTACTTATTCTTAAATACCTTCCACATACTTTGCCATACCTTCCAGATCTAATTGGTCACCAGAATCACAGATTCTATCTCCACAATCTCACATCTGTTCAACTCCCTTCCACTACCCTGCTTTGGGCCTGATTGTCTTATTACTATACTATAGTACAGACAATTTAAAGAGTCAGCATTCCATAGTCAAAAGACTGTGATATCTGAAGTCAGAAAGAAACAAGCTCAATCCATACCTAGAACTGCGAAAGACCTAGGTTAAAACTCTCTTATTAACTGAGATGATGTGAGGAAGTCAGGTAATTTCTCTGAAACTCAATTTACTCATCTTAAATTGGGGATGTTTTCATTTCATTTAAGGGGGGTTGCCTCTATTCTGCTAAGTGTCTCCCTATTGCCTTGTGTATAAGAAGCAAACTCTTTTTGACATTTTAAAATTTGTCATAAACCGACCTCCACCTATCTTTCCAGGCTGATTAGCTATTTTAACTTCCCCATCCCAAATCACTTTCTGCTCTAGCCAATCAGGTCTAGTGTTTTGTTGTTCAGTTGGTTTAGTCATGGCTACTCTTCGTGACCCCATTCGGGATTTTTCAGGAAAGATCCTGAATTGACTTGCCATTCCCTTCTCCAGCTCATTTTAGAGAAGAGGAAACAGAAGCAAACAGTGACTTGTTCAGGTCACACAGCTCCTAAATGTCTGAGGTTAGATTTGAAGTCAGGTCTTCCTGACTCCAGGCCCAGAGCTCTATCCACTGTACCACCTAGCTGCCATTACTTGTTGTTTCCCACATATTTCAATGGAGGAATCATCAAACTGGTAGATGTTTATTGCCTGAGTGACTGTGGCCAAGTCACTCATCCTCATCACGCTACAATTTCCTAATTTTAAATGAACAGGCTGAACTTGATGACCTCTCAGATCCCTTCTGGTTCTAAATTTATGATCCTATGATTCCTTGAGTTCTTAGTTTTTCCCCCCATTATAATTACTTTGTATTTAATTTTAATATATTTTGTATGTTTTCATGTAAATGTTGTTACCCAAAATAGAAAGTAAACTTGAGAGCAAAAAGTATTTATTACTTGTTGTAACACCAGTCAGTGCCTATCAAAGTGGCATCTACCTAGGAGGTATTTAATGAATCTAGTTGTTATTATGAGGCTTAAATGAGAATATGTTTGTGGATGTATACACATACACACAATTTTTTTAATGATTACAACAACTTCTAACGTTTTAACCTATTAACGTTTACTGTTAGTTTCTTCCCTTTATATGCAAGATGGCACAATGGATAGAAAACTAAATTTTAGGTCAAAAGAATATATTGAGATTCTCTGCCCTGCTGCTTGTTACCTATGTACATTTAGATAATTTGTTTTTAACCTCTGTACCTCAGTTTCCCAATTTGCAATTTGAGAGAATTAGACTAGACGATCAATAAAGTCCAGTCCAAATCTAAATCCTGTTATATGCAGTAGTTAATGCTGATAATGGCAATTAGGTGGCACAGTGGATAAGAGTGCTGGGCCTGGAGTTAGGAAGACAGGTTTCCTGAGTTCAAATCTATCCTTAAACACTTATTAGCCGGGCAAGTCACTTAATTTTATTTGCCTCGGTTTCCTCATCTTTAAAATGATCTGGAGAAGGAAATGGCAAATCATTCCAGTATCTTTATGAAGAAAACCCCAAATGCGGTCATGAAGAGCTGGACACAACCAAAACAACTGAAAAACAAACAACAATAATGTTAGTAAGGCTGGTTCAACAGTCAGTTCTCCAAGGAGGAACTCAATTCCTTTTTTTTTTTCCTTTGAAGAGATATAATTTTCAACTAACTCTACCTTCAAAGGAATGGTTTTCCCTTTTCCAGCAAGTTAGTCCCCTTTCTTCCTGAAGGTATGACTTTCTCTAAAAACTCCGTTATTCCATTAATGGCCTATGCAAGAGGTTTTAAAGAGGAAGAAAAAAATTGCTATTTTTTCTGTTCATAGCACTTAGCAGGAGTAATCTGACCAGCAATATTTTGCTCTTTCTATCTTTAATGCACTATAATGTCAGATACACACACATACACATATATGTATATTGTCAGTGCAGATTGGTTAGGTGTTCTATACATACACATATGTACATGTACATGTAATATACACACCCACATCTCTATCCATCTATCTATTTGCACTACAAAATAGAAATTTGGTTTACAAAAACTCAGTGACTTAAATTTTCTCCTTAATGGTTTTTTGTCCTTTCCCTCTACCTTTAGTTTAACCACTTGTATACAAGTAACTAAAATTGACCCTAGTTTAAATACCTTTTAATATAGTTAAATTTATACTTAAAAGAAAATTTAAAACAGTCGCACTTAAAGAATTAACAATTCTAAATATATTAAATGCACTATGTAAGTACAAGGGAAGAAGAAGCAGTGATTGGAAAACAGTAAGCATCAACCACATATTTGTTGAAAGATAAATTACTCAAAGAAATATTTTCAAATTTTCACATGGTGTTGCCTTAATAGTATCTTATTATTACAGGAAACTCATAGTGGCTAAAATATGCTTTTGTTTTATTTCAAGCATACTCATTAAATAATTTATACAACAAGTATTTAGGATATCTACAGTTGTATGCCAAAGTAATTTTCCAGGTCTGATTATGTCACCCCCTTCCATTCTTTAAACCTTAAGAGCTCCTTCCTTATTGTGGAATAAATATAGGTATAAAACCATTGCTCAAAGGAAAATTTATATGGCACTTTCTTCTCAGTAGTGGAGACTGACTACTCATTGTCCCATGCCTGCATGAAGGCTGGGCTTAAGTTGCTAGGAGTAACAGAAAAGAAAGATCCAGGGTTCTTTTAGCTCCCAGTTACAAAGAAGATGAACCATTCCAATCACTCTTCAGATCACCAAAGAAAGAGAAAGACTCTGGAAATAAATCAATATGTATCACTTTGATTTATCCTTCTGTCCCTAGCTTGCTATACTGTATATTTCAGATAATTTATTTTTGGATTATATCTTGGACTATCTTGTTTGTCTGTCTGTATCTCTTTCTCTGTATCTCTGTCTCTCTTTTTATCTCTCTCTATTTCTTTCCCTCTTTCTTGTTCAATGATGAGCCAAGTTACCTCACTCCCAGTGAGAAAGGTCCTTCTTTCTGTAATTTCTGGTATATATTCTCCTACATATTCTTTCTCTGATTTCTGTTTTGCTATTGACATGGATAAATGAGTTTCTTTGCTATTAGTTATCGGTTTTCATTATGGGACTGGCATTTCATGGGAAGTGGGTCAAATCATAGATATAGAGCTTGGGGCCATCATTTCCCATTAATAAATAAAATAGTAATCAGGATTTTGACTTAAACACAAAAGTTACTATTTCTACACTAACACTATTTAAGGGGACAGAAAGATGTAATTCTAGCATGGTATCCCATCTCCCTGAGGAGAACAGAGTAGCCAACCTTGGGTCACAGCTTTCTTCTTCCCCTTCTGGTAGAAAGCAAAGTCTCACTTAGAGAAGGAGATGCTAGAGATGTCTATTTTTGCCTCTCTGTGAGCCACTTCTAGAGAGGCCTATGTAGGCATACATAAGATTCATGGGCAAAAACAAAAATGGCATCTATATACTACAATACTTTTACATGTAAAAACCCTGTTTATCTTCTGAAGTCCTTCACAACTGGATCCCTTCCTACTTTTTCCAGTTTTCTTATACTTTACTTACTATATAATTAAACTCCCTTGCTTGCTATTTGTTGCACACAACCAACCATATCCCAACTCCATGCAATTTCATTGGCTGTCTCGCTTGCAACGAATGTACCTCTTTACCTCCAACTCCTCAATATATAACTTTACTACTTTTTACAAGCTCTATATGTATTGGTAGATCAGGGTTTTTTCCTCACAGTCCAAATATGGTAATGTAAATAAAAAGAACTTTGCAGAGAAGGTTGGATAATGGTTTCACAGAGATGTGTTTAACCTTTACCCTTTCCTCCTAACATTTCACTATATTTAATAAATAATATTGCTATTGCATATTAAATATCAGGGTCTTATCAGGGTGCTTGTGCATGCATGTGTATGTGGGAGGGGTGTGATCACTGACAGATATTGGAGATTTAAAACCAAAGACTCTCACGTTTTTGTTAGTTTTTAGCCAATATTTTCTATTGTATCTAAGTTAAATTCCCAAACTAGCCAACATTGCCACATGAAGCCAAATAGGTTAGTGGTGGTTGGAGAAGATTTTCAATTCATGCTCTAGAGAAGCATTGAAGTAATTCTTGGCTTGATAACTAAGGGAGATTACCACCTGATGGACATTTAAGATACTATCTTTCTTCATTAGATTCTTGATACAGTGAAAAATAAATAGGCTTATGAAAGGCAGCTCAGATACTGATTTGGACTATTGATATCTCAGTGGTACTACTGACACTATTAGTGTCCCAAGTGTCAAAGACTATATAAACAGTGTCACATGTGATAGCATTATGATAGAGGTCCACTGTGTTCATTGATCCTACATGCAATATTGCATAATCTTGAGGTATTTCAGGTGTAGTTCCACTTTATTGGTAAATAGACACTTTGGTATTACATTCAAAATGACATTCAGTGTGAATTCAATCACACTTAGACACTTTCAGCATGTGGCACCAAACATATCACTAGATTCTTAATTGGGTAACTGGAATTAAAATTGGCATACCTTTGACTCTACCACCTGTGAGGAGTACTTCATATTAAAGGAATCATGAATTATTCACCTTCCACAGATCTCTACTGTGCTTTTTAAAGAATTTTTTTCAAAAAAGTCATTTCTGCAGCAGGAATTCACTTGCTATCTAAGACATGGCATATTTTTGAAAAAGTATTTGCCACAATGCAAAACTTAGTGTGGTGAAAAAAGTCAGCCTGTGGCATAAATCAGTATTAGAATGGGAGATATTTGAACAGTAAGCATTCAGTTGAACTGGAAACAGTTAAGTTATGTTGAATCAAATCCCACTCAACTAGAATTCTATTTTTAGTATGATCCTGCTGTTATTCATGGCCAAATCTCCAGGTCTCCGTTACACACACACACACACACACACACACACACACACACACACACACACACACACACACTAAAAGCCAAATATTTTCCTACACCCTAAATACATACCTGATTTTTTTCTGAATAGTCAGCTCAGCTCATAACACCTCTTACCTTATACCCAGTGAGTGCTTTTAAAATGTTTCATTGAAGTAGAATCACTTCTCAGGTCAAGTACCATACGTGGGCATTTTTCATCCAAAATATGTCAGTGTGATATTATATATACTGTCAGACAAGACTGATTTTTTGTAGAATTACATTTCCCTCTTTTTTATATATCTGTGTGGATTGTTTCACAGTATCAAGGTAAGGATATATTCACAAATGAAAGTGATATAAAGACAAAATATTCATAATAAATTAACATTATATTAAAATGTTTTTTGGAAATGAGAAGGTGGAGCCAAGATGAGGGAGTATTACACCCCAAACCCAAATACCTACAAAAATGACTCTAAACAAATTCTAGAGCTACAGAACTCACAAAATGACAGAGTGAAACACATTTCCAGTCCAAGACAACCTTGAAAAATGAAAAGAAAGATATATCACTCCAGGCTGGGACTTTAGTACAGTTTGGCATGGAACACACCACCACAGACAAGGCTGGAAAAGACCTCAGGGGATTGAATCATGGGCAGCTGTGGTGTTCTTCAGACTTCTCAACCCACAAATGCCAAAGAAAGCATGGAAGGGCAGTGGGACAACTCTGTGGGACCTCGGTAAATGAGGAACATGGTCCGGCCACAGCCCTAGGGTGGTAGAGGTGGAAGTATTTGCAGCAGCAGCAGTAGCAACAGCTGTTCCCACAGATGGCGGGGGATCAGAAGCTGAGACAAAATGCCTGAAGTCTGGGATAGTACACCAACCCTCACCACCCACAGAAAAAGACTCTTACCTTGACAAAGAGTTAGAAAGTCAAGTATTTATCAGGGAAGATTAGCAAACAGCATAAAACACCTCAGACTATAGAATCTTACTTTGATAACAAAGAAGATCAAAACATAGAACCAGAAGAAAACAAAAAAGTCAAAGCTCCTACACCAAAAGCCTCTAAGAAAAATATGAATTGGTCACAGGTCATGGAAGGGCTGAAAAAGAATTTTGAAAATCAAATAAGAGAAGCAGAGGAAAAATTGGGAAGAGAAATGAGAGTGATGCAAGAAAATCACAAAAAAATGAGTCAACAGCTGGCTAAAGGACAACCAAAAACACTGAAGAAAATAACAACTTAAAAATAGAATAACCCAAATGGAAAAAGAGATAAAATAAAAGTCAATGAGAAGAATGCCTCTAACAGCAAAACTGGCCAAATGGAAAAGGAGATCCAAAAGCTTGCTGATGAAAATAATTTCTTCAAAAGCAAAATGGAATAAATGGAAGCTAATGACTTTATGAGAAATTAAGAAACTATAAAGCAGAACCAAAAGAATGAAAAAAAAATGAAGGCAATGTGAAATATTTCACTGGAAAAACCATTGACCTGGAATATAGATCCAGGAGATAGAATTTAAAAATTATTAGACTACCTGAAAGCCATGATCAAAATAAGAGCCTGGATACCATCTTTCAAGAAATTATCAAGGTGGGGGGGGGGATGTTGGAGCCAAGATGGCAGAGTAGAAGCAGGAAATTCCATGACCACCCCCCACAACCATCTCAAATACCTATAAAATATGGCTCTAATCAAATTTTAGTGCTACAGAACCCACAAAGTAATGGAGAGAAACAAATCTCCTGCTGAAGGAAGCCTGGAAGGCCAACAGGTAGGGTTCACTGCAACAAGTTAGGAGCCTAGTGTAGCCCCAGAGAGGCATTGGTGGCCAGAGCGGACTCCAGGAGAGTGAATCACTAGTAGCTCTGATAGTTTCCAGATTTTTAACCCATAAACACCAAAAAGAAAATAAATGGTCAGTCAGGAACTCTGTAGGAAAGGAAGGGTATGGTCCAGCCCCTGCCCCCAGGCCAAGGGGTGTAGAAGGCACTAGGCCTACAGCTTCAGCATCTGTGGCCTGGCTCCCTTAGGAGCCCCTGGCCTACAGATCATAGGGGTCCAAACAACCATTCAGAGGGTAATCACTCTTGCTTTTACCTGCTTGGATCTGGGTCTCTTTCTTGGGTGGTAGTCCTGGGGTGAGAAACACCAGTTTGCCAGTGTGGTGTCTGTAGAGAGGTCCCTCCTCAGACCTCTGACAACATTTGTGAAAAAACAAAACAAAACAGTGAATTGGGACAAAGCTTTCCTCTCTGGAAGAAGAGTTCTACCATGGCAAAGAGCTCAAAAGTCAAGTGATTGACTGGAAATTTGAACAAGCAGAGGAAGCACAAATAGACCATAGAACCCTTTCTTGGGGATGAAAAGGATAAAAACATGGAACAGGAGGAAGACTGTGAGGTCAGAAATTCTGCACCAAAAGCTTCCAAGAAAAATATGAACTTGTTACAGGCCATGGAGGAGATCAAGAATGATTTAGAAAATCAGGTAAGAAAAGTAGAGGAAAACCAGGGAAGAGGAATGAGAATGATGCAAGAAAATTATGAAAAGAGAGTCAACAACCTGACTGAAGAAAATAACCCCTTAAAAATGGACTAAGGGGCGGCTAGGTGGCGCAGTGAATAGAGTGCCGGCCCTGGAATCAGAAGGACCTGAGTTCGGAGCCGGCCTCCGACACTTAATCCGCACAAGCAAAAACCTAGCCCTGTAACCTTGGGCAAGTTATTTAACCCCAATTGCCCTAAAGGAGCGGCTAGGTGGCGCAGTGAGTAAGAGCGCTGGCCTCGGAGTTGGGATGACCCAAGATCAGATCCGGCCTCAGAAAATGAGCACCCACGCATAAATAATGACTAGCTGTGTAACCTTGAGCAAGTTACTTAACCCCAATTGCTTTAAAAAAAAATGGACTAACTCAAATGGCAAAAGAGGCCCAATTAGCCAAAGAGGAAAAGAACGCTTTAAGAATCCAGATTTGCCAGATGGAAAAAGAATTTCAAAAACTCACTGAAGAGAATAATCCCTTCAATATTAGATTGGAGCAAATGGAAGCTGATGACTTTATGAGAAAACAAGATATTAAACAGATCCAAACAAATGAAAAAATAAAAGGCAATGTGAAATATCTCATTGGAAAAAAATGACCTGGAAAATAGATCCAGGAGAGATAATTTAAAAATTATTGGACTACCTGAAAGCCATGATCAAAGAAAGAACCTAGAAATCATCCTTCAAGAAATTCTCAAGGAAAATTGCCCTGATGTTTTAGAACCAGAAGGCAAAATAGAGGTTGAAAGAATCCTCCAAACACCTCCTGAAAAAGATCCCCAAAAGAAAACTCCTAGGAATATTATAGCCAGGTTCCAGAATTCCCAGATCAAGGAGAGAATATTACAAGCAGCCAGGAAGAAACAATTTGAATATTGTGGAAACACAATCACGATAGCATAGGATCTAGCAGCTTCTACACTGAGGGATTAAAAGGCTTGGAATATGATATTTAGGAGGGCAAAGGAGCTGGGATTAAAACCAAGAATCACCTACCCAGCAAAACTGAGTATCATGTTTCAGGGGAAAATTTGGTCATTCAGTGGAATACAGAACTTTCAAGGATTTTTGATGAAAAAACCAGAGTTGAATAGAAAATTTGACATTTAGATACAAGAAGCAAGAGAAGCTTGAGAAGGTAAACAGGGAAAATAAATCATAAGGAACTTATCAAAGTTGAACTATTTACATTCCTACATGGAAAAACAATAATTGTAACTGATGAAACTTTTCTCAGTATGAAAATATTTGAAGAAGGATATATGGGCATATGAATACATATGTGAATGTGTGTATATATGTTTACAGATACAAATAGATAGTGGGCACAGGTCAAATTTAATAGGAAGGGGTGATACTTAAAAGGTGAAATTAAGAGGTGAGAGAGGAATATAATATTAGGAGAGGGGGAGAGACAGAATGGGGTAAACTATCTCATATAGAAGAGGCAAGGGAAAATGGTTACAATGGAAGGGAAGAACAGTAAGGCAAAAAGGCAAAACCTTATTCTCATTGAATTTGGCCCAGGGAGAGAATGACTTACATACTAAATAGCATATCTCACCCTATAGGAGAGTAGGGAGGACGGGGATGAGAGGGGAGATTATGGAAGGTAGGGCAGGCTGTTTGGGGAGGGAAGTTGGAAGCACCCACTTTTGAAAAGGGACAGGATCAAAGTAGAGAATAGAACAAGTGGGAGGTGGGATAGGAGGGAGGGAGATATAGTCAGTCTTTTACAATATATCTACTATGGTAATGTTTTGCATAGCTACACATGTACAGCATATACTGAATTGCTTATCTTCCCAGCAAGAGTGGGTGACAAGGGAGGAAGGGAATGAATCTGGAATTTGAAGTTTTAAAATTAAATGTTTAAAAATACATAAATACTATCATTAATATTATTTTACATATAATTGGGAAATAAGATATACAGGCATTGGGGCAGAGAGATTCACCATGCCTGCAATGCACATCTTCCTTACCTCTCTCTCTAATAATCCCAACTTCCTTCAAGGGTCAATTCAGATATCATGTCTTACACAAAGCTTACTTAGTTTTGAACATGTTACTCCTCTCTTCTTTAGTATATTACTTTTTATTTATATTGTATGTTCCTTTTGTATACTTATCTATGTACTTGTATGTTTATAATATTTTTACAATGCACAGCTCTGTGGTGGATTTGCAAGGCCTGAAGTCAGGAAGACTTATCTTCCTGTGTTTAAATCTTGCCTGAGACATCTACTAGTTGTGTGGCCCTGGGCAAGCCATTTAATGTTGCTTGCTTCACTTTTCTCATCTGTAAAATGAGCTGGAGAATGAAATGGCAAGAGTTCTAGTATCTTTGGTGAGAAAACCCCAAGTGTGATCATGAAGAGTCAGACACAATTGAAAATGACTAAACAACAACAATCTTTACAATAGAATGAAAATTTCTAGAAAGCAGAGGCTGCTTCATTTTTGCACTTCCATTCTTAGGGTCTGGCACAGCAGCCTATATGTAATAGGTACTTAATAAACAAAACATCTAGAGTTAGAGGTGGTATCAGAGAGTACTTAAGTCTAACCCTCCATAATAGGGAAGCAGTGTGATAAGTTAAAAAAGAACACTGGATATCTACTTAGTAGCTGTGTGAGTTTGAACACATCATCCACCTTTTTGGAACTCAGTTTCCTTGTCTGTAAAATGGAGACAATAGCATCTTCACACATTTTTTTTGTTAAGAGGATTATTGTTTTTGTTGTTTGTCTTTCATTCTTGAAAAGGACCAATAACAGCAGAAAGGTGTTGTCATGACTTGCAAGTAAATTGGATTTCAGTGAGGCAGGGCTGTGCAAAGTCACCAACCTTACTCTTTCCTCCAGAGACATCTGGGGCCAGCGACAAGATAAAGATCAGGACAACTGGACACCAGCTCAGGATGCAGTGGGAGACCATGGCCTTTCTAAGCTAAGGTCTTTACTTGTTCTCAGTTTATCTGATGCAACAGCCATTCAAAGATTATGGCTAGCTAAGAAATGAGGCAAAAAATGACCTCTTTGACATTGAAAAAATCAATCTGGGAAGGGAAGACTCTCAGGGATTCTGGCTAAAATAAAAACAATTGTTACTTATGCTTTAATTTGTTTGATGTGAAAAGGAAGTGAGATATCTTTTGTAAGGTGTAAAATACTATGCAAATATAAAGTATTAATACATTTATAAATTTAATATAAACATAACTAGAAACAGCAGTCTATTGAAAATATACTCAATAAAGTTTAATTGCTATTGGTAATGGGGTTCAAACTAGTAAACTGTTATCCATAATTTGTCCATTAAAATTAGAATACATTAGATGCCACAAGGAGAAAAAGGACATATAAAATATAATTTAGCTTTCGAGAATCTAACTACATAAAACAAATGGAATTGCTATTAAGTTGTAAAATCACAAGCTTCCTAAAACAATGCAGGTTGAAACAGACATCATTGCAAAATTTATTTTATTAAGTAAGCACGTTATGAATTCATGAAATATTTTCCTGGTCAGGAGGTGTTGAGTAGCATATGAACAATAATATTTAAAAAAAATATATGTATATATATATATATATATGTATGTATGCATATATATGATGGATTTATTTCTCCCTGTCATAAGTGTCTTCCTTAATAAATACTATAAGCAAAAAACAAACAAAAAGCAAACCAAAAAAAGCAACACACACACACACACACACACACACACACACACACACACACACACCTTGTGGTGCCTGCTGCTCAGATGAATAATTTTATAAGCTTTGGAGACAAGAAAAATCCTAAATCATAAAATGAAAGAGTAATCTCAAGAGGCTTCAGAATCTGAAATCAACAATTATAAACAAACAGGGAGATCTCTTTACCTGGCCATATTTTGCTGCCAAATGGAGAGGTGTCCAGTATTGATTATCCAGCACATTGAGATCCGCACCATGGTCTAGGATGAGGGAAGCTACGTCCTTATAGCCACTTGCACAGGCCATATGCAACTGTGATTAAGAAAGACCCATATCAATCCTCTTTCTGACATTATGCTATTTTGAATGCATCCAATAATCACATATATTCATTTCATTTGTCAGTACATTTTAATCTTCTTTGAAGTATTTAACATCATATTGATATCAAAGTTTAAAGTAGGCATGAAGCAAAGCAAAATTATCTAAGTGATTTTGTGCCAATTTGTCATATCTACAGCTTATTAGCATTTGATTTTGAAAAAACATTTTAAAATTCTCTTATTTCTCATTTTTATCAGCACCCTCACTTGCTGCTACCTCCTATTTGAAGATCATTTTGATTTTTAAATTATTGTATATTTTCACATCTATTGTAAATTTATAAATAATTATTAATTAAAACTAGCTTCTACCTGCTAGGGCTGTTGTAAAAATAAAATGAGATAATAATTGTGTGTATATACACATACCTATATATATATGTATATATACATATATTGCATTATAGATATAAATATGTATGCATAAATATATATACATATACATATGTAAATATATATTCGTATTTATTGTTCTTCAGTTGTTTTAGTCATGTCTGACTTTCTGTGTCCCAGTTTGGGGTTTTCTCAGCAAAGATACTGGAATAGTTTGCCGTTTCTTTTTTTAGCTCATTTTACTGATAAAGAAATTGAAGCAAACAAGATTCAATGACTTGTCCAGGGTCATATAGCAAGGAAGTATCTGAAGCCAGATAAGAACTCAGGAAGGTGAATATTTCTCACTCATTGCCTGGTGTTCTATCACTTAGCTGTGATTGATAGATAGATAGATAGATAGATAGATAGATAGATAGATAGATAGATAGATAGAAAGATAGACAGACAGATAGATAGAGGGATGGATGGATGGTTAGAGGGGTGGATGGATGGATGGATGGATGGATGGATACATAGTAAAATTCTTGGCACAAAGTAAGTGCTCTATTAAATGTTAGTAATGATGATGATGATGATGTACCTACTCTGAGCATTAGATATAACATTTTTTTTTTTTTTTGCTTTTTGAAGGGCAATTTGGGTTAAGTGACTTTCCCAAAGTCACACGGCTAGTCTGAGGCCAAATTTGAACTCAGGTTTTCCTGACTCCAGGGCTGGTGCTCTATTCACTGCGCCACCTAGCTGCTCCTAGATATAACATTTCAATAGTATTCTATTATATCTTCACACTTTAAACATTTTGATAGATATTGATCTTTTGACATATTTTTATATTTCAAGTGCTTTAGTAAAATGAAATACAAAACAGTAATAAAATAATTGAGAACAATTAATGAACTACTTTGTGCTAGGTAAAAATGAATTAAGCTTCAGAAGAAATATGAGTAAAGTTGAGAAAAATCTTTTTGAATTATAATGTAATTACTTTAACATATCGTTGTTAGGATTAAATGATGTAATGTATGTGAAAGCCTTTAAAAAACTGTGAAGATTCCATTTATTCCTGCTTCTAGAGTGACTTCTTTGTTGTCTAAAAGTACTGAACTAAATGAGTCTATCTAATGTAAAACATGATTAAGCTATGTTTGAAAGTATCTGTGTATGTGTGTGTGTGTGTGCGTGTGTGTGTGTGTGTGTGAGAGAGAGAGAGAGAGAGAGAGAGAGAGAGAGAGAGAGAGAGAGAGAAAGAGAGAGAGACAGAGAGAGAGAGAGAGACAGAGAGAGAGACAGAGAGAGACAGAGAGACAGAGACAGAGAGACAGAGAACACACACAGAGACAGAGAGAGATAGACAGAGAGACAGAGAGGGACAGAGAGAGAGAGAGGGACAGAGGGTGACAGAGAGACAGAAAGAGACAGAGATACAGAGAGAGATAGAGAATTTAATGGAAGGAAGGAGACTGAGTTACAGGGAAAGGATCATAGAACTGGGCAAAGGAGAAAAACAGTGTTGTTTATGAGAAATAATGACACTCATTCTTGACAAAGCAACTGCAGGTTGAATGTAGAAGGTAATAAAAACAGAAATGAGAAGAGGAACAACAAGAGAAAAAGTTACTAGACAATCAGTATTTCTTAAACTATTATTTTAACTTGTGATGCTGAGAGTCATTTTCATTTCCTGGTTTGCCTAGTAGAAGGTAATTGTGTTATTTGATCCAAAATACTCCTATATTACATACACACACATACACAGAGATTAATACATATATAGACACACATGTCTTTCTATCTATCTATTCCATTTTAATTAATTAGGAAGACCATAGATGTCTAATGTATAAAATAGATCTTAATTCTCAGTGAAATTCTATTGCCTCTACTAAAGGTTTTCTCCCATGTAAAATTCATTTCATTATTACACCAGCCAAGAGTCCTTTGGAAGGTCTTTATCATCTAGAGATGGTTTACTGAATATAATGTTTAAAAATTAGTTACCCTAGAAAAGTCTTTCCAATCTTTTCTAAATGAATACCAAAAATGACTAGAATGATTGGCAGATGATTCTATCCAATATATGCTAAAAATAGAAGTCAAAAGGTAAAGATCTATGAGGAGAATTTATTGTAGAGAGAAATACACCAGTAATAGGCTTATTAGGGCAGTTCATTAGGGCAAAGTCCTAATGAGGTCATGGGTCAAATTCCCATATGGGCTACTTAGCTTAATAGATTAAATTTAAAAAAAAAAAAAGAAAGGAAAGAAAAAAAGACCCACAAAGCAGTTCCACAGTGAGAAGATTGAACCTATAACCCTAGTCAGGCATCTTCTCACATTATTTTACAAGGGATAGGAAAAGAGAGTGACTGACTGGCTTAGTATATGTCTATCATCATTTATCGGAAACTGAATTCATAGCAGGTGATCAAATTACCTACAGCTCTGAAGCTGCAGATTCACATTCATTTATAGAAAGGGTTCTCACTGGGAAGGAATCACTTAAATGAGTCCAAGCCAAATTGAAAAAAGAAAAGAAAAAGAAAAGCCCACACATTAAAGTTTCAAGAATTTTACCATTTTTATAAGTCTTTTATCATTGTAAAATAATGAACTGAAAAGAAATTATTTTTGACTATACTTGAAATGGAAGAACTAACAGTCTACCTCTCCCCTCTGCTGCCATTTTTTTAAACTTGGGGGAGTCACTTTGTTTTTTTTGCTTTTTGGAGGGCAATTGGGGTTAAGTGACTTGCCCAAGGTCACATGGCTAGTTTTGTGTTAAGTGTCTGAGGCTGGATTTGAACTCAGGTCCTCCTGACTCCAGGGCCAGTGCTCTATTTACTGTGCCACCTAGCTGCCTCTTGGAGAGTCACTTTTAAATGTCCTGTAGCAAAGTCTCCTCAACTGCATAATGTGGAATGGTCAATCCTACACAATCCCTGGTGCCTAGCTTGTGCTGTTTTATCTAACTCATAAGCAACATCCCCATCCTTCCTGATGATTTCTTCCTTTAAAATTTTACCCAACAATTGAGAACCTCTTCAAAGGTCACCATCGTCCTTTCCCAAACTATCAATTATATAGGATGTCCCAAAAGTCCTTCTATAGTTTTAAGCTTTAACTGGTACTTAAGCTATTAAGTTCCAGTGACTCTAAGCTCCTAATGCTCAAAAATGCACTAGGACTTTTGGGACACCCTGAATATTACCCTCCCTCCTCTGAACTCCCATTGAACTTGGATTTCTCTTCAGTCACATATAATCTGCTTTATTTTTTAGCCATTTATATACTTGTCTATTTACCCCTCAACTAGAATAGAATATAAATTTCTCAAAAGATTGTCTATAATTACATGTACTTGGCACCAGGGCTTCTTAATTTTTTTTCCACTGGCCACCCCTTTTCAAGTTTTGGCATTGGTCCTTGGTGTTGCATGACCTAAGGACACACACAGTGCAAAGTGTGCATGCTTTGTGTTCAGAACCAAGGCTTTAGTGAAGTTGTAAGATGAAATACAGGCAAGTGCTGCCAAAAACACCTCAGATTCATTGATTTTGTATTAAGTTTTGGTTGTGGCACATTCAGAAACCTTTTAGTGTGGCAATATGGGGTCACAACCCACAGTTTAAGAAGCATTGCTTAGCATAGTATCTTGGCACAGTATCTATTCTAAGATGTTGAATTGAGCTGAATGTAATGATGTAGAAGCTGGCTATTAAAAATGCATGAACACTTCCTACCACATTTCCAGATCCAAAATAATCTGTCCAAAGGGATGGTCTCTGATAGATCCCATAACTCTAAAACATCCATTACTTCATTCTCCCAACTATCTTCCTGTACTTGCCCTTTCAGTTCTGTGTGGTTTTCTAAAACTCAGGGTAAGTGATTGTTATCATAGCTTCAGGAGTTTCTCCGTCAGTAACTTTGGAAATCCTACAAAAGCTTGTGAGGAACTGCTATCCCCAAATATTTGCAGTTACAGCCTAGCTATATAATGAAAGTGTGATCATCCAATGAATGAAAGAGTGGGTGAATGAATAAATAAAAATATTTATTAATTGCCTTCTGTCTGACAATTTTTTTTTTTTTTTTGCGTTTCTGGAGGGGGGAAGGGAGGGCAATCGGGATTAAGTGACTTGCCCAAGGTCACATGGCTAGCAAGTGTCTGGGGACAGATTTAAACTCAGGTCCTCCTATCTCCAGGACTGGTGATCTAGTCATTATACCACCTAACTGCCCCAAGAAATTTTGCTAAGCTCTAGGGACACAAACATTATGCAGGATAACCTCTATACTAAAGCAACTTATATTCTTTTTTAAATTATCTTTAATTTGTGACATAAAACAATTCCATAACATAGTATAATAAAGAAGATAATTGTACATCAAGTTACAAATCTATTATGCACAACTAGTTATTCCTTTTAAATATATAATAAAGTTATCATGTACATTTTTTTCTTTCCTCCTCCCTCACCTTGGAGATGGCTACTATTAGACACACACATACTTATTCCATATATACGTCTATTTATTAGTTGTTTTTATGGATGCAGATAAAATATTCTAATGGGGGAAGGCAACAAATGTAGGGAAATTAGAGATAGGAAGTGTGGCATGGCTTTGAGGTGGTCAGGAGATGGAATGGTGCACCTAGCACCAGGCAAGATCGGCTGAGATATCTCTAATCAGAGTCCAGGATCCCAATGTTAGGAGTAAGAAGTATGAGGGACAGTGCTAAATTGTGTAAATCAATAATCTTTTCTCAGCCCTAACCTTCCTCAACTTCTTCAGTATTTGACATTGTTGACCACTCTGTCCTCCTGATATTTTGTCCTCCCTCACTTTGTTTTTTTGGCACTACTTTCTCTTCTTGCTCTCTTTTCCCACGTATGACTGTTTCTTCTCACTCTTCTTTGCTGGCTTATCATTAATATCTTGTCCCACCATTAATTGCACATATTCCCCTGAGACTTTATTTGGGCACTATTCTTTCCCCCACCTATTCAATCTCTTTTGGAACCTCATGAATTCCCATGTCATTAATTTTCATCTCTTTGCAGATTCATTTATCTAAATATCCAGTTCCTGTCCCTTTCCTGATGTTTAGTCCCAAATGCCAAACTGCCTTTTGGACATTTCAAACTAGACATTCTTCAGATACATCAAAATCACCGTGTTCAAAGCAGAACTCATTATCTTTTACCCCAAACATAGCCCTCTTTCAAATTTCCCTCTTTCTGTAGAAGCTACTGGTACTCTTCCATTCTCTCAGGTTTATAATTTCTTTGTTATATTCTTCACTCTTCACTCTCCTTCACTCTACAAATCTTATCAGTTGCTGAATCTTAGTCCAAGCTCTCCTCACCTCTCGGCTAGACTGTTACATTAGCTTCAGTCAGTCTATATTTTTTTAAAAGTGCCTATTATATGTCAAGTGCTGTGCTGAGTACTGGAGACACAAAGAAATATAAACTGCTTTCAAGGAGCTCAATCTAAGGAGGAGAGAAAACATGCAAATAACTATGTATAAACAAGATACTTAAAGGATAAATTTGAATTAACTGAGGGAAGTCACTACAATTAAGTGAGATCCAGAATAGCTTCCTGTAGAAGGTTAAATTTTGAATTATTCTCTCACCTATAAGCCTGTCTCCACTCCATCCTCCATGTAACTTGATTTCCCTTAAACTTAGTTTTGAATATATCTCCTTTCTACTCAAATTCCAGTGGCTCCTTTATTACCTCTAGGGTAAAGCAAAAACTCCTTTAAAAAATTAATGTCAGGGGAACCTAGGTGGCAGAGTGAGTAAGAGCGCTGGCCCTGGAGTCGGGAGGACCCAGGATCAGCTCTGGCCTCAGAAAATTAGCACCCACACATAAATAACTAGCTGTGTAACCTTGAGCAAGTTAATTAACCACAACTGCTTTAAAAAATTATGCCAGGGCAGCTGGGGGGTGTCAGGAGGACCTGAGTTCAAAATAGGCCCCAGACACTTAACACTTAGTAGCTGAGTGACCTTGGGCAAATCACTTAACCCCAATAACCCTGCCTTCTTCCTGGCAGAACCAAAACAAACAAACAAACCCAAATCCAAAATTAATGCCTTGGCAACCTGGGTCTGACATATCTTTCCACTCTTTTCACACGTTACTTCCCTTGCCCTGCTCTATGGTCCAGTCAAACTAACATTCTCTCTAGTACTCACATAACACTGAATCTCATATCTCTGTAGCCTTTGCATGGTACAGCCACCGTGCCCAAAACGGATACTCTCCTTAGGTCAACCTCTTGAAATCTTCCTTCAAGACACATGACAATCATCATCTTCAATACAAAGCTTTTCCCACTTTTTTTCTTGGGATTCCATCCCTCTCTTGCTAGCTTATATTTATTTTATGTTTTTCTCTGTATATTTCTATATACTATTGACTCATTTGATGAAATGTAATATTCTGAGAGTAATGCCTATTTCATCTTTTGGATTTATATTCACAGCATCTAGCATAGTATTAGACAACATATGTGCTAAATTCCTGTTGATTGATCAGTTAAGGTAAAAATCATTACCACATGCAGGTGCGGTAGGAGCCACCACTTAACATAAATCAGCAATTTCTATGTCATCCTCCTTTTGGCCTGAGAATAACCATTGCATAATACTGATCGGTGAAATTCCAAATTTAAATTTCACTGTGACTGGATTGGGAGATAAAGAATTAGGAGTTATATCAGGTATATAGATTAGGAGTTAAAAATTATATTGGAAATGACAATACTTGTCAAACTAGGAGGATAGTCTTAATGGAATGTCTTTCCTAAAGAGGAGAACTATGAGATTAGTGAAAAGCGCACTAAATTTGGTGGTACCAGAAGATGCATGTTCAAGTCCCCAATCTGCCACTCAATTATGTGACTTTGGACCAGTCATTTATCTTCACTTTCCCCATCTGTAAAAATGGGGCTAATATCTATTCTATAAAGCAATATACACATACACATATATTTAAATATATATATATATACATATATACACACATATAAACATATATGTGTGTATATGCAAAAAACCACACACACACACACACACACACACACTTTCTGTTCTCTTCCCATTCCCCAATTTTGCTTTTTTCATGCTTTTTAGTTTTTGAGAAATGTTATTTGATCATCAGGTCTTATACTAAATAAATACCTTTAGCTCATCTTCCTCAAATCCAGTACTGATTTAGCTCCACTATTGCAGATTCTATCATATATAAAATATGTTCAAAGACAAATTGGTTTGTACACCTTAGTAGAGACATACATCTTAATACTCTGCAATTGACTGTGACTTTGGAGATTGGGTAGGATTTTCTGGAGTTCTTATATACATGAAGATGTTTAGTGTGAACCAACAAACCTAAGAGATGTCACATTGTTAGCATTCTAAAACAAACTGAAAATTAGTTTACTGCAGACTGTCATTCTTGTAGATTTATCTCTCTTTTGCATTTGACTTATTAGATTAGGGAATCTGTAAATGGTTTTCAACCTTAAATGATATTGTAAATTATGATACAGATCATTCAATGGACATCATTGGTATTTTTAGCATTCTCTATAATGAAGTGAATGACTACAAAACACCCTCTTATCCTTACATAGAATAATAGGCAGTAGAAAGATGATGGCCATTACAATAAACAGAAGTACCAGTTCTAAAGAGAAAATGAAAACAAACTGCTGCTTTATAAATGCAACGATCTTTAAGTGGGAAAAGTGTTTTTCCCCTCCACCTCCTCAGCCATCAGTCCCTTGTATTCCTATTATTATAAAGAGTGCTCGAAAGTTGCAGGATATAAAATAAACCCACATAAATCCTCAGCATTCCTGTACATCTCTAATAAAACTCAACAGCAAGAGATAGAAAGAGAAATCCCATTTAAAGTCACTGTAGACATTATAAAATATTTGGGAATCTGCTTGCCAAAACAAACCCAGAATCTATATGATCACAACTACAAAACACTTCTCACACAAATAAAATCAGATCTAAATAGTTGGAAAAATATCAATTGCTCGTGGCTGGGTCGAGCTAATATAATAAAAATGACAATTTTACCCAAACTAAGCTATATATTTAGTGCCATACCAATCAATTTACCAAAAAACTACTTTGTAGAGTTAGACAAAATAATAACAAAATTTATTTGGAAAAACAAACGGTCTAGAATATCAAGGGAATCAATGAAAAGAAATGCTAGGGAAGGTGGACTAGCTATGCCAGATCTTAATCTGTATTATACAGCAGCAGCCATCAAAACTGCTTGGTACTGGCAGAGGTGTAGAGTAGTGAATCAATGGAATAGATTAGGTGCAGGAGACCCAGCAGGTAATGAATATAGCAATCTATTGTTCGATAAACCCAAAGACCCCAGTTTTTGGGATAAGAATGCACTATTTGACAAAAACTGCTGGGAAAACTGGAATACAGTATGGCAGAAACTGGGCATAGATCACTATCTAACACCATATACCAAAATCAAGTCTAAATGGGTGCATGATCTAGGTGTAAAGGATGATACTGTAAGCAATTTGGGAAAGCAAGGAATAGTTTACCTGTAAGATTTGTGGAGAGGGGAAGATTTTAGGACCAAACAAGAATTAGAGAGCATTATAAAATGCAAAATGGATAATTTTGATTACATTAAACTGAAAAGCTTCTGTACAAACAAAGCCAATGTAACCAAGATCAAGAGGGAGGTGGGAAATTGGGAAAGAATTTTTACAACTTGTGTCTCTGATAAAGGACTCATCTCTAAAATTTATAGAGAATTGAGCCAAATCTATATGAATACAAGTCATTCCCCAATTGATAAATGGTCAAAGGATATGAACAGGCAGTTTTCAGAGAAAGAAATTAAAGATATCTATAAGCATATGAAGAAATGCTCTAAATCACTATTGATTAGAGAAATACAAATCAAAACAACTCTGAGATACCACATCTCTCCAGTCAGATTGGCTAAGATGACAAAACAAGAAAGTGACAAATGCTGGAGAGGATGTGGACAAATTGGAACACTAATACATTGCTGGTGGAGTTGCGAACTTATCCAACCATTCTGGAGAGCAATCTGGAATTATGCCCAAAGGGCTATAAATAATTTCATACCCTTTGACCCAACAATACCACTTCTTGGGTTATATCTCAAAGAGATCATAGAAGTGGGAGGAAGACCCATATGTACAAAAATATTTTAGCAGCCTTTTTTGTGGTTGCATAGAATTGGAAACTAAAGGGGTGCCCATCAATTGGGGAATGGCTAAACAAGTTGTTGTATATGAATGTAATGGAATATTATTGTGCTATAAGAAACGAGGAGGTGACGGATTTCATAATTACCTGGAGAGACTTATACAAACAGATGCTGAGTGAGAAGAGTAGAATCAGAAGAAATTTGTATACAATCACAGGCATACCATATCTGTGATGACCAACTATGACAGACTGGACTCTTTTCAGCAATGCAGTGATATAAGTCAACCCCGAAAGACTCAAGAAAGAGAGAAATGCGCCATCCAGAGATATAACTAGAAAGAACTGAGCCTGAATCCTGATGGAAGCAAACTAAATGATCTTTTTCTTTTCATTGTTTGGTTTTATTTCTTCCTTACCATCTTTCATCCCACCTAGTACAATACGCCTTTGTAATTGGAATAATGTCTAATATGAATGTATTTGCAGATTCTGTACTGGACTATATGCTGTTGTGAGGGGAGGGGGGAGGGAAGTAAAGGAAATTTGAAAATTAAGGAACTATGGAATTGAATCTTGTTAACTGAAACTAAACTAATAAATTAATTTTTAAAAAAAGAGTGCTCGAGATGATATCTAACATAAGTGTTAGGTATTACTGTATAATTATCAACAACATTTATGCTGTCTGTTCACTGGAAGGTTGGTCACAAGGAATACAAAAATTCAACAAAGTTGGAGAATTGAAGCATTTATTTTTCTTTCCTTTAAAAATAGCTTACTTTTTCACTAAAATATTATAATATGTTCTAGTCTAGAAAATAAAAGAAACTGAGGGGTAGAGCCGAAATGGTGGAGAAGCCAGAAAGTTGCCTGAGCTCTCCTCAGTTTCCCTTGGAAATTCTGGAGTGACAGGATGCACAAAAAGATGGAGTGAAACAATTTTCCAGTCCAAGATAACTCAGAAGGACTTCAAGAAAGATCTGTCTCATTTGGATAAAAGGAAAGAGGAGCCCAGCACAGGCAGTATCCAGGAAAGCCAACAGGAGGCTCTCAGCCACAGCACAGATCACCAACTGAGGCTCCTTGTTCCTGGTTCAGCAGGCAATGGCACAGCAGACAAGCTGCCAGCCCTACAACCCAGGACAAAATGTGAGTGAGTAGGCTGGCCATCCTAGCACAGTAGGCAAGCCACCAGCACCAGAGGCCCCAGTAGAAAGTCAATGACCACACCCCTGGAAACCAGTACAAGAGGCTCTTTTAAAATACTTCTTTTTTTTAAGCAATTGGAGTTAAGTAACTTGCTCAGGGTTATACAACTAGTCATTTTTATGTGTGGATGCTAATTTTTTAAGGCTTGAACCAATCCCGGGTCCTCCTGTTAAAATACTTATTTTACCCTAGGAGCAGAATTCAACTTTAAAAAGTGAGGAAAACCCAAAAAAGAACCTTGACCATAGAAAGCACTATGATGACAAGACAGATCAAAGGACAAACTCAGAAGAGGACAACAATGACAAAAAGCTTACACACAAAACCTCAAAGGGGAATATGAATTGGTCTCAAGCCCAAAAAGTATTTTTAGAGGGGCTCAAAAAGGATTTTAAAAAGCAAGTAAGAGAGGTAGAAGAAAAATTGGGAAAAGAAATGAGATTAAACAGCTTAGAAAATGAAACTCAAAAATTGACCAAAGAAAACAACTCCTTAAAAATCAGAACTGGCCAAATGGAAAAGGAGGTACAAAAGCTGACTGAAAAAAATAATTCCTTAAAAATTAGGTTGTGGACAATCCCTGTTGTGGTTCCTTGGGGAACTCTCCACTTTTCACTAATCCCTTTGATTTATCCTTTAATCTCTTTTGCCTCATTATTTCCTCTGAGACCCTGTAGCAGTTTTCATTTCCTGTCCCTTGAATGTGTCTTAGATATCAGAATTGCAAGGGATTCTAGATATCATCTAATCAAGTTCATGACTGGTAATGAATCTAAAAATATCCCAACAAATATTTCCTTTTCCACTGACTTCTTGCTATCTTTCTATAAACATGCACTTGTCTCCTGTCTTAAATATATCTTACTTAATTCTTCTATTTTCTCATTCCTTTTAACTATGACATTTCTTGAGAATGCAGTATATATCTTTATGCTCCTGACTTTGGCACTATGCTTCAACTGCCTTCTCCCACCAATCTGCAGCCCAATCCCCTATTCTTCTATTTGTGAGTTATTGTTAAAACTTGCATTTTGAGGAAAGGCCCAGATTCACCATCCTTCATTCCAAGGATTTGACAAAAATCTCCCACTCTTGATTTTCAGAATCCTTATATATGCTCTCTTACTCCAGCAGAATGTAAGCTCCTTGGGGGCAGGGGCTCCATTTCTTTTTACTTGTTCTGTATTCACAGTGAATGGTTTTCTAAACATGTCTTCATCATTCTATACTTATATAGTTGACTTTTAAACCAGACTACAACTTTATATTCATTTCATTAGAATCAGGTATTTGTTATAGTCTTTTGAGGCTTTTTATTGGCCCCCAGCTTTGTAATAAAACTTCTTAGTTATCCCACTAATTTTGTGTCCTCTACAACATAGCACCTTATCTAAATCATTCACATAAATATTAAATGATTCAGGGCCAATTAGATAACCCAATAACATAATTTTGCAGACTTCCCTCCAGGTTAACCAGTTAATAATCATTGAATTTCATCTTTCATCCAGTTGAAATGCTATTTACCTATAGCAATATCTAGGTATATATGCTGCAATCTTCACCATGAGTTTTTCATCTCTTTACCAGGAAGAGGATCTTACTAACTTCTTATATAACAAGAGATGGATTTTTATAAGTGACTTAGATAAAAACATACAATGTATGTTCATCAAATTTCCAGATGATTCAAAGTTGTGAAGGAAAGCTAATATAAGAGATGATGGCCAAGATCCTAATAAAACTTGATACCCTGGAGCACCAGGCTGAACCTAATAAGATGAAATAGAGTAAGGACAAATGTTACATATTGTGCATAGGTACATATGAATCAATGCCATATATGTATATACATATATATGCATTTATATGTATATATATACATATGTATGCATGTATGTACCTATGAAAGTACGCATATGAAGGGGAAGTATAGGAAGAAATAATTTATGAACATCATCTGAGGCTTTCCATGAACTGCAACCGTAATATGAATTAGTAGCCAAACACTAATGTGAATTTGGGTTTCAAAAGACAGACACAGATTCTGAGAATAGTGAAATGATAGTTTCATTGACCACAGTCAATGCTACACCTCTTCTGGAATGCTTTCTTTAGTTCTCAGCACCACAGATCAAGAAAAACATTGATGAGCTAGAGAGTGTCCAGAGGTGAGCAATTAGGATGATGAAAAACCTTGAGTCCATGTCTTATGAGAATCATTTGAAACAACTGAACATGTTAGTCTGGAGAAGAAAAGAAAAAGGGAGGGGAAGGGAAAGGAATATTATAGTTGTCTTCAAGTAATTAAAGGGATGTCAGGTGGAAGACAAATTAGACTTGCTCTGTTTGGTCTAAAAAAGGTAAAACCAAGAACAATGAATTGACAGTGTAAAGAAACAAATTTAGGCTTAATGTTTTGGGGGGATGGAGGGAAAATACAATAGCTAATGTAACCATTAGAACTTTCAAAAAATAGAATGGGCTGCTTCAAGAGTTGATGGGCTTCTTTCCTTTGTAGGAATTTGGGCAAAGGCTAGATGAAAACTCACTAGGTATGTTATAGTAGGGTGTCCTCTAATATATGGGATATAATCAATGACTTCTAAGTTCTCTCTCAACTCCCTAATTCTATAAACTATTTTCATGCCAAATGACATATGATCATGGATAATTTTAATGTACACAATATAAATAAAAGATTTTTTCATAGTGGTATACATCCCTTATATTTTCTAAGGTTAAGCCATAGAGAATTATAGATGGCTAGTACTAGAAGGGACTAAAGGTTACCTAGCTAAACCATTCTTCATCCTTCATTTCAAAGAGGATGTATGACATCACAATTGTGATGTCTTAAAGTGCACATAAATTGGATTAGAGTAAGGCAGAATGGCACAAAGTCATCAGATTCCCTCTCTCTCTCTTGCAGAGTCATTGGAGTCCAGTGGCAAGACAAACGGCTAGACAACTAGTGATGAAACAGGATGCAGTGGGTGACCTAGCTCAGAGACTAAGGCTCAGAGTAAGGAACTGACCTACTCAAAATCATAGAGTTTTTAAGTGGTACATGATTTCAGCTCAAATAATTTCGTTCAAAGTCCAATGTCATATCTACTATGCTACAAACTTCATGTAACTCAAAATGTCATCAGTTCATCTCTAATTTTTAATTATCCCTAACATATTTCAGTCATGAAATATACTCACTTTAACAAATTCAATATAATCAGTTCCTGCCACGCTTTCTCCTTTTTTATAACACCGCTGTGTACTTCTAAGTTTCATCCTTTGCCAATAATCACTGATGAAAGAGGGAGGAATGTTGAGTGTTTAACAACATCTAGGTAAATATACCTTGACAAACTATAAAATGGAAAGCACTTTCCAGTGTTCTGAATGCCCAAGCAGGTGGACAGACTCTACTCTCTGGAGGAAAACTGTAAGAAGTCTTACTCTCCATTTTTTAATGTGGAATCACACCTGACTCTGCAATATGTTTAGTGGAGACATTGTTTTTTCTTTTATATTTCTTTGTGAAGTTCTTTGGAGACTCTATAACAAAGGACATATGTCATGTTGGATCATTATTTGTTGAATGAATCGAGTCCTATTACAAAGTAATATATATGAGATCAGAAAGTATCACGTCTTAGAAATCTAAGGACCTACAGACTACCAAAAGTCATGACTCAAGACATTTCCCTGAAGTCAAATCATTATTAAATGACTTAATAAGCAAGTGAAAAAGGATTTAATAAGTCCTTAAGTACTATACTCAGTACTGGGGATAGAAATAGAAAACCAAGAAAATTCTGGCTCTCAAAGAGCTCGCCTTCCACTAGGGGGAGACAACAAATATAAGACATTTCAGCTTCAAGTACCAAAACAAGGCACCAATTCATCATTTACACTATACATTTCCAAAAGGAATCCTTCTGTCAAATGATATATTAATTTAGTTTATAATATCTTTTGAAGATAAACAAGATAAAATATCATACCAAAATCTGGCATAAAATATGCTGTAACATCCAGTATAAACTGGGCACTAATTGCCTACTTTTCTCAGCTTATTGAACTAGGTACAGTGAAAAATTGTAAATACTGACACAAATTTAGAACTTTGAAGACAAAGGAGTATCCATTAACCTCAGGGGATGGCTTGAATGAGAACTAGATATGTAGAAGTATTTATAAGTAAAAGTCAAAAAAATAAAACTGACAATAAACATTTGTTTTCCATGAGATATACTTCTGGCTTAGGCCACTACAAATATCATACTACTAAATGGAGAGTATAAGTGTACTATAAGTGCAGAGAAAATATTTAATATTATAAACTAATATCTAATTTAGTAATTCTGTAGTAACAATTACGAGTACTTTAATTCACAAAGCTCTGATCATACCAGTCTCCTGAGCAGAAAACTTTCAATAGGATAAATGTCAAATTCATTATCTTACAATCTGACCCCAATCTAGCCATGCATTCTTATTTTACCCTGTCTTTAACAACTTCACATTCCAGCTAAATTGTATTTATATAGGTTGTTCCCTGATCTTGTCCTGCATTCTCCCAATTCCATGAATTATATAGTCCATACCTCAGTCTGGAATACTTTCCTTCATGTTGAAATCTCTCTTGGTTTAAGATTCAACATGGATACTACCACTCCCATGAAATTTTCTTTGGTTTTCCATTTTGAAATTTGTCTCTAATATTTCTGATTTTATAGCACTTTCTCTAGCCCTCTTCTTTGACTCTATATTATTCTATCTTGTATCATTCATAGATGTTTGCTTCTCTTAAACACTTTATTAAAACATAGGTTCCTTGAAGATAGAGAAGATGTTCCTGTTTGCTTGTTTTTGTATTCACAGTGCTTAGCCTAGTACTTCAGGTATACTAGGCATCTGATTAATGCCTATTGAATTGAAGTATTCTTTAAATAATATATCTGAGTAAAATATTTCAACTTACAAGGGTAACACCTTCATCATTTTTCTCATTTACATTTCCTCCTGATGATAAGAGTTGTTTTATATCATTCAACATACTCATTGGTCTCTGAAGCTTTATCTGGCAAAGTGAGGTCAGATCCACCCCTGTATAAAAAAGAACAAGAGACAGAGATAGGAAAAAAATATTTCAAGGAGCAGGAAAAAAAATCAAACAAAAAAAAAAAAAACCAAAAACATAAACTTCTCTGACCACTTGTTACCAAAAAACATTTTACTTAGGCATTATTTGCTACTGTTACTTGTAGTTGTTGACATTGCCTATAGTTACTTAAACTATTATTAAATATGTTATACTTCGCCAAGTAGAATGTTCTTGTGAAGTAGATTGTCATCTTTATAGTCTTTTGGGCACTTAGCACAGTGTTATATCTAGTAGATGCTTAATAAATATTTGTTGATTTTGTTTTAAATTGACATATAGGATAATGCAGTGAATGGAGAACTGTCCTTAGAAGGAAGTGTTGTGTTCAGTTTCTACCTCTGACAGGCTGAGTAACCCTGGACAGATGACTTAATCTTTCAGTGGGTTAGGTAATCTCTAAGACTATAAATTGCAGAAAAACTATTGACCTGCATCAATAAGGAGAATTTCTTCATGTGGGAGGAGTCTATACTGTTGAAATCAGAGGTCCTGTAATCTATTTCTGTGTGTGCATATGTGTTTACACACATGCACACACAGACACACATGTCCTATACCTATATTTATTCCTATTTTAAATTGAGAGCAAAAATTAATGACAAAATAATTTCATTGAAACTTCCATGTAGAAGATACTATAAAGATACAATTATCTACTCCATACAAACTTATAAAAGAGAGTTGCTATAATTATATTATATATATATTTATATATAATTACATTATATATAATTAGAAGTAAACTTTTAAAATGCACGCTTGTTTACAGTATGTCTAATTACATGGTGAACATGCTGGGTGCAAGAGAGAATGGCAAGAAAGTCACTTATCAAAGTCACATGCTAAAAAATATCTCCGTACTTCATTCAAGTAATTGAACTTAAAAAAAATTAAAAGGATATGTATACCACACTGAAGATATTTAAATTCCTTTCTTTTTAGCAATATGGAGAAAGAAAATATTTAAATAGAATAAAAGATATGCATGGGTATCTGAATAGTTTGGCTTATTAAATATAGTGTTTTTAAAGTCATCTCTTTTGGGGGGAATAAAAAATATAAAACTTCTTTACATATATCAGGGCTGGACAATTACCATTTGCCATTTCAAAAAATATAGATACCTTAATAGACATTTATGAAATCTAGTAAAAAAAATCATAACTATGTCCTCATCTTAAAAATTAATGAGTTTGAACAGTGGTCTAAAGTTTTGATGCATATTTTTTCCACTTGATTCACGCAGATTTTTCTCACATATTTTAAACTGATTCTAAGTAGATGAATATAATGTATTCTCCACTCCAAAGTTTGATCATTTTCATAATTTTTCTAATGTTGCAAAATACATTATGCAGTAGCTCACAGAGTTGTCAAGAAAATAACTCTTAGTTACCACCTGGGACATCATTTTTAAATGTTTTTAAAACTTAGACACTGGGGGCGGCTAGGTGGTGCAGTGAGTAGAGCACCGGCCCTGGAGTCAGAAGGACCTGAGTTCGGATCTGGCCTCAGACACTTAGCACACACAAACAAAAACCTAGCCGTGTGACTTTGGGCAAGTTACTTAACCCCAATTGCCCTCCAAAAAGCAAAAAAACAAAACAAAACAAAAAAACTTAGACACTAAAAAACCCAAACTGACAAGGTAAAATAAGAAATTATAAGAAAGGTAAAGTAGAAAATGGAATTCATCTACTTGCAAAATTGAATTCATGAGGTAATACAAAAAAAATCTTCCAGTTTTTTGCCTGTATATGAGGCCCATAGTAGGGTGCTATTCCTCTATAAATATCCAGTGCTAGTGCAGAGGGAATGGAAAGGAAGCACGGAGTCTAATATCTAAGGAACAGAGACAAGGTCACTTTGGTTAAAGATCAGAGTGTAGAAAGGCAATGACATTTTAGGTTACGGCCAGGTTGGATAAGACTTTAACAGCTAAATAGCTTATATTTCATCCTACACATAATACAAAACCACTGGATTTAGTTGAATAGTGTAGTTTCATAATTAGATCTTCATTTAAGGAGTTTTACTTTGTTAGCAGTAAGTAGACTGGAATGGAATGGGAAGACCAATTAGGAGGTCATTCCAAAAACCTAGAAAAGATGTGCCAAAGACCTGAATCACAGTGGTGTATGTGAAGACAAGTCAAATGGGAGAAATGTGGAGACAGAATAAGTAGGATTTAGCAACTAATTGGATATGTAAGGTGAAGGATATTGAGAAGTTGAGGATGGTGCTATGATTATAAACCTGAGATTAGGAAAGGATGGTGATGCTTTCAACAGAAATAGGGAAATGTGGAAGTAGGGAGTGTAGAGGGGGAAAGATGCATTAATATTTGGAAGTGTTTTTTCTTGTGACCTTGTGATTATAACCTTCATTGCTTCCCCCCAACTCAATTATGTCTTCAATTGCCCATGCTATTAGTGGTCCTTACATGAATTAAAGCACCTATTAGGCATTGTGCTAAGTTCTTTACAAATATTATCTCATTTGATTCTCACAACCACCCTGAGAGGTGGGTGCTATTATCATCCCCATTTACAATTAAAGAAACTGATGAGGACAGAGATGAAGTGATTTCCAAAGGCCACACACCTATTACATGAGGCCAGGTTTGAGCAGTTCTTCTCAGCCAAGTGTTCTAGCTTGTTCACTGTTCTAGCTAGCTACCTCTAGTAGGAATGAAGTTGTGAGCACTGAAATATTTTATTCCTTGGTCAAATCAACAAACTAATCAAGTTAGCAAGACATTTTACAAATCACTTGTTTAAGGGTTACTGGCTAATTATTATGTTCTTGCCCCTTTCCCCCCACTTAAACTCATTTACTTTTTTTTTACATTTGGTGTAAAAGGTTTAAAAAGAAAAACAAAACTAGACATATGATTTCATTGACAGAAGGGATTTCCAGTGTAGAGACTACCTCTCTGGATATAAATTGACATCTATTCTGCAGTTTGTAGTCTGTGAGAGTTACTAGGTTCAATGACCTGTCCAAGGTCACCCAGACATGTGTCACACATAGGACTGAAATCCAGATTTGTTCTGAACCTGATTACAGATTTCTGTTACTGTGAGATGCTACCTCTCCAGAAAGATAATGTAATGGAAATTTGGTACATGGCTGAGCACTTCCAATGGTATCTCCATGTGGAATACACTGTGAAGAGCCTTCTGGAAGATTTGCAATTATGTATAAAGGAAACGGCTTAAATAAAAAGACTATAGAGCATGCATTGACATTCTATAACTGATTATGGTCAATTAATCACATTTATTTTGGCAAGGCAATTGGGATTAAATGACTTACTCAGGGTAACACAGGTAGTAAATGTCAAGTGTCTCTAGGCCAAATTTGAACTCAGGTCCTCCTGACTCTAGGGCCAGTACTCTATCCACTGCACTGCTTAGCTTCCTCACTAATCACATGTTGAATAAGAGGCTATTTTATTGATTGTGGAAGCATTTGAAAAGTATTGTCATTTCACTTCATTTGTTCCTGTGAGATTATGGTAATGACTTAGTTTATAACATTGACTGAAGGAAATAGAGACTCAGCCATTGGCAGAGTAAGCCTTTGGAAACCAGGAATCAGGATAAGGCCAGGTTTTGCACCTGGAGTAACTTGGATGTCCTGGAGAACAAGTATTAACTGGCCCCTATCTCAGATCTGGCCATGAAATTGGTAAGGCCAATGCCAAGTGGAATCTAAGCTAAATTTTAAGACTATATTTTCAGAGGCCACTATTAGTGTGGAAGAGATCATGCCTAAGAGGTATTGGGGGGAAATATTTTTGTCTTGTCCTTTTCTTTTACTAGAAGTGCTAATCACTGATGCTAACAAATGATATATACATAGCCAGTGGGAGCTCAAGATAATGGCAGATTCCATAGGTTACAAAAGCTTCTTAAGGTAAGAAATTGGAAACAGGTAAAATGATTTGGCATTAAAGGTATATTATTGCATATGTTACTTCTATTTTTCTCTCATAAATAAAAGGAAATATAAAATATCTTCATGTGTCAAAACCAAATTATTAATAGGATATATTCATTTAATCCTACTTTGAGGAAACAGAAGTTTCAGTGTTATTTTACTTTTATGTATTATCTTCTGCTAAACAACAACAACTTAATCTTTAATCTGCACAACTCAGATACTGATTATCTTTTTTTTCTATGCCTTCTTTATCATTCACAACTATCCTTTCTACTTCTGACAACTTTACTGACCAATTACTTTCCTCATAGGTCAGGTGGTCTGTCTTGTATTTGAAATGCAATATTCATTAAATATTCAAACAGGCCTCCTTGGTTATCTCATATTACAGATCAGGACACCCAGGTAATGACTAAGATTAATTGATCATTCCATGTTCATTCAGTCAATCAATTGTAACAGTGCAATTAGAACTTGTGACCATTGATTTTCCATGTAACCAACCTTTTCACTGGCCTCCTGGCATGTTTATCTCTGACCCTTTAACAATAATTTAACCCAGAAATATAGGAGGAAAATTCAAAATTCAAAGATTAAAATAAAGCAATAATGATACAATTATGCAACAATGAAATATGAAAGTAAAGTATGAAACAAAACAAAAATCTCTACTAGGGTCATATGTTCGAGGAGCCCTCAACCCCATGGTCAAAACAGAGAGGTATTCACTAACAGAGCGCCGATGAGAAGGCCAGAATAAAAATCAAACTATGCAGAATTTGCAAAGAGGAATTCTAGATGATCCAAATAAGTGGGAGGTGAGCTGACAAAAACAGAGCACAGATTGTGAATTAGATGGAGGAAAGAAACAGATGGATTGTATCAGCAAAAACCATTACAACAATGATGACAAATGGTATAAACAAAATAAAAAATTAAAGATATATGAGGCTGAATTTATTCTGGCAAAGGTTTATTTTACAAACTGATTGTGACAGCCAGAGTCATGACTGATTTTTTCTCTAATCATTTATTTTCATCACCTCCCTCTCATTTTTACCTTCATTAATCTTTCCCTCCTCCCCCAAAAACCCAACTAAAAATGTAATAGCACTTAATTTTCATTATTGGGTAATTTGTATTGGGTAAATATATAATATTGGTTTTACTGTAGTAAAATAATATGGTGACCTATCAAATGTAACCTTCTAAATAACTAGGAAACAAAGATGTCCACATTATATAACCCACAACAAAAGTAAATAGCCATGTTAACAAATTAATCCACTGGTGAGTGAAGACTCTTTTTTCAAAGAATAATTAATTAATGGTAGCTCTTAAAAGGACAGAAGGGAAGGGAAGGGTGAGGAGAAAACTATGGAACTAGCACTGTGAAAGTAAAATTGCCAAAATAATTTGTTTGAAAAACAAATGAAATGAAATGCATGAAAAAAATTGCCAACTGCCAAATTTCAAGATTCTAAAGCAAAATCTGCATAATTTCAAGCTTCATTCCCATTCTGATTAATGTATTCTATCAGCAAGAAGGTAGTGTATAAGGAGGTGTTCAGAGAGAGAATAAATGCTTTTTTTTTTAATCACATAGGAAGGAAAAAATAAATGAGTTATGGAAGGAAGATAAAGGTAATTGAGGAAAAGATTTGGTCAAAGAATCTTGACTACTTATCCACTTCTTGTTCTTTTAATAGTTGACTGAATGACCTTCAGAAGACACCCTTGGTCAGTTTGGTTTCTCATTTTTTTAATGAATGTAATTAACACTTATCTTCATCTTACACTTAGTTTAAAGTCTTCTAAGTACAGATTATTATTATCCTAAGCAATTCCCAGAAGAAGCCTTTTAAAAATGAGGAGGAGGGGACAAGCACAAGTGAGTAATGAGGTGGATATTCTGTTCTGTTTCTAAGCACTAGACTTCATGATCCCTGGGTAGTCATATAGAGAAATATACAATTGTTAAAAATCTTCATCTCTCTTCCAAATGATGGAGGTGGAGTGCGGAGGAGGGAAGAGATATAAACAACAACACACAAAAAGGGTTATGATTCCTAAATTTAATGTTGAAGGCCCTTAGAGGTCATTGTGTTCATTTATACTTCCTTTTCCATTTTATAGTTTGGAGAACTGACAAAGGTCTGTTCAGTTCACAAATTTGACAAAATCCAAAAAAATATTTAATGATTTACCCAATGGAAGGTCCTTTAAAAAAAGGGACTTTTTTGGTTTTTGGCTTTCATTCCCAACTCTTAGCACAGTGCTTGGCACATAGTAAGTCCTAAAGAAATTCTTGATTGATTGGTTGCTCAAGGTTACACATATGCTAATTCTCTGTACCATGAGAATTAGTTCTGCTGTATTGAAATCTCGTGCCACATAAAACATCGAGACTTCATACAACTCCCTGTTTTAAAAATTTAGCTATTATTTGGTATATCATGCATAATTTCAGCATATAAACACTGACTTTTTGTAAATTGCTAAATTTAAAGGGACAGGAATAGTTCTGTCAATGACTACTTTGCATCTTTGTTCTGCCTGGTTGTATTTTCATAGTACAAGATGCTCCTCCCAGGATAAGCTCAACACTTCTTAACTCACTATCCTGCTGTTAACTAAAGCTGTAATTGACACCATCTTTTATCGGCCTCCTCTCCACTTTGATTAGATGGCTGGAGGGCAGAGTACAAATTCTTCCCAATGCTTTCTTTTATAGAGGGCAGAAACTAGGCTCACTCCACTTTGCACCTGCTGCTCTGATTGGGTTCATCTCCATAGTACAAGATGCCAGGTGCTCTTTGGTGTTCCCTCACGTATTTTTCTACCTCCTTTTGTTTGTTGTCTATCCCTTTAGGTTAAAAGCTCCAGAAAGGAAGAGACTGTCTTTCTCTTCTGTTAATTGTATTGCCAGTGATTAGCACAACATCTGGAACATAAGAGGCATTTAATAAGTGTTTATTGAATTAGATTAGGCCATAACATACCTGGTCAAGTCTTTTGAACTGAATTTCAGAAAATAGAAATTTATTGATTTATGGCAGAACAATTTGCCCTAATTTAAGGTAATTCATATCAGGCATATCCACTTGTAAAGGGATCTCCACTGGGCAGCTATTCTCTTATAAGCTCAAAATCCAATTGTCCTGGTTCATTTTGCCCTCCTTTGCCCTCTACCCTCCCAGTGGAAAATCATTATATCTACAAACAGAGTCCCAACAATTATGGCTTGTAAATGCTTGTTAAAATAAACTTCCATTGTTGCTCTTCTGGGTTGCTACTGCTTTGCTTAGCTTGGGAGTCTTCCCTCATGAACAAACTAATAATGAATAACAGTGAAAGACAAAAAAACCCCCAAAAAACAAAAACAAAACCAAAGCAAACCAAAACAAACAAAACCACACACACACACACACACACACACACACACACACACACACACACACACCCATTGATTAAAAAGTTATTTTATTTGCCTAATCCAATAAAATGGCAATAAAAAAGATATCCATACTGAAAATACTCTTACAGAGATAAAAACACCAATATATTTTATAAGTGAAAAAGTAATCTTACCATTTTCATCTAGATAGGTCAAAAGGATAAAATTTGACTCTGTCCCTTCCACAGCATAATCTAGTGGTATATTCCCATTGACATCCTGCAATAGGACATTGGCTCCAGCCTGGATATGAAGGGGGAAAAAGAAACAGTCTTAAATGACATTCTAAAAGAAATCGCTTTCTTTCGAGACAGATAAATCTACTAGAGAAGTGAATCATTTAATTTTTTTTTCTCTAAACTGACTTTAAAAACTAAGTGTCTGTTTACATCAGTGAATCATAGATCTAGGTCTGGAAGGAAACTCAGAGCAAATCTAGTCCAGCCACATCATTTTTTCAGATGTGGAAACTGAGGTCCCAGTTGGCTAAATGAATTATTCAATATCACAAAGGTCAGATTTCAGTAAGGGTTATCTAAGTAGCCAATAATCTTTCTAATATTATCCAGAATAAATAAAGGAAATATAACTATATGACCTTGGGAAGATCATTGAACCTCTATGAGACTCAGTTTCTTTATTGGTAAAATGAAGGAAATGGATTAGGTAAATTCTAAAGACCCTTCCATCTCGAGAACAATGGACCTGTAAATTATTAGGATAACTGCAAAGTAATTAGATTTCTCATCTGTAAAGTGACAATATAAACTACCTCTTTCAAATGGTTGTTTTGTGGAAAGTGCTTCTCAATTTTTAAACTGCTATATAAACATGAGATATTATTGTTATTTTTATATCAGCTGATTATATAATTACTTATATCTTCTACTAAATCCCTAATTCAATACATCCTGGAAGAAGTGGAACTGGGTTCTTAAAGGTTTTTTTAGAAAGTAGAAGAGTCTGCCTTAGGTCTCACCATTCTAAAATGACATTGTATACCACTGAAGTGGCCAGCTATCCTTCTGAAGCCAGCCTAATTAAATTTAAACAAGTTTATCTGCAGAAGGTTGGATTATTTTTTGGGAATCATAGATTTAAAGCTGGAAAGTACATTAAATATTGACTCCAAAAAAAATCGTTGTCATTCATTTTATCAGATAAAGAAACAGAGCCCTAGAAATATGACTTGTCCAGGGTTATGTGCCTAGTAAGGGTATGAGTAAGGATTGAAACTCAGGCCTTCCTGACTCCAGGTCCAGCAATATAACCACTATAATAACTAATGTATCATTGTTTTGTTTGTAACAACTCATAAAATTGTCAAATCACAGAGGGGTTATAATTTTCAGAGGCAAGGAGCAATCCCATACCAATGAAATAGGAGAAACCGAATAAGTAACTCATTTAATAATAATAATAATAATAACAGTGTTATTATTATTATCATTTTTGTTTTAATTTGTTTACTTCTGAATTTTACATTTCTTTGCAGGTAGCTCTTATACTCCAAAGTTTTCTTGATGATTTACCTGATCTGTTTTTTAGCAGTGCTAATACCTACATTGACCCCTTGGCCTCCCTCCCCATACCCCACCCCCACTGGAGGAAGAAAAAATAAAGAAAAAAGGACTATATTCAGACTTCCATAGATGCCCAAATGATTTTCACATTTTTGTACATGTGTTTTATGCCACAAACCCTTCCTCTGATCTCCTCCTAATGACAACAAATCACTATATACACTAATTGGCAAAGAGCTACTAAGAATATCCCAAATCCATTTTTCATTGATGAATAAGATATCAGTAATAATCTCTCCCAGCCATCTGAATACCCTTTCCTAACACATTCTCCTGTATAAAAATATTTTTCCCCCATTACAACAGTTCCCATTATGTTCCAATGTATGTCTCTATCTGGGGAAAAACAAAACTCTTTTACATATTCATTAACTAATACAATTGTAGTCTTAGCATTTAGACTGCTCCCTGACTTGAAATTTCCTACTTTTCTATGTCATCAGGCATTCAGAAATTCTCCATATCTGCTACCATAAACAAAATGCTTCCTTATTCAAAACTACGTAAGAAATTCACAAGAAGATTTTTTTGAATCATTTTTGAAAGATGAGGGGTAATTTGGTGCCATCAAAATAGAGACTTCTTTTATTTTCTGAACTATGGAAGGGCAGATTATCAATAGTTTTATAGGTTTGTAGTTAGAAGAAACCTTCCTTCTAAGTTTCCCCTTTAAAAGATTAAGAAACTGATGCACCATTGAATCCAAGCCCAGACTTAATTTCATTTTAGTATTATAATTTAAAATATTCATGTATTAATGAGTCTAACATGTTCAAAAATTACTGAAAACTTCCATTATTCTTTTTTATGTTTCAACAATTTCATTTTTTCAACAATTAGAAAAAGAATGAAAATGTAATAGTTTTATGTCTGCTAGTAAGATTTGATAACTGTTTTCCCTCCTTTTGTTTCAGACTAGAGAAATATAATTTTCTACACTTAAATAAGATTCAGTTGCTCAAAGAACCAATAAAGCAGAGAGGAGACCATGTGGCTTCATTAACTGTTTCAATATAAATGGAGTGGAACTAGTATAAATAGATGAAGGGTAACCAATTCATAAATATTTCAAGTGGATCTACATTTGCACCAAAAGAGCTGGAAAAAGGACTAGTAAATTTAACCAAAAGTCATGTTCTGTAAAGCACACCTAAAGAAAAAGACATTATAACATCTTTTATAAAAAAATCAAAGCAACTTTAATAAAGCATATTATCTATTCTCTAAGGAGTAGTGATATTCTCTTAAATTAAAAAAAAAAAACACCTTCCATGTGGAATGTGGATACAGCATATATCACAGTAGTTTCATTCCATTTATCAATAAAAGCCCAAGTAGAACCTGATCATATGAAACTGTCGAGACAAAACTGAAAAGATATTTATTTCTTGAACCTTCTGTGACTAACTTTTCTGAATAGTCTTTCCATGGATGCCTAGGAGAAATTTATAAATATTTCCTCCCTCTTAAAAAAATCGAAATGGATGACATTTCTGGCAGTGTGACTTATTTTTTAATAGTAGAAATTTCCAGAGCCTGTCAATTTATTTACCTTATAAGACACCTACGCTATGCCAATTATTTAATGAACAATTTACTTGATATCTTATAAATTAATTAAAATAAATTATCAGTTCTTGACAGATACATTTTTAAATTCCTCACTGTAGTTCTATAGTCATGGAATAAAATAAGACTATATTTTCTACAAGATATTAGGACAAAAAAAGAAAACTATTTCTTATATCAGCTGAAGCAGGGTGATTGATTCTGAATTTCATTTGTGACAATTGAAGGTCTCTTTAAACAGAATTGTTAATTGTTGAGAGATCAATGGTTTGAGTTATTCAGTCAATATATACACTATGTTTTACCAGTGAAAATTCAAGGATGTTAATGGTTATAGACAAAGCTATATACATATGCATTATTATCATGAGTAAAATCCAAACCACCCTTTGGACTCTCTTCTTCACTTAGGAGCATTTAAAGCTTTTGGAATCCTATGACCCAGAAAGGTAGCTTTTCATAGAATTACTCAGTCTCCTCTGCAGGGCTAGAAGATGAAGTGGCCCTTTTCTGCCACATGACTAACCCTTACACTTTTATCCTTTCTTTTCTTATCATCTACAGGACCTTGTTACATGGACTATTTCCTCTATTTCTCTCAACACAATATTTAAAACCCTTCAAAGGATCCATATGATGAAATCATTTTGTAAACCTTAAAACTGTATGTAAACTTGCCTTATTATTATTATCTAAGCTTCTCTCAAGCAGTGAAACAAAATGATAAAATATGAATGTTATAAAAGAGAAAAGAAATCTATTATTATGGATTAATTTTTAGTTAGAAACAAGAAACTTTATGGGTGAGAGAAGTGATTATTAATTACCAATAACTTGAAGATATCCAGAATTCTTGACAGAATGTTTTCTCAAGTTCTAACTTTAAAATGTTCAGTCTCTTGAAGGACATTCCTGATATAGAGATTGAACTAACTTTCTTGTTCAGAACCCATGCAAGTAGAGTAGCAATGTGTTCTTCTCAGGATTTGAATGGATTGCCCAAGTCTGGAGGGTGATCTGTTTATAGAGATGAGTGTTGCTGTCCAAGGGTGACATGATGTCACTCTCAGTCCCTCATTAAACACCTATGCTTTGAAGGGTATATAAACTGTGAGCCTGCCACTATGATAGTCTTTAGTATAAGAAAGAGATGGCTAAGGGACCATCCTTTTATTAATAACATGCTGGCCTTATTAATAAAATAATTAAATTACTCAGAAACTATATCTCTTGAACCTTTTTAATCATCACATGAGTAAAGGCATAAAGCCAAATAGATTCATTTTGGCAGGTGCACTTTCAAAAGCATCTGAGTATAAAATTTTGGAAGGGTCCTGAGAGCTAGGAAGAAGTCAAAGGAATAGCTTTAAGTGTGGGAATTCCAGGTACTATAGCAAGCTAATATAGGAACTGTTTGGAGAGATGGACCTTCTAGCATACAAAGGAATTTTAATTTTCCTCAGCAGACAATGAAGAGTGAATAATGATCATTGAACAACAGAAAGGCATGATGAAATCTGTAACTAAGAAATGTTATTCAGACAGTGTGATGATGAATGAATTTTTGGGATACCCAAAGCACCTGAGCCTTAGTGGTTTTTGCCTTCACATGTAGGAAATGCCTTTAAACAGAAGATGCCATCAAAATTTATATAATCCTATCAGAAATCTTTAATTTTCTTCTAGGCTACATTGCTAATTCATCCCATATAACATTCTTTCCATGCCACAGAGACTTCTAAATAATGGAAGTCCCTTTACAACTTCATCTGCTGTCTCTACTTTTCACATTGGAGTTAGTGTCGATCCCTGTAGTCTCCCTGGATTGACTCCTTGCTAGAATCTTTATTTTAAGAAGGCTCAAACTGACTATGTCTTCATTCCTCTCCATAATATCCTGTTGCTTCATCTCTACACAATTTTCCAAGCATCTCCCCTACTTCCCCCACCCACCTATGTTGCTTATTAGCTCCTTTTTATGTGTTCCCATATGAGAATGTAAATTCAAGGCAAGGGTTGTCTTTCTGTTATTTTTATTCCCAGCAATTAGCAAATTTTCTGGAACATCGTAAAGGTTTAATAAACACATTTTGATTTATTTTTAAACATTATAAAACCTATAAAAAATTTTGTCACTCTTTTAAAAATGAAACTGATCAGGGGCCATTAGGTGGCACAGTGAGCAAGAGCGCTGGCCCCTGAGTAGGGAGGACCTGGATGGGTTCAAAATAACTAGCGTGTAACTTTGGGCAAGTTACTTAACCCCGATTGCTTTAAAAAAAAAATGAAACCTATCAGTCACAAATAGCAGATCAGTTGGATTAAATAAGTATTCCAAACCATGTCCTAAAGTAATTATTTGCATTTTTTATATGTGCATAGGAACATTAAAACAACAACAATAGGAAGGTTTTATTCACAAAAGGTAAAGCTCCCGCACCCCTCAGCTTTAATGGGCTGAGCTGAGTGTTGGGATGGGTAGGGGAGCTCTGGCTCCACTACTTGCCAGCAATGAACTGAGTTCCTGAGGACCATGATGACTGAACCCCCCTCAGGAACATCTTGGAAATGTAACACTCACCATTCACTGGTTTTGACTTTTTCTTGCATTTGCAGCTTTTGATTACCTCAGGCCACATTTCTTTCACGTTCTCCAAGACCCTCTTGCAGAGCCTGTGAATGGCCTTCAGTCGACCCAGAAGTTTCTTGTTGTGGCAGTTGATGAGAGCCTGGGTGTTATTCTTCACCAACTGGATGAGCGATGACAGATCCCAGTGTTGAACTTCTCTTCTTCACGCTTCTTCAGTCCTCAGAGATCATCTCAGTCTTGAGCTTGTTTAAGAAACTCATGGTAGTGGTGGCCCTCTGTCCTTTGCAGTCCTGCCTTCCTCACATAGTAGCTGCCTCTGTGCTCTGTCTCTGTTATCGCTGTCACTCGAGTTCATATTTTGTTTTTTAAAATCATATCTTAAAAAAAATACCTTCTGACTTTATAGGCAGTTGATGCAACAACTTATTTGCATGTTGTTTAAGGGCTGCTATGAAAACCAAAGAAATACTATTGAATCTTCCTGAAAGTATCAATTTTTGTTTCCTTGGTTATAAGACATACTTTAACATCATGCATATGAGGCCAGTCATTAAAATTAGCTTTAGGCATTTGAGCTATTTGGGATTTTTTTTTAATTAGACTTAAATCTCAGATGCCCAAAACACCGAGTAGCAGAAATTATTTTATGATACAAGTTAGATGACTTTATCAAGCTCTATTACTGATTTGCACCTACCGTAAATAAAATATGCTAAATAAATGATGAATGACAAAAAAAGAGTAGAAACATGGAGGAAAAGAATTAATCAATACTGTGGAAATGGAGGTAAAATTAACATGTCCTATTTTCCCCAATTTTTAACATTCTTATTTAAAGTTTTGAGTTCCAATTTCCATCCCTTCCTCCTTTCTTCCCCTCCTTCTTCCTGAGATGCTGACATTTCCATGTTAGTAATTTTGTACAAGAAGAGTCAAATAAAATAAAAAAGTAAAATAAAGTGAAAAATAACCTGCTTCAGTATGAATTGAATCAATATAATTGTTTCTCTAGAGGTGGATAATATGCTTACTCATTATTCCTTTGGGATTGGATTGGATCATTGTATTTCTGAAAATACATAAATCATTCACAGTTCCTCATCAAACAATATCACTATCACTGTGCACAATGTTGTCCTGTTTCTGTTCACTTCACTATGCATCAATTCATGTAAGTCATTCCATGTTTTTCAGAAATTATCCTTTTTGTCATTTCTTATAGCAGAATAATATTCCACTACAATCATCAACCACAGTTTGTTTAAGCCATTCTGTAATTGATGGGTATCCCTTTGACTTCCAATTCTTTTTTTTTAAACATTTGTTTTTAAAACTTTGAGTTAGAGATTTTTTTCCCTTCTTCCCTCCTCACCCACCCCCACTGGGATGATAAGGAATTCAATATAGGTTGCACGTTCATAATTATGCAAAATATTTCTATAGTAGTTATATTGTGAAAGACTAATTATATTTCCGTCCATCCTATCCCTCCCTCCCACTTATTATATTTTCTCCTTTGACCCTGTCCCTTTTCAGAAATGTTTGCTTCTCTCTCTCCCTCTCTCCCAATCTGCTCTCCCTTCTATTATCTCCCCTCTTGTGCCCTTCCCCCCCTATTTTCCTGTAAGGTAAGATACCTAAATGAGTGTGTATGTTATTCCCTCCTTATGTCTCATTCCATTTCACTTTCTTGCTCTTCTCCTCCATTGTAACAGTTTTCCCTTGCCTCTTTTAAATGAGATAATTTACCCTAATCTATCTCTCCCTTTCTCCTTTTCCCAGTAAATTCCTCTCACATCTTAATTTTATTATATTTATTTAATTTTACTGCTTGAAGTATTTTCTCCTTGACCTGGGAACTCTGGAATTTGGCTATAACATTCTAAGTTTTCTTTTTGGGATCTTTTTAAAGAGGTGATCAGTGATTTATTTCAATTTTTATTTTGCCCTCTGGTTCTAAAATATCAGGGCAATTTTCCTTGCTAATTTCTGGAAAGATGGTGTCTTGCTCTTTTTTTGATCATGGCTTTCAGGTAGTCCAATAATTTTTAAATTATCTCTCCTGGATCTTTTTTCCAGGTAAGAGGTTTTTCCAATGAGATATTTCACATTTCCTTCTATTTTTTCATTAGTTTGGATCTGTTTTATAGTATCTTGATTTATCATAAAGTCATTAGCTTCCATTTGCTCCATTCTAGTTTTGAAAGAATTATTCTCTTCAATCAGTTTTTGAAATTCCTTTTCATCTGGCAAATTCAGCTTTTTAAGGCATTCTTCTCCTCATTGGCTTTTTGGGCCTCTTTTGCCATTTGAGTTAATCTATTTTTAAGGTGTTATTTTATGCAGTATTTGTTTGGGTCTCCTTTAGCAGCCTGTTGACTTGCTTTTCATGATTTTCTTGCCTCATTCTCATTTCTCATTTTTTCCTTCACTTCTCTTACCTGATTTTCAAAAGGCTTCTTTTGCTCCTCCATGGCCTGTAACTAATTCATATTTTCTTGGAAGCTTTTGATGCAGGAGTTCTGACTTCATTCTCTTCTTCTCATTCCATGCTTTGATCATTTTTGTCTCCAAAAAAGTAGTCTATGGACTGATTGTATTTCCTCTGCCTGCTCATTTTGCCAATTACTTTACTTTTGAGCTCTTTGCCACAGTATAAGTCTGTGGGGAGAGCTTGTCCCAAATCTCTGGGGTTTTCACAGCTGCCAGAGCTATTAGGTGAGTGCCTTCTCTACAGCCCCAGCAAGCTCTGCCACACTGGCCAAACCCCAGGACAACCACCCAAGGCCACGATACAGATCCAAGCAGGTTAAAGCAAGAGCAATTATCCTCTGAATGGTCACTTAGTCCCCCTATGATCCACAGCCCAGGAGCTCTGGATGCAGCCATACAGCAACAGCTGCAGTTACTGCAGTGCCCCAGGGGTAGGGGCTGGACCACACTCTTCTGTCCCCCTATTCCAACAGGGTTTCCTACTGACCTTTTACTTTTTCTTTGGTGTTTATGGGTTGAGAAGTCCAGAAACCACTACAGCTGCTCGTGATTCACTCTCCTGAAGCCTGTTCTGGCCAACAATGGTCAGGGCTGCCTTGGGGCTAGAATTGTGGGGCTCACACAAGACTGCGATTGGCTCTCAACCTCATGTCATAGACCCTTCCTGTCAGCCTGCCAGGCTGCTTTCAGAAGGAGATTTTATCTCTGTCACTTTGTGGGTTGTGTAGCTCTAAAATTTGTTTAGAGTCATTTTTTTTACAAGTATTGAAAGTGATTAGAGTTGGAACTCATGCCAAGTCCATGCTTTTACTCTGCTGTCTTGACTCTGCCCCCCTGATTTCCAGTTCTTAGCCACCAAAAAAAGAGCTTGTATAAATATTTTTGTACAAATAAGTCCTTTTCCCTTTTTTTAGAAGTCTTTGGGATATAGGCCTAGTTTTGGTATTTCTGGGTCAAAGGGTATACATGGTTTAATAGCCCTTTGGGCATAGTTCCAAATTATTCACCAGAATTTTTGGATAAGTTCATAAGTCCACCAACAGTGCCTTAGTCTCCCAGTTCTCTCACATCCCCTGTAATATTCAACTTTTTTTCCTCTTTTATAATATTAACCACATAGCTATGAGATGGTACCTCAGAGCTGTTTTAATAGGCATTTCTCTAATTAATAGTGATTTATAGTATTTTTCATATGAGTATAGATATATTTTATTTCTTTGTCTGAAAGCTCTTCATATCATTTGATTATTTATCAACTGGGGATTCATTTGCATTTTTAAAAATTTGACTCATTTTTACATATATTTGAGAAATGAAGCCTTTATCAGAGATAAAAAAAAAATTTTTCCCCAGTTTTCTGCTTTTCTTATAATTGTGGTCACATTGGTTGTCTGTGCAAAAATTTCTTGATTTCATATAATCAAAATTATTTACTTTACATTTTTTACATCTCTATATTTTCTATGATCCTGAATTCTTCCCCTTTTCATAAATCTGACAGATAAACTTTTCCATGCTCTCAACTTGCTTCTGGCATCACCCTTTATATGTAAATCATCTACCCATTTTGACCTTATCTTAGTACAGGGTGTGAGATGTTGGTCTATACCTAGTTTCTGCAATACTGTGTTCCAGTTTTCCCAGCAGTTTTTGTGAAATAATGAATTTTGCTCTAAAAGGTGAATCTTTGAGTTTATCACATGCTAGATTACTATGTTCATTTATTATAATTTGTGCCTATTCTACTCTATTTAGCCACCACTATTTCTTAGCTAGTAAAATTGTTAATTACTGATTTCTAATACAAATACAGTATAGGATCTATAAGGGTAGACTACTTGTTTTGGCATTTTTTTTTTGTTGATTCCCTTGATATCCTTGAGTTTTGTTCTTCCAAATGAATTTTATTTTTCTTTTTAGCTCTATGAAATAATTTTTGATAGCTTGATTGTTATGGCACTACACAAATACATTGATTTGGGTAGAATTGTTATTTTTGTTATATTGGCTTGGGTTACCCAGGAGCAATTAATGTTTATCCAGTTGTTTATATCTGAATTTATTTGCATGAAAATGTTTATTGTCATGTTCATTTGGTTCCTGTGTTTGCTTTGGCAGGTAGACTCCCAAGTATTTTATATTGTCTACAGTTATTTGAAATGAAATTTCTCTTCCTATCTCTTGCTGCTGAATTTTGCTAGTAATATATACAAATGCTCATGATTTATGTGGATTTATTTTGTATCTTGCAACTTTGCTAAAGTTGTTAATAATTTCAAGTAGTTTTTCAGTTGATTCTTTAGGGTTTTCTAAATAAAACATTATTTGTGAAGCATGTTAGTTTTGCTTCCTCATTGATATTCTAATTCCTTTAATTTCTTTTTCTTTCATTACTAACATTTCTGTGACCACCTGGTCATAATGTTTTCTTCTTTCTTTTTAATCAAGTTAATCAATTGTTTATCCATTTTAATATTTTTTCATAAAACCTGCTTATACTTTTATTTATTAATTCACTCTTTTCTTATTGTTAATTTTAATAACATCTCCTTTGATTTTCAAGATTTCCAACTTGCTTCTTAATTGGGGATTGTACATTTGTTCTTTTTCTAGTTGTTTTTTTTTTTAGGTGAATGCCTAATTCATTTACCTGCCTTTTCTCTATTTTATTGATTATAAGCAATGAAAGATATAAATTGTCCCCTAAGTACCACTTTGTTGCATCCCATAAATTTTGGTATGTTGTCTCACTGTCATTTTCTTTAATGAAATTATTGTTTATTCCTATGATTGGTTCTTTGATCCACTTGTGTTTACCATTAGAATATTTATTTTCCAACTAATTTTTAATCTTCATTTCCACTGTCCATTATTGAATGTATTTTTTTACTGCATTATAACCTGAAAAAAGGTGTATTTACTATTTCTGTTTTTCTGCATTTGGCTGTGAGGTTTTGATGTAATAATACATGGTCAATTTTTGCATAGATACAATGTACTATTGAAAAAATGTATATTCTTTGCTATTCCCATTCGATTTTTTTTTCAGAGATCTCTCATATCTACTTTTTTCCCCCAGAATTTTATTGACCTCCTTAAATTCTTATTGTTTTTTGTTAGATTTATCTACTTCTAAGGGGGGAAAGTTGAGGTATCTGACTAGTATAGTTATTTTTTTTAATTATTTCCTCCTGTAACTCATTAAACTTATTTCAAAAAATGTTTATGTCATACCATTTGGTCATCTCTTTAGTATTGCTATGACTTCATTGTCTATGATAACTTTCAGCAATATATAGTTTCTTTCTTTATCTCTTTTATTTAGATCTATTCTTGCTTTTGCTTTATCTAAGGTCATGGTTGCTACCCTTGCTTTCTTTGCTTCAGCTGAAGCATAATAATATCTGCTCTAGCCCCTTATCTTTACACTCTGTCTCTCTCTTTACTTCATATGTATTTCTTATAAACAAAATATTGTAGGATTTTGGTTTTTAACCATTCTGCTGTCTACTTCCATTTTATGGGTGAGTTCATCCCATTGATATGTAGTTATGATATAACTCTTTCCCTCCTCATAAATATTTTACTTCTGATCACTGCCTTTGTCAATATACACTCCATTTTATCAATCCCTCATCCTCCTATTATCCCCATTCTTTTTTACTTCCTTATAGGTTAAGATAGAACTTGCCTTGTTTTTGAAAATTCTGAAGAAATGTTGCTCTGCTTGGTTGTTTAGTTATGCCTCCAGTTACAGCACAAATAGCAGAAGTATTTTCTTTATTTAACATTTCCCAACTTATCACAACATTTCTAATGTTTTTCACTGCAAGTAGTTATGTGGATAATGTTCATGGGAAAATAAACTCCAGATTCTTAAAACCCTAGGATAAGATTAGCTATATATTACTTTCACTTAGCTTTTGTGCATCAAAGTCTGAAGTGTAAGTCCTTCAGTTCAGGGTCAAGAAGATGAATCAATTACATAATTATTAGTTTTCATCAAGGAACTAAAATTAATCAATATTATACATTCAAAATCAGTTGCATCACATCAACTTAGTCCCACAAATGATGACTGAAAAGCACTCATTAGCAGACCATGAGCATGTATCCTATATCATTGTTTAAATTGGGCAGGACTCCTTATTTCCAACATACTTTAAATAATATTTCCAGGGTATTAGAAATAGAACTTGCTATTGCTGTCTCTGAAGGAGAATGTTATTCACTTCTAAATGGATTGAACAAATATGTATAGATTTCATGAAAATTACAAATATTTACAATCTAAATTGGTTATTTTTGTAGCTAATATTAATTTATAATGTAATTGTTTCAAAATAGATCTATCTTTCCATCTTTTCCTATGCTTAACCCTTCTGAATCTTTTTGTCTGTTCTCAATTCCGCCATCTAACCACCTACCCCAACTTTCTAAATCTTGTTCCAATATCTGACCAGCTCAACTCACAGTCTGTTGCCTTTGAGTCCTTTGGCCTCTTGTTCTATCACTGCTCATCCCCTTCCAAACTTCAACTCTTGAATACTCTTACTTCTTTTTCACTTCTTACTTACTGCTGAATGCTAATGGGTAAAATCTCATACAACTGCGCTGACTGTCCTTGTCTGCTGTATTCCACTCTTCCTACTTTTACTAGATTTCATTGTTTTCTTCTCTCTTCAAACCACCTATACTTATTCCACCTACCCTTATTCCTTTCTTCTCAACAGAGGGTTAATTCATGTTTCACTGAAAAAAAAAATCACACACACACACACACACACACACACACACACACACATGCCAGTTACTGTACTAAGTACTTTACAAATATTATCTCCTTTGAAGTAATGTTATAATCTCTCTTTTCTACCCAGTTTCACATTCCAAATTACTTCAATATCATAATGCACCCTTCCCCACCTCTATTTTTGCTCAAGGATCAGAATAAGAAGCTTACCTCCTTTCTTAAGTCAGTACCTCTCTTTCTCCCCATATTCCATCCCTACTCCACTCTTTCTTTTTCCCTCTGGTGCTTGCTTCTTGGATATAATCATCCCCACTCTCCCTAATGTTCAGTCTCTTTCCTTTTACTGGTTGTTTCTTTGCTTTTTTATTTTTGGAGGGGCAATTGTGGTTAAGTGACTTTCCCAAGGTCACATGGATAGTATTGTGTTATGTGTCTGAGACAGGATTTGAACTCAGATCCCCTTGAATCCAGGGCAGGTGCTCTATTTACTGCACTACCTACCCACCCTGGTTGCTTCTTTAAAAACATGCCTAGGTGGGGAGGAGCCAAGATGGCAGAAAGGAAGCAGTAATCTCGCGGAGCTCCTTGGTCACTAAGTCTCAAAGGGTGAATCTGAGAGGATTCTGGAGTGACAGAGTCCACTGGAAGACAGAGAATGGCAGAGTCCAGCCCAGGAGGTTGCGCAGTGCGTCCAGACAGGTCGAGGGCAGAGCACTTGGCGTCTGCACAGCTCAGACCTAAGAGCAGACAAGCAGACTACACCAGAGAGAGCAAAAGCCCCAGCCTGCAGACTTACGGAGGATGAATTCACGGTCATCTCATGGACCTGAAGGATCATTGGAGCCAGGTAGGAGAGTTGGGCCCCCAGTGGAGAGAGCCGCTTCTCTGGCTGCACTCGGCCCCCAGCCTGGAAATTTAGAAACTGCCTGCCTGTATAATACAGGTGCTGGAATGGCAAAGTAAATTCTAGCAGCTCAGATCCAGAAAACCCAAAGATAAGTCTCCCACCCAAATTGAAATCCCAAGTTAATGGAAATAGCCCCAGGCTTGAGAGTCTCCAAGAAGGGGTGTAACTGAAACAGCCAGGAGTCTGAAGAGAAGAGAGGGTGGGGTCCCTCACCTCACCAACAAAAGCCTACTTATAGCCCATGGGTATAGAGGCAGAAATCTGAAGTGGTCAGAGGCACCCCCACCTATGAATCTACATTCCTCACTGACTTCCCTGACTTAGCCATAAACTAGCCACCCAGAGGTATTCAAAGTCAAGGATCAGGCCCTAAATTCATAGCCTGAGAAACTAAGAAACAGGAAGCCACAATGGGAAAGAAAGAAGCTGAGAAGGAGAAGGGGAAGGCAAGAAAGTCTATTCGAGCATACTATGCAGGGCAAGAACAACAAAATACACAGGACAATATAGACTCTCCACCCACACCTGAGACACAGAAGGAAACATGATCTGGTCTCTAGCCCAAATAGCATTCCTGGAGGAGCTTAAGAAATATTTTAAAGACCAAATCAGGGAGGCAGGGACCAACTTGGAAAAACGTCTCAGTGAAGTAATTGGAGAAAATATCTCCCTAAAAAAGGAACTTCAAAAACTAGCTGAAGACCATAATTCGCTAAAAATTAGAAACAATCAAACTGAAACTCAGAACTCTATGATGCAGCAAGAGTTAGTCAAACAAAACAAGAAGATTGAAAATTGAAAGAAAATATAAACTATCTCACTGGAAAAATAACTGACCTAGAGAACAGATACAGGAGAGACCACCTAAGAATTATTGGTCTACCGGAAAGCCATGATGAGAAAAGCAGCCTCGACAACATCCTCCAAGAGATTGTCAAAGAAAACTGTCCTGAGGTCCTAGAATCAGAAGATAAAATAGATATCGATAGAATTCACCGGACTCTTCCTGAGAGAGATCCCAAACTGAAAACTCCAAGAAATATAGTAGCCAAATTCCAGAATTACAAGATTAAAGAAAAAATTCTACAAGCAGCCAGAAAGAAAAAAATTCAAATATTGAGGAACTACAGTTAGGATCACACAGGACCTAGCAGCTTCTACATTAAAAGAGCGGAGGGACTGGAATTTCATATTTCATAGGGCAAGAGAGCTAGGACTACAACCAAGGATTAACTACTCGGCAAAACTGAGCATAATCTTTCAGGCAAGGTGATGGTCGTTTAATGAAATAAGAGACTTCCAGACTTTCCTGATGAAAAAGCCAGAGCTCAATGGAAATTTTGATTTCCGATTACAAGACTCAAGAAAGACATAAATAGGTAAACAAGAGAAACACAGACTCACACATGCATAAGTGCAAACACCCACACCCACAAACACAGGCTCATTACTTGGGATGGAACAAGAGCAAAATGTTCACATCCCTATATGTGGAGCTGATAACTGTCAATAGTCGAAATCTTTATGATTATCATGACCTTCAAAAGGGTTATACTTAGATAGAGGGTGTGGGTATGAATGCACTAACATGAAGTTAAAAAAAAACTATTAAGGGGATCAAAGGGACTGTAATGGGAAAAAGGAAAGGATGAGATAGGAAAAGGTAAAATATGTCATCTGAAGAGGCATTAAAACACACTATAGAAGAGGGGAAAGAAAGAGGGAGAGGAACATCATTTAAACACTATTTTCACTGGTTCTGGTTCAAAGAGGGATGAACTTAAATCAGTGAAGTTTAAGATTTTAATGTGAATAGATACATAAATTCATTAAATAGAGGAAAAGGAGGGAGGGAGAGGAGCAATGTTTGAAATTTACTCTCACTGGTTTGGAATCAAACGGGGAGTAATTCAGTCTGATAAGTATAAAAACTTATTTCGTCCTATAGAAAGCAGAAGGGTAAGGGGGGATTAAAAAGAGGAGACTAAAGGTGGGGATTAGAAGGGAGGGAAACAGTAATAAGGGGAGAGGGTAGGTTAAGAAGGGGGATCACTGGGTGGGAACACTGAGGGAGGGGGTGGTCAAAAGGGAAAAATTCAAGGAGGGAAAGGGAGAAGGAAGAAACAAAAACATAAACAGGGGAGGGAATAGAATGGAGGGGAAGAGACAGATAGTCATCATTACTGTGAATGTGAATGGGATGAACTCTCCCATAACACAGAGGCGGATAGCAGAATGGATTAAAAACCATAATCCTACAAAATGTTGTCTACAAGAAACTCATTTGAAATGAAGGGATACACACAAGGTAAAGGTAAAAGGTTGGAGTTAAATTTATTATGCCTCAACTAAAGTAAAAAAAAAAGCAGGGGTAGCAATACTTATCTCAGATAAAGCAAAAGCAAAAATAGATCTAATTAAAAGAGATAAGGAAGGAAACTATATCCTACTAAAAGGCACCATCGAGAATGAAGCAATATCACTACTCAATATATATGCACCAAGTGGTATAGCATCCAAATTCCTAGAGGAGAAATTAAAGGAATTAGAGGAAGAAATAGATAGCAAAACTATACTAGTGGGGGACCTTAATCTCCCCCTCTCTGAACTTGATAAATCTAACCTCAAAATAAACAAGAAAGAAGTTAAGGAGGTGAATAGAATCTTAGAGGGACTAGATATGATGGATCTCTGGAGAAAACTGAATGGGCATAAAAAGGAATTTACTTTCTTTTCAGAAGTGCATGGTACATACTCAAAAACAGACCATGTACTAGGGCATAAAAACCTCACAATCCAGTGCAGAAAGGCAGAAATATTAAATGCATCATTCTCAGATTATGATGCAATAAAAATTATATGCAATAAAGGGCCATGGAAAGATAGACTAAAAACTAATTGGAAATTAAACAATTTAATCCTAAAAAATTGGTGGGTCAAACAAGAAATTATAGAAACAACCAATAATATCACTCAAGAGAATGATAATAATGAGACAACATACCAAAATTTGTGGGATGCACTAAAGGCAGTTCTCAGGGGAAGTTTTATATCCCTGAGTGCATACATAATTAAAGCAGAGAGAAGGGAGGCCAATGAATTGGACATGAAATTGAAAAAACTAGAAAAAGAACAAACTGAAAATCCCCAATATAGTATTAAATTAGAAATATTGAAAACCAAAGGTGAGATTAATAAAATTGAAATTAAGAAAACTATTGAATTAATAAATAAAACTTAGAGCTGGTTTTATGAAAAAATCAACAAAATTGATAGACCCTTAGTCAATATGATAAAAAAAGAAAGTAGAAAACCAAATTATGAGTATCGAAAATAAAAAGGGTGAACCTACCTCCAATGAAGAGGAAATAAAAAAAATAATGAGGAATTATTTTTCCCAATTGTATGCACATAAATATGACAATCTTAGTGAAATGGATGAATATTTACAAAATCACAAGTTGCCCAGATTAACTGAAGAGGAAGTGAATTACCTAAATAACCCCATCTCAGAAAAAGAAATCAAACAAGCCATCAATGAACTCCCTAGGAAAAAATCTCCAGGACCAGATGGGTTTATTAGTGAATTCTATCAAACATTTAAAGAACAATTGATTCCAATACTCTACAAACTATTTGGGAAAATTAGTGAAGAAGGAGTCCTACCAAACTCTTTCTATGACACAAATATGTTACTGATTCCTAAATCAGGAAGAGATAAAACAGAGAAAGAAAATTATAGACCAATTTCCCTCATGAATTTAGACGCAAAAATTCTAAATAAAATATTAGCCAAAAGCCTCCAACAACTTATCACAAAAATAATACACTCTGATCAGGTAGGATTCATTCCAGGAATGTAAGGATGGTTTAATATTAGGAAAATTGAGCATATCAACAATAAAACTAGCAGAAACCACATGATCATCTCAATAGATGCAGAAAAGGCTTTTGACAAAGTACAACATCCATTCCCATTAAAAACACTAGAAAATATAGGAATAAATGGAGCCTTCCTTAAAATAGTTGATAGCATCTATTTAAAACCATCAGCAAGTATTATATGCAATGGGGATAAACTAGAAGCCTTTCCAATAAGATCAGGAGTGAAACAAGGGTGTCTACTATCACCCCTCTTATTCAATCTGGTACTAGAAACACTAGCAGTAGCAATTAGAGAAGAAAAAGAAATCAAAGGAATCAAACTAGGCAAAGAAGTGACCAAGCTATCACTCTTTGCAGATGATATGATGATATACTTAGAGAATCCTAGAGAATCAAGTAAAAAACTACTAGAGACAATAAATAAATTTGGCAAAGTTGGAGGATATAAAATAAACCCACATAAATCCTCAGCATTCCTGTACATCTCTAATGAAACTCAACAGCAAGAGATAGAAAGAGAAATCCCATTTAAAGTCACTCTAGACATTATAAAATATTTGGGAATCTACTTGCCAAAACAAACCCAGAATCTATATGATCACAACTACAAAACACTTCTCACACAAATAAAAACAGATCTAAATAGTTGGAAAAATATCAATTGCTCGTGGCTGGGTCGAGCCAATGTAATAAAAATTACAATTTTACCCAAACTAAACTATATAGTTAGTGCCATACCAATCAATTTACCAAAAAACTACTTTCTAGAGTTAGACAAAATAATAACAAAATTTATTTGGAAAAACAAACGGTCTAGAATATCAAGGGAATCAATGAAAAGAAATGCTAGGGAAGGTGGACTAGCTATGCCAGATCTTAATCTGTATTATACAGCAGCAGTCATCAAAACTGCTTGGTACTGGCAGAGGAGTAGAGTAGTGGATCAATGGAATAGATTAGGTGCAGGAGACCCAGCAGGTAATGAATTTAGTAATCTATTGTTCGATAAACCCAAAGATCCCAGTTTTGGGGATAAGAATGCACTATTTGACAAAAACTGCTGGGAAAACTGGAATACAGTATGGCAGAAACTGGGCATAGACCATTATCTAACACCATATACCAAAATCAAGTCTAAATGGGTGCATGATCTAGGTTTAAAGAATGATACTGTAAGCAATTTGGGAAAGCAAGGAATAGTTTACCTGACAGATTTGTGGAGAGGGAAAGACTTTAGTACCAAACAAGAATTGGAGAGCATTACAAAATGCAAAATGGATAATTTTGATTATATTAAATTGAAAAGCTTCTGTACAAACAAAGCCAATGTAACCAAGATCAAGAGGGAGGTGGGAAATTGGGAAAGAATTTTTACAACTTGTGTCTCTGATAAAAGACTCATTTCTAAAATTTATAGAGAATTGAGCCAAATCTATATGAATACAAGTCATTTCCCAGTTGATAAATGGTCAAAGGATATGAACAGGCAGTTTTCAGAGAAAGAAATTAAAGATATCTATAAACATATGAAGAAATGCTCTAAATCACTATTGATTAGAGAAATGCAAATCAAAACAACTCTGAGATACCACATCTCTCCAGTCAGATTGGCTAAGATGAAAAAACCAGAAAGTGACAAATGCTGGAGAGGATGTGGACAAATTGGAACATTAATACATTGCTGGTGGAGTTGTGAACTTATCCAACCATTCTGGAGAGCAACCTGGAATTATGCCCAAAGGATTATAAATTAATTTCTTAACCTTTGATCCAATAATACCACTTCTAGGGTTATATACCAAAGAGATCATAGAAGTGGGAGGAAGACCCATATGTACAAAAATATTTATAGCATCCCTTTTTGAGGTTGCAAAGAATTGGAAACTAAAGGGGTGCCCATCAATTGGGGAATGGCTAAACAAGTTGTTGTATATGAATGTAATGGAATATTATTGTGGTATAAGAAACGAGGAGGTGACGGATTTCATAATTACCTGGAGAGACTTATACAAACTGATGCTGAGCAAGAAGAGTAGAATCAGAAGAAATTTGTATACAATCACAGACATACCATATCTGTGATGACCAACTATGACAGACTGGACTCTTTTCAGCAATGCAGTGATATAAGTCAACCCAGAAAGACTCAAGAAAGAGAGAAATGTGCCATCCAGAGATATAACTAGAAAGAACTGAGCCTGAGTCCTGAAGAAAGCAAACTAAATGATCTTTTTCTTTTCATTGTTTGGTTTTATTTCTTCTTTACCATCTTTCATCCCACCTAGTACAATATGCCTTTGTAATTGGGACAATATCTAATATGAATGTATTTGCAGATTCTGTACTGGACTATATGCTGTTGTGGGGGGAGGGGGGAGGGAAGTAAAGGAAATTTGAAAATCAAGGAACTATGGAATTGAATCTTGTTAACTGAAACTAAACTAATAAATTATATAAAAAATTAAAAAAACCACGTCTAGGTATTCCAAGAGGTGGAGATGAAGAAAGACTACACTGTAGGCAAGTGAAAAAATTTGGGTAAAGCAGTGGAAATGGGAAATGGGATGTCATGTGTAAGAAATAGCAACAAGACCTGTTTGGCCAAAGAGTATTTAAATGGAATAATGTATAGAATGGCTAGAAAACTAGATTGGAGTCAGATTATAAAAGATTTAAGATTCCAAGAGAAGGAATTTGTTTGACTCTATAAGTAATAGGAAAGCTTTCATATTGTATTGAGTTGTGAAGTGTCATGTCAGATTTGTGCTTTAGTTGCACATTTGGAGTGTACATTGAAAAGAGGAGAAAACTAAGCTGGGAATATAAATTAGGATGCTATTGCTATAGTCTAGTTGAGAGATGATGAGAACCTGAACTGGGTGGGGTGAGAGATCAAGAATTAATCTAAGATTGCAAAGCTGTGTGACTGGAAGGATGTTCGTTCTATCAATTAAAATAGGGAAGTTCAAGGATTTTGAGGTAGAACTATAATCAATACTCTTTTTTATATATCTATATATGTATACACATATATGCATATATCCATATATGTATATTTGGGTACATACATATACATGTGGGTTATTTGTGTGTGATATACCTATATGACAACTACTTCAAAATGTCTAGTAGGCACTGGATTCGGGGTTGGGGGGGAGAAACAAACAAAGTAGGCTTGATGTATGTAATTCTGGGGCACATTTACATAGAGATGTCTATAAGACATCTATGTGGAAATGTCCAATAGACAATTGTGGATTGGGCACTGAATCCCAGAAAAGAGATGATGTTTGGATATATAATTCTAGAATTCATCTTTATTGAGATGATTAATGAACCAGTGGGAGCAGAAAAGATCCCTGAAAGTATAGAAAGAAGAGGAGGCCTGAGAGAGATTCTTAGGGGTATACCTACAGTTAGGGGGAGAAATATGAATCATGTGTTATCAAAGGAAACTGACACAGAGAGGTACTCTAGACAGGGAGAGAATAAAGAATGAACAAAATCACAGAAATCTAAAGAGAAAAAATTATCTTAAAGCAAAACATGAGTAAATACAACAGAGAGGACAAGTGGGGCATCTGAGAACAGGCCACTAGGCTATAGAAAAATGTCCTAAATGATCTCACTAGCTCTAGATACTTCTTTCTCCAATCCATCCTCCACACAACTGCCAGGTACAGGTCTAACCATGTCATATACCCAGTTAAAAATTCCCAGAAGCTCCTCCTTGTCTCTAGAATAAAATACATACTCTTTCACAATCTGTTTCTAATCAACTCCTCTGGCTTTACTACCCTTTCTTTCCTTCATACCCTCTATGGTCCAGACCAATATACCTTGTTGCTATACCAGGTGCATGACCCTGTGCATCTTATGCTAGGACTTCTCCCATTAATGTCCTTTATACCTAGAATACATTCTTTCCTCACTTCTACAATAAAGAATTATTAGCTTCATTAAATGAAATATTCAATTGCCACTTCCTACTGGGTCAATTCCCTCCCTCTCATTTACTAATGCTATCCCCAAAAAACCAGAAATTATTTTGTATTTACAATGTCTTTTTTTAAGTATTGGTCTATAGAAATGGCATTTCTACTCACAGAACATAAGTTCCTTGAGAGCAGAAATGTGTGATTTATTTTGTCTTTATGTCACGAATACTTGTTGCAGTTGTTAGTAAATAGCAGAAATTTAATGAAAATTTACTGAGGTTAAACTTTTATATTTAAAGGACCAAACATATTAACTAATGCAAATAGAGAAATAGACAGATAGATATAAATTCTATATCTATGTATTTATAAGTATGGTTTTACTTTGAAATGTAATTTTTGCCTTATTTCTATTTTCTTTGCTTTATGAATAAACATATATATATATATATATATATATATATATATATATATATACATACATACATAATATAGAGTGACACAGTTTGGTATTTTGAGGTATTCTTACATTCTGGTTTATCCAAATGTGATGTCAAAATATTTAATAGGGCAATGCAATTTCAGACCAGACATAACCTCACATATCATGTAGTCCAAACCACTTCATTTTTTAGATAAGTTAAATGGAGTTTATCTCTGTTAAATTACTTTATCCTAGTTATGTTATTAGTGAGTAGTAGAGATTGTTGTAGGGGTTAGGTCTTCTGACCCACATTCCAGCTACAAATTTACTGCAGAGAATATTTTTGACATTAAATATTAAAATTCTTTTTGGTAAAGATACTCCGTGATAAAAAATTTTTGAAAATACAATTATGTGAAGATGTATCATCTCCAGTTCCTGTGTGTATATGTATCTCCTATCTACATTCAATTATTAATTAATTTTGCAGATCAAATAATAAATGACCTAGATAATTTAATGCAGCACAATATACTAAAAAAAAAATCTATCTCTGACTTAGGATGTGTGATAACACAGTCTTTCAAACTTTTTCAGGTAATCCCATGCTGTTATACTAGAACACACCAAATAAGGAGATGCAATTAGCTTAAATTTCACCACACTATAATAAAAACCTTTTCTGTTGATAAAATTATCTCTGCTATGGGAATTTAAAGACTAATTTTAAAAATCAGATTTAAATGACAAAATGCCTTTTGTTTCCTTAGATGTCTCCAATTATTCCCCTTCATCCTCTTTATTCATGATTAATCTTTCAAAGGAATTCTGAATCTTTTCAATAATACCTTCATCTGCATACTGACAAAAGGTATCACAATGGAAGGTCCATAATGTTAAGAGAAGGCTGAACTTTGTGAAATTAGGATGATTTCTTCCATATGTAAATTATCTGAATGAACTGGACTCAGAATTTCAAGTTTGTTTGGGGGAAGGAGAGTATAATAAATTTATTTTTCTTATTAATTTTACTTAGACTCATAGTAAATTTGGATTGAGACCAGCTGATTTACAGTAGAAAGATGGACTGGAATTACTTGTGATCCATTAGTAAAAGCACTAAATTTATAGTCTGAATACCTAGGTCCAAATTCGATCTTTGCCACTTACTATCTATGTGAACTTGGGAAAGCACTTAGCTTCTCTATATTGTAGGATTTTTATTTGAAAAATGAAGAGGTTCAATAGTGTTACTGTTCTTATTCCCTAAAAGACTATTATCCTTCAAAATTGACACATGTAGCTACATTATATTTAATCTTTATAGCTATTCTGTTTACATTTCTATTTGGAGTTATTTCCTCTATTAGAATGGAACTTCTTTACAACCAAAGATTGTTTCATTCATTATATTTAAATCCCAAATACCTAGAACAGTGCTGGGCACATGGTTAGAATTTAATCTATGCTTTAATAAATTGATTAATGACCTCATTATGGTTTAAAGGTGAACCTGGCTCCTCAAAAGCTATCCTAGAGGAACACTAGTTCTAGGAAGTGATAAGCCTTGGGGTGGAATGCACACCTGCTATGAATATTCTTTCATAATCACTCTCTACCTTATCTCTTATAATTCTTGTCATATTCTCCTATAAGAAGACTTCAACATAATGACATTCTCCACTTTATTCCTTGCTCTTTTAGGAGTTCAAAAATAACAATCTCCCATTTAGGCTACAATCTACAAGACCACCTTCTTCATAGATTATTAGATTAAGAATTGGAAGTTAATTTAGAAGCTGTGAATTCCAAGTCTTTCATTTTACAGAAGAGAAAAAATGAGGCTCAGACAGTTTATATGACTTTCCCAGAGTCACATAACTAGTCAGTGATGGAGGCAGAATTCCAACTAATTTCTTCCTAGCTCCAAACCCAACACTCTATGTATTATCACTTAGTATAGATATCTGATCATATTATTAAGCTTTTATTTCCCATTTATTATATTTATCTTTTTTTGTAATTACCAGATATGTTAGGTAACATATCCTGCAAACAAGATTCAAATACCACTTTTATCCAATTTGAGAAAAAAATGTCCATGATTAGCTATATAGCTGAATCATCATTGAAATAATCTGATAGACTCAATGTCATGTTACTGATGTTATAGTGCAGAGTAGGGGTGGGAAACTGTAGCTTTGAGCTACATGAAACATGTTGCTCTCTAGGTCCTCAAGTATGGCCATTTGACTGAATCTAATCTTCATGGAACTTATGTCCTTTCAAAGGGTCACACTTGAGGACCTAAAGGGCCATATGTGACCTCAAAAACCACAGGTTCCCCATCAGTGGACTGGATAGAGACTAGTTGACTATGTGCCTAAGGAAAAACTGGGCTCAACCATTAATTCTCTGTGACACTGGTAAAGATACTTCTTTTATTCAAGGCCTCATTTCCCAAACTTGTACAAATAAGACGTTTGTACGCAGTGATATGTAAGGTCCACATATACAGATACACCCACACATGCACACACATATACATATAATATGTATATATGGAATATATATACTAACATATATTCCATATATAATCACCTATAAGTCCATGTATTACCTTGGTTGTTATTCATTTAGTAGCCTCTCACTCTTTGTGACACTATGAACCATATTGTCCCCGGGATTTTCTTGGCCAGGATACTGGATTGCTTTGTCATTTCCTTTTCCAGTATTACCCTGGTTACTTTATGGCAATTTAATATAATAATATGCCTAATGGCTAACTGAGGTGAGGCTATTTGTTTCTTTATTAAATGATTCATAACCCTTTTGGTTTTAAAAGGTCAATTCAATTAAAAAGACATTTATTGAACATCTAATCTGTCACTCACATGCTCCAATGAACATCTAATGTTTTCATCATTAGTATTCTCTTAAATTATGTTTGCCACCCATCAATGTCCTTGCATATTGTGCAATTCTTATCCATGTCCTCCCATAAGGACATTAGAGAGGGACCCCTAATTAACTAAGGCCCTTCTTTACTTTCTTTTTCAACATCTATGAAGATGTTGATGAAACACATATGGGCCACGATTAGTGGTTCTTCACTTTTACTAGAAAAAGCCATTTTTTTGGATAAGCATGTATTTCTTGATGATATCCTTTACACAAGTGGCTTTAAGTACAACTAGAAATGGGCCACTATGAAGGGTTTCTATTGGGGTTTTTTTTAGTCATTTTTTCTGGTCATATCTGACACTTTTTGATGCTAATTAGGGATATCTTGGAAAAGAAACTGAAGTGTTTTGCCAGTTCCTTCTCCAGCTCATTTTACAAATGAGAAAACTGAGACAACAAAATCAAATGACTTGCCCATGGCCACACAGCTAATAAGTGTCTGAAGCTTGATTTAAACTCAGGAAGAGTCCTGACTCTAGGCTCTCTAGCTGCCCCATGAGAATTCTAAGGGGCTACATGTCGATTAAATTTTAAAGTGTAATGTTATCTACATTTTATTGTATTCTTATTTATTTTTAAACTAATTCTCAATTATATTTTAATCAGGATTTGGCAACTAGTTGATGTAATAGACAGAGTGCTTGGCATGAAATCAGGAAGATCTGAGTTCAGATTTAGCCTCAGATATTTGCTAGGTGTGGCAAGTCACTTAATCTGTCTGCCTCATTTTTTTTAAACAAATGCTTTATTAACTTCTGTTTTACATCATTCATTTCTGCCAGATTTTGAGTTACAATCATTTTCCCCCGTTATTCCCCTATCCAACCTCCCAGAATAGCAGTCCCACAAGATATCGCTTCCTCCAGTCTGCTCTCTCCCATACCTTCTCCCATACCCCCTTCGACTTTTCATTAGAGGAAGGTGAATCTTTGTGTCCCAATGCCTGCACATCTTGTCTCCCAATTATAAGAAAAAGAGTATTAATAATAGTATTTATATATATTTGAAACATTTAATCTTAAGACCTCAAATTTCAGATCCATTTCTTTCCTCCCTTGTCACCCATTCCCTCTTGGGAGATAAGTAATTCAGTATATATTGGACATGTCTAGCTATGCAAAACATTATCATAGTAAATATATTGTACAAGGTTGCTTATAATTCCCTCCCACTCATCCCACCCCCCACCTGGTCCATTCCCTATATGATCCTGTCCCTCTTCTATAGTGGGTACTTCCAACCTCCCCTCCCCCCAAGTATGCCCTCCCATCCATCATCTCTCCTCTCATCCCCCTTCCCCCTATTCTGCTGCAGGTTGAGATATCCCATTTAGTATGTATGTCATTCTCTCCCTGAACCAAAATCACTGTGAATGTGGATTTGCCTTTTTTTTCCCTTCCTATTCTCCCCCTCCCTTGCAACCACTTCCCCTTGCTTCTTCTACATGAGATAGTTTACCCTACCCTGTCTTTCCCCATCTCCTCTTGCCACTTTCCTCTCTCACCTCATAATTTCATCCCTTGAGTATTCTCCCTTCCCAACAAATTCAACCTATGCCCTGTATCCCCATATACACACATATTCACATATGTATTCATATGACCACACACCCTTCTTCCATTATTTTCATAGTGAGAAAGATATCATCACTCACAGTTATTGTTTTTCCATATAGGAATGTAAATAGTTCAACTTTGATAAGTTCCTTTTGATTTCTTTTCCCTGATTACCTTCTCAGGCATCTCTTGCTTCTTGTGTCTGGATGTCAAATTTTCTATTCAATTCTGGTTTTTTCCTCAAGAATGCTTGAAAGTCCTCTATTCCACTGAATGACCATATTTTCCCCTGAAACAAAATACTCAGTTTTGCTGGGTAGGTGACCCTTGGGTTCATTCCCAGTTCTTTTGCCCTCTGGAATATCATATTCCATGCCCTTCAATCCCTCAGTGTAGAAGCTGCCAGGTCCTGGGCTATTCTGATTGTGTTTCCACAATATTGAAATTGTTTCTTCCTGGCTGCTTGTAGTATTTTCTCCTTGATCTGGGGATTCTGGAACCTGGCTATAATATTCCTGGGAGTTTTCTTTTTGGGATCTTTTTCAGGAGGTGATCTGTGGATTCTTTCAACCTCTATTTTGCCCTCTGGATCTAAAACATCAGGGCAATTTTCCTTGAGAATTTCTTGAAGGGTGATTTCTAGGTTCTTTCTTTGATCATGGCTTTCAGGTAGTCCAATAATTTTTAAATTGTCTCTCCTGGATCTATTTTCCAGGTCAGTGGTTTTTCCCATGAGATATTTCACATTGCCTTCTAATCTTTCGTTTGTTTGTATCTGCTTAACAGCATCTTGATTTCTCATAAAGTCATTAGCTTCCATTTGCTCCAGTCTAGCTCTGAAGGAATGAATCTCCTCAGTGAACTTTTGAGATTCTTTTTTCCATCTGGCAAATTCAACTTTTTAAGGCATTCTTCTCCTCATTGCCCTTTTGGGCCTCCTTTGCCATTGGAATCAGTCTATTTTTGAAGGTGTTGTTTTCGTCAGTCAGGCTGTTGACCCTCATTTCATACTTTTCCTGCATCCTTCTCATTTCTCTTTCCAATTGTTCCTCCACTTCTCTTATTTGATTTTTAAAGTCCTCCTTAAGGTCCTCTATGGCCTGCAACCTGCTCATGTTTTCCCCTGGGGCTTCTGACCTCACAGTCCTTTTCCCACTCTATGCCCCCAAAATAGGAGTCTAGGGTTGCATTTTTCTGTTTCCTTTGCCTTGGCATGTTGCCACTTGATTACCTGACTTTTGGGCTTGTTGCCACACTATGGCTTTAAGGCCAGATAGAGGAACTTCCGTTTCTGGCAAGCTGTAAACCCACCCACGACTTCCACCCTAGATCACAGTCCAGATCGAAGGAGGTTAAAGCAAGAGGGATTACCCCCCAAGACTGATCACTGGATCTCCCTACAATTAATTGCAGGCTAGGAGCTGGAGCTGCCTCTGAAAACTACAAAATGGCATGTCTCCTCAGTGGCTTCTAGCCCCCAGGGGAGGGAGCTGACGCATTCCCCCAAATACAGGTCCCAAAGTCCATAGGACACTAACCTCTTACTTTGTCCTAGGCATGTCTATGTTGATAATTCTGGAGTCACCATGGCTGCTGGTGTTCTGGGGTCTCTCCAGTCGGCTGCTGGCCCTGCCACCCTGGGGCTAAAACCTCAGCTCAGGCGGACCTGGGCTCTGCTCGGCTCCGCTTCCTGCGTTCTGTGCGTTGTGCGCTGCTGGCTCCCAGACCGCTGCGCTGGTCCTTCCTGCAGGGCTGCTGGGTTGTCCTCAGCAGTAGGTTAGCTTCTCTGTGTCGTTCTGTGGGTGCTGGGGCTCCAGAAGTTGTTCAGAATCCCCTTTTACATAGTTTGGGGGGAATCTGGGGGCAGAGTGGCTTGGATGAGCTGTTTCTACTCCACCATCTTGGCTCCACCTCCCCTGCCTCATTTTCATAGTTCGTAAAATGTAGTTTATAAAATCACCTATCTCCAACGTTTTTGTGAGAATCAAATGAGATAATAATTTTAAAGTGTTTACCTCTGTCCCTGATATAATAGTGTAATAATCACTACATTAATGTTACAGTGGTAAGACATAGGTCATGATGACTGGAGATGAACCCAGATATGGTGGAAGACCTTGGCCTCTTTAAGCTAAAGTCTTTCCCAAGGTGTTGCCTCAGACAAACTGAGACCAGGGAAAGACCTTGGATTATAAAGGCCAAAGTCTCCTACTATATCTGAGGTCATCTCCAATCACCCTGTCCTCTGTCTTGCCACTGGACTCAGATGATCTTAGAGGAGAGAGTGAGGCTGATGACTCTGTACATCTCTATCTCACTTAAATCCAATTCACCTGTAAGTCAAGATATCTCCCTCCTGATGTCATTGGTCCTCTTCTATAACAAAATCAAGGGTTCCAGACTAAAATGGATTCACGGATTCTACACTGTACCTGCCAAATTACTGGTATGGTATAAAACTCAAACTCATATTTCATTATTTTAAAAAATAAACTTGGGTTGGCTAGGTGGTGCAGTGAATAGAGCACCAGCCCTGGAGTCAGGAGGACCTCAGTACAAATCTGGTCTCAGACACTTGACACAAAAATTAGTCATGTGACCTTGGGCAAGTCACTTTAACCCAATTGCTCTCCAAAAAGCAAATAAATGAATAAATGAATGAATGAATGAAAATGAATGAACAAAGAGATAAACAAAGAAATAAATAAATAAACAAATAAATCTGAAATGTAAATAGCTTATGGAATTTTATGAGAATTTTTTTGGTGGGGAGCCAAGATGTTGGAGTAAAAACAAGAACTTGCTTGAGCTCTCACACCGACCACTTTCTATATATATATGTATGTATGTATGTATGTATGTATGTATAAATAAATAATGACAATAAACAAATTTTAGTGCTACAGAACCCACATAGTGACAGAGATTAACAAATCTCCCAATGAAGGCAGCCTGGCAGGCCAACAGGAATGGTCTACCACATGAGCTGGGAGTGGAGTAAAGTCCTGGGTAAGCTGTGCCAGCCCAAACATGTGGCAGAAAGTGGTCAGAACAGACTTCAGGAGAGTGAATCATTGGCAACTGTGGCTGTTTCCAGACTTCTCAACCCATAAATGTCGAAGAGAATGTAAAAGGTCAGTGGGGGAACTATGTTGGAACTGTGTGAGAAGAGCACAGTCCAGGCCCTGTCCCTGGGGTGGCAAAGGTGGCAGCAATTGCAACTGCTGCTGCTGCAGCTACTTCTGGCTCTAGGCCTACAGATTGTAAGGGGACCAAGTGGCTGACCAGAGGGCATTTGCAGGAATCTCTTTGCTGGTTCTGAGACAGTATTCTCTTGCTTTGCCTTGTTTGGATATGGGTCGCTGTCTTGAGAGGTCAAAGGAGCTAGGATTAAAACCAAGTATCACCTACCCAACAAAACTGAGTATAATAATTCAGGGGAAAATATAGACATTCAACGACATAGAGAACTTTCAAGCATTCTTGATCAAAAAACCAGAGCTGAACAGAAAATGTCATTGTCAAATGTAAGAAGCAAGAGAAGCATGAAAAGGTAAACAGGAAAGAGAAATCATAAGGAACTTCTTAAAGATGAACTATTTACATTCCTATATGGAAAGGTGGTATTTGTAACTCATGAGACTTTTGTATGTATGTATGTATGTATATATGTGTGTGTATTTGTATGTACATATATACATAGACAAAGGGCACAGGATGAGTTGAATGTGAAAGAATGTTATAAAAAATACAGTTAAGAGGTGAGAGAGGAAAATATTGGGAGAAGGATGGGGGAGAGATAAAAATACCATTACAGACTTGCTATTATGTGTATTGCTTTGTGTGAAACAAGATCTTTATAATTTACTATTCATCAAAACTTAGAAAGTGGAAACAGATGAAATTAACATATTGGATTCAAAGAAAGTAAACAATTACAAAACTAAAAAACCAAATATTATGTGTGAAAAAAATTCTTTTTAAAGGAATGTAGGAATTAAATGTAGTTATGATTATCTCAATAAAAGAGGTAGGAGAAAATTGCTATAATGGAGGGGAAGGGAGGGGAATGGAGGGGAACATTACTCACATTGAATTTGGCTTAAGGAGGGAATAACATACACATTCAATTAGGTATCTTACCCCACAGGAATGTAGGAGGGAATGAGATAAGACCAAGGGATGATAGAAGGGAAGGCAGATTGTGGGAGAGGATAGTTAGTAGCAAACACTTGAAAAGGGACAGGAGAAAATAGAATAAATGGGGGGCAGTATAGGATGGGCAGGGATAGAGTTAATCTTTCACAATAAGACTACTATGGAAATGTTTTGCATTACTACACATGTATAACATACATTGAATTGCATGTCTTATCAGTGGGGGTGGATAAGGAGGGGAGAAGGAAGAAAATCTGGAACTCAAAGTTTTAAAAAACAAATTTTTTTACATGCAACCAGAAAATAAGATGCACAGGCAATGGGGTATATAAATCTATCTTGCCCTACAAGAAAATAAGGGGAGGCATTGGGGCGGTATGTAAGAGAGGGCAGATTGGGAGAAGGGGTATTCAGTATGCTTGCCACCTTGTGGTTGGAGGTAGGGTAGAGATGGGAAGAAAATCTGTAACTCAAAATCTTTGGGAAAATAATGTTGAAAACTAATAATAAATTTAATTGTTTTATATCTTTAGACTGGAAATAAAGAATCCACAATTCCTTCCTTGCTGCAAATCTACATTTGCATGGAAATATTGAGTGTATGAATATAAATTTTGCAAATAGAATGGCATCATTCCAAATGAACCCTGAAGATCAAATGACTTTTTTTCCAAGAATCCCAAGAGTCACTGTGCTGATGGGAAGTCCTAGGGGATCCTGATCCTTTTATATTTCCACAATATACTGGGCTTTCCCCTAAGGCTGTAATAGAATAATAGAAGGAATATTAGGGCAAGGGACAAACATAACCCTAAATGTTTTCTATTTTGTGAATACCCTACTGTGAAATAGAGGGGAAAAGTCAATGGGAATAAAACAAACCTTCCTCTTTCTGTATCTTTTCTGGCGATTACACTGGTGTGTGTGTGTATACATACATACATGTAATATTGAGTGACATTAGTATTCTCTATACACGCATATGTACATGCATATACATATGTGTGTGTGAAGTAATAATTCACAATGGTGTATTCAGCATGTAGAAATGGGTCTACTGAAAAGAAGTAAGCAATGTCTTGCTTACCAGGGATATCTGAAAAACCTTATCCATTTAGTACTTGGTATCATAAAATAATCAAATTATGCTAGTCACTTCAAGTACTCTGCATAACAGATTCAGTTACAGACTTGCTATTATGTGTACTGTTTTGTGTGAAACAAGCTCTTTATAATCTACTATTCATCAAAACTTAGAAAGGGGGAACAGATGAAATTAACATATTGGATTTAAAGAAAGTACATAATTACAAAACCAAAAATCAAATATTACGTGTGGAAAAAATGTCATTTTAAAGGAATGAAGAGATTAAATGTAGTTATGACAGTAGATTAGTGAAGTTAATAAAACATATTTATAAGGGATAGAATAAATTCATATATTATTTATTGCATAGGCTTACCAAAACACATAAATATATGAAGACATAGAATTATAATATTCAGGATGCTATTAGAGGCTTAAAAATATTGCAATGCATATGGAAAATCAAAGCAGTATAGCAGTTAAAATGGTGAACTCCAAGTCAGGATGATCTGCATCTGAATTCTGCCTCAGACACTTACTGCATAAGTTATTCTGCATGGCTGGTGTAACCTCTCTAAGGTTTACAAGATTGCTTAAATGCACATAATATAATGTATAAAGATGAAAGTACTTTGTAAACTTTAAAATGTCATATAAATGTGAAATATTATCAGGAATAGATTATTAGAGCAAGAAATCATGAAAGATATCAGCTACTCCAATGCTAATCTAACTATGTTTCTCTGGTATCCACTGCCTTTAAGACTAGATATATTACATTTTACCCTTTCCCTAGGGTTCTTCAAAAATCTGAGGGTTTGAGGGGTGGAGCTCTCTCATCTCTGCCATTGGTCCAAGACTCCACTGATTGTGGTCACCTAATTTTTAGGATTCAACAACCCCAATTCCATTTAACCATGCAAAAAAGAACATCAGCGTTTATAAAGGAATATTTAGTTCAAAGGTATAAAGAGGATGAACCTACAAGCATTTTCCCCAACACCTAGGGGGCATAATCCCTCCTGTATCTTCTTAATCTCTGTGAGGGAGATTCGGTTCACAGTTTAGCTCAATTCCTACATAGCATTAGTGACACCAAATTCTGAGACCAAGAACCCTCTACTCTTGGCTCCCAGGATCCTGGCTTTTCAAGGCTTCCCTGCTGGGCTAGCAGCAAAATCCTGCCTATTACACTAGACTCCAAAGTCCTTATGGCTTGACTTCTCTTACTGGGGACTCCAATCTCTACACCTAGAACTGAAGAGGACAAAAGAAACAGGATCAACTCAACACCCCTGAAACATTTCTTGGGGCCATAGGATGCAATTGGAGAGGAAAGTGACCCTTCCCTACCCAGATTACTGAAAGGTCATCCTGTTATTGACGGACAAGCCTTTCTTCCCTGGATGCCACATGAGACATCAACTGTGTCTCAGGTAAATTCAAAGATACAGGCCTTTATGACAATACAGTCAATGGAAAGAACCCATTCCCAAACATTTGGTGGGTCAGTGCAGAATGTCTTTTCCAAGAATCAGGTCCTGGTATCTCTCCCACATGGGTATCTCCACCTTAGGTGATCTTGACATTTGCCAAAATTCCTTTACCTTTTTTTTTTCCAAATGAAGAAAATAAAGCCCAGAGAAGTGAAGTAACATGTGTAAGGTTAAATTGCTATACTGGTGAACATAGGCATTCATTCTCCATTCATTCCCCTAGGATGACACTAGATTAGTGAGAAAAACTTATATTTGGCAGGCAGTAAATTGAACTTTGATGAGGGCTTTCCATTAAGCACTTCTCTAGTGCTCACAAGGTATTGTTTGCCTTGGAAAATTTTGAAAGGGAGGCTCCCAACTACTCAAATTTTAGAACCCATTGCTTTCATTTAACTCACTTTCAAAGACACATGGTGGTGGCCTCACATTCCTATCCTCCTCTTTTTTGAGCCCAGTGAGGCTCAAAAAATCAGGACATACCCTACTATTGGCCCTTCAAGGACATAATTTTAGTATGTTATATGCTACAAATTTATTTCCATGGTTTTCATTTGATAAATGTTATAACTTGGTAGAACATTGTCAATCTGAAATGAGTAACAAGCAGTTCTTTAAAAAGTTTCTCAAATCCTTTATCTCAATGGAATAAAAACACTACTCAAACCTTTTCTCACCCATTCTCCTTTTCCCTACTTTATTTAAAACTTCTCTCTTACAATTTTTTCCCTTTTCAGTGGAATTTGATTAAAGCTTATAAACACTCTGATTCCTCATATCTCTTAGCCTTCACTACTTTCTTAATTCCATCTCATTTTATTTCCCAATAATATTCTAGTCTACCATTCCACTGAATCACTCCTGTACAGATTTCTTTGTATAATACCAATTAATGTCTATCCTTTATTTCTTTTTAAATTTAATGATATTTTTTCAATTTAAATGTAAAAATAGATTTTAACTTTCATTTTTGTAAGATTTTGAGTTTCAAATTTTTCTCCCTCCTCTTCTCTCAGGGAATATTTTGTTTTCTTATAAATTTGACTCATTTCTCTATATATTTGAGAAATGACACTTTAATTATACTCAGTTCTCTATATATTTGAGAAATGGGTGTTTTATCAGAGATACATGTTATAAAACTTGTTTCCCAGCTTTCTGTTTTCTTTTTAGTCTTGGTTGCACTGGTTTTGTTTGTTCAAAAACTGTTTAATTTAATGGAATCAAAATTATCCATTTTGCATTTTATAATACTCTCTATCAATTGTTTGGTCATAAATTGTTCCCTTCTCCATAGATATGACAGGTAAACTACTCCTTACTCTCCTGATTTGCTTATGATATCATCCTTTATGTCTAAATCCTATACCCATTTTGACCTTATCTTTGTATGGGTTATGAAACCGACAGGGCTACCCCTGGGTTCTGCCATACTATTTTCCAGTTTTCCCAGAGTTTTTGGTCAAAGAGTGAGTTCTCATTCCAGAAGCTGTAGTCATTGGGTTTATTAAACAGTAGATTACCATAGTCATTGCCTGTTATATCTTGTGTACAAAATCTATTCCACTGACCCACTTCTACTTCTTAGCCAACACTAAATAATTTTGATGATTGCCACTTAATGATATAGTTTTGGATCTGGTAGAGCGAGAATGCCTTCCTTTGCATTTTTAAAATAAATTAGTTCTCTTGATATTCTTGACTTATTGCTCTTCCAGATGAAATTTATTATTTTTTCTAGGTCTAAAATTTTTTGTTGGTTTGATTGTTATGGTACTAAATAAGTAAATTAATATAGGCTGAATCGTCATTTTTTTATATTAGCTCAATTTACCAATGAGCAACTGATATGGTCAATTATGCTGATTTTTTCCTAATATTGAACCAGCCCTGCATTCCTGGTATAAATCTCACCTGGTCATAGTCCATAATCCTCATGATACTTTACTGTAATATCTTTGCTAATATTTTATTTTAAAATTTTGTATCAATATTCAATAGGGAAACTGGTCTAGAATTTTATTTCTCTGTTTTGACTCTTCCTGGTTTAGGTATCAGCACCATATTTGTGCCATAAAAGGAATGTGATAGGACTCCACCTATTTGTTCCAAATAGTTCATAAGGTTTTGTAATTAAATGTTCTTTAAGCATTTGGTAGAATTCATATGTAATTCATATGGCCATAGAGAGTTTTTCTTAGATCATTGATGGCTAGTTCAATTTCTTTTTTTCTAAAATGTGTTTAAGTATTTTATTTCTTCTTCTGTTAATCTGGGCAATTTATATTTTTGTAAATGTTTATCGATTTCACTTAGATTATTAGGGCTATTGACATATAGCTGGGCAAAATAGCTCTTAATCATTGTTTTAATTTCCTCTTCATTTTTGGTGAATTTACCATTTTCATTTTTGATAATAGTAACATGATTTTCTTCTTTCTTCCTTTTAATCAAATTAACCAAAGGTTTATTTTTTTCCTAAAAACAGCATTTAGTTTTATTTACTAGCTCAACAGTTTTCTTACTTTTAATTTTATTAGTATCATCTTTATTTTTCAGAATTGTCCTTTTATTCCTGAACTTTCATGGTCTATTTTGAATTAGCTACTAATTTAGAAGGTTTGAGAGTTTATCCTACAAAAGAATTGTCTTGTTTTAAAGGATTCAGCAGGAACAGACCCTCAGAAATCACAACCTGTTTGCAAATATCTACTTGAGTTTCTTATTTTCTGGGGGAGGAACAGATGACTTATTGATCTACTACTTACTTTTTTTTTGCTATTTAATTTTACTAATAGTCCAAAATTGTAGTATGGAGTCCTTCTTAAATACAAGCAAGTGGGAACAAAGGAATTTGCAAGAGGAATCTTTCAGCACAAGCCCTAGAGGGTTCTTAAAATGCTAAACTAAATAGGGCAGAAAACAGCAGACGGATTTTATAGTATGCCAGCAAAGCTTTTAGTGTCCTTGGAAGATGAAACCTAAAATCAGTGGAGAAAAAAAAAACAAGACTCCATAAACTTACTCCAAATGATAACTAAAGGCATCTAGGATTATCAGGCCCATAGAATATTCTTTATTAATTTTCCTTTTAAAAAATGTAGCAGTCATCATCAGTAGCATATAAACATTTCAATATATAAAGAAAAACAAAAAAGAACTTTAAGAAATTAAGCTTAGATTGATCCACCCAGTCATACCTCTTTTATTTTTATAATGCCTGTTACTTCTGAATATGTTTACTTTGAAAAAAAAGTTGTTGTATTGTTGCAACTGATCATCAGAAAGTAATGCCCTAGAATTTTAAGCTTCTTAAGCCTCCACTTAAGGATGTATCTATGCTTAAACTTGCCCTCCCACAGGTATCTTACTCACCCTCTCCAGTTTCCTCTGTGATATATTCCTCCACTAGAACATTGAGGGCAGGAACTATCTTTCTTTTTAGCTTGTACTTAGCACTATCTTCTACCAAGCAAGGGCTTAACAGAAGTTTTTATCTTATTTAATCAAAAGTTAGCGAACATTTTTTCTTGCGTTCAACTGGTTTCCTAGAACAAGATTGTCTACCGCTATTACTAAAACATTCACTGATATTAAAAGATTTAGAACTTGGAGATATTTAGTCTAATCTCTAAATTAGGAGGTATAGGGAATGGAAGTGACTTGCCCAAGGTCACACAGCTAGTAAATATCAGATGCAAAACTATAATTGCTTTCTCTCAACAAATTCCCCTGCCTCTTTAAACTACTCACCACTCATTGTGTCAGAAATCTAGCAAAGGATAGCCAAGCATCAGCCATACTGAGTATACACATTACAGAATGAGACAAAGCTAAGTACAGAGCTACAGGGTTCCTTGTGGCTCTGTTCAGACCCATCTGATATTTTCCAGCCACTGGAGAGGGCATATGGTGTTGGAACCAGGCACTATTGGCTAACTGTGGATAAGGGATATGGAGAAAGACTAAGTCAGCCTCTTGGCACTCTGCTCTCTCTTTTGTACTTGAGTCAGTCACAAGCAATGTTGCTGTGATTCCATCTGCCTGTCTTCATTGGAGCTATAGAGACTGGAACAGGAGATTCATGTATTTCAAGTGGAGCACCCTTCTGCTCCCCTTGCCCAGTGGCTACTAACAATTGGCTAAGGAGGGAAGAATAAAGACTGCAAAACTTTTTAACCCTTCCTCATAATTTGGCAGATAATATTACTAACAGATTAGAGAAATATGATTTTAACTACTAGAAATTATAAAATTACCCATAGGGCTGATCTTAATATGAATTTATTAATAGTAAATTATATTGTAACTAAATAGATGTGCAAGAATAGTGAAAGAAATGCAGATGATCTCTAGGGCTCCAGCCCTAGATACACATCTTAATTTACCACCTGGATATCTCAACAATACCTCAAATGCATAAGGTCAATAATGGAGCTCATCAATTTTCCACTGAAGGTATTCCTTACCTAGTTCACATTTTCCATCAGTGGGAACACCAGCCTCTGCTTCTTCCACTTTCAAAACTTTGGAGATAGCTTTCATTTTCTTCTATCCTGTGTTGCTCATATACATTCAACTACTAAATTTTGTCATTTATTCATTAATACCTTGCTGACGATAGCTGAGTGTCACTTAATTTTTAGATACAAAGCTTAAAATTAAGTGTCTGGGTCAGAGGATTCTAGATATAAAGGTGGAGGGAAACTAATAGGCCACCTAGCCTCCCCCACCCTGATTTTACAGGTCATAAAACTGAGGCCAATAGAAGTAAAAGGACTAACTCAAGGTAACAGAAATAGGTATCAGAGGCAGGATTTGAACCTAGGTCCACTAACTCTAGAATTTCTGTTCTTTCCACTGTTTAGCATTCTTCATCAACATCTCATATATCTGCCTCATCCTTTATTATTGCTACTTTAACCACAGTATTTTAGATCCTCACTTCTGTCTTCTTAGATGAATGCAACAACTTATTAATAGATCTTCTCACTTCCATATTATCACTCCTTCAATTGGTTGGTTAATAAGCATACAGCAAGCACCTGCTATGGGCCAGGTAGTATATAAAGCATGGGGGGGGGGGGGATACAACAACAACCACAACAGCAACCAGGCACAATATAGTCCCTGTTCTCATTGAGCTCATGATACATCTTTTATAAGTATTCCCCAAAACATAGTATGTTCTAATGGAAAGTATACTGGATATGAAATCAGGATAGATTAGAGGGTTTGAATCTCATCACTGATAGTTTAGTTCTGTGACTAAATATCAGTCACTAAACCTCTCAAAGCCTAATTTTACTTATCTATAAAATTCAAATGACAATAATAGTAGCACCTACTTAGCAAGATAATGCGATATTTTATATATATATATGTATATATATATAATTCCTTAAATTCCTATATTGTACTAATATCAATTATTAGTATTATGGAATAATTCCTTATGTGTAGTTCCGGTTATGCTTCTCTTCTGTTCAAAAATATTTTCTGGGGCAGATAAGTAGTACAGTTAAAAGAGCGCTGTCTCTGGAGTCAAGAGGATCTGAGTTCAAATCCAGTCTCAGACACTTAACACTTACTAGGGCTGTGGCCTTGGGCAAGTCACTTAAATCCAATTGCCCTACTTTCCCCCTCCAAAAAAAATATATTTTCCATGACTTCAAAGTGTCTGAGTTTATGGTTCTGTCTAGTGTTGTCAAGTTCAAATACAAAGGGATCCTTGGAGGAATGTTGACTCAGAAAATCACGTGTTAACATTATCTAGATTTTATTTTATTTTTTAATCAAATGCTTCATTAACTTCTAGTTTACAACATTCATTTCTGCAAGATTTTGAGCTACAAATTTTCTCCCCATTTTTCCCCCACCCACCACTCTAAAACAGAAATCCCACTGAATATTTCCTCCCCCAATCTGCTCTCTCCCATATCTTCCCCCATACCCCCTCTAACTTTCCAGTAGGGCACAGTAGATTTCTATGTCCCAGTGCCTGTATGTCTTATTTCCCAGTTACATATAAAATAATATTAATAATAGTATATATATATATTTGTGTGTATATATATATATATGTACACACACACACACATATATATGTAATATTCCAGATTCATTCCCTTCTTCACTTGTCATCCACACTTACTGGAAAGATAAGCAATTCAATACAGGTTGTACATGCGTAGCTATGCAAAACATTTCCACAGTGGATATATTGTAAAAGATTGACTATATTTCCCTCCCTCCTATCCCACCTCCCACTTCTTCTATTCTCTGCTTTGATCCTGTCCCTTTTCAAAAGTGGGTGCTTCCAACTTCCCTCCCCCCACTCTGCCCTCCATTCCATCATCCCCCCTCAAAGCCCCTTCCCCTCTACTCTCCTGTAGGGTGAGATACCCTAATTAGTGTGTATGTCATTCCCTCCCTGAGCCAAATTCAATGAGAATAAGGTTGACCCATTCCATTTTGCCTTCCTGTTCAGATGGTGGCTGCTATATGGCCATGGCACCTCAGTAGGTTCTCCCTCCAGGGATAAAGGCCAATGTACTCCCAAATTCTACAGTGCACTGACTTTGTCCTTAGCATCTATAGGTTGATAATTCTGGAAACCACCATAGCTGTTGGTGAACTGAAGTACACCCAGCCCAAGGCTGGTCATCCCATCCTGGGGCTAAAACCTCTGGCTGGAGTGGGGATGGGCTGGGTTCTCAGAGAGTTGTGCTGGAAGCTTCCTGCTGGTCTGCCATGCTGTCCTTAGTGGGAGGTTAGCTTCTCTGTATCATTTTGGTGGTTCTGTAGGTCCAAAGTTTGTTCAGAGTCACACTTTACATAAATTGGAGTTGTTGGGATCTGGAGCCATGTGGAAGTCCTGTTTCTACTCTGCCATCTTGACCTAGATTTTATTTTTTAAATTTATTTTGTTAAACATTTTGCAATTGAATTTTACTCTAGTGCCACTCACGAAGTTTGACCCCTGTGCTTCAGACTCTTGCCTGATATTCACAGTTCTCCACATTTTGGAGTCACATTACTTTTATCTCATCTCATCTCATATTATTCCTGTCTGACTCCCATTCTGCCCTCTGACCATAATTAATTGTTCTTTCTTCCCCTCCTAAATAAGTTGTGCTCTCCCACTCTTTGTCTTTGCTCACACTGTCCCCTAAATTATCTAAATCACCTCCCCTCTCTTTTGTTTGTTCAGTTTTAATTTAGTTAAAATTCACTATAATTCAATTCAATACAACTCTGTTCAGCTGAATTTAAATTTTATTAAGACACAATGCTGTGTCCTAGGGAAATAAATTAAACCAAAATGTCAAATTGAGTTCAAATAAACTGATTTCAGTCTCAAAGGCTTATTAATAGTCAAAACTCAGTATGATTTTTATTGCAATGTCAGCATGTCAAAATAGATTTGAGTTCTTTTCGAGGGTATTGATGTAAGCTCAACTGCTACTAACCAATGCAATTAATAAGCATTTTGAATAGAAACATTCAAAATGAAAACAAACAAGCAACTAAGTGATTCTTATACACAAGTTCAATGGCAAGGGAGAAAATTGTGCTATCAGCAGCAAAGTCCATGTAATGCCTTTCTTTTCCCTCCCTTCTCACAGTTCAATTTTTCAAATCTTGACCCAAACAATTCTGTTGAACGTGATCTGTTATTGTTCATAGCAATAGAAGAGAGAGTGGGGATAGGAGAAATTTTGAATGAGTGGTGGGGTTGTGAATGAAGAGTGAATACATAGGTAATCATGGCATAAGAAAGTAAATTAGACAGATTTTTGAAAGTAGTTTGTTTATTTCATCTATGATGTTTGCCTTTGGAGCCAGATCACCTAATATGGAGAAACCCTTCAGGTGGCTTCTCTGGGCATGCCTGGATCTCCTAATATGAAGATTCTGTATTCCCTACCACATGGGTGGTGGCTTAATTCACTGTCTAAAAATGCTGTTCATTCATTCTTCTATTGATTTATTTGGTCATTTATACATTCATTTATATATCTCTCTATACAACCATGACAATGATTACCCAATTTGCAGATGGCATAAAGTTGGGATGAAAAGGAATAAATGGTATATTGAAATGATGTGGTTAAAAAACAAGATAGTGCTTGTTGAACTGAATCATGAATGAGGTTATAACTGGGCAAAATATAACGTTGTTTATCTTCTTAAAGAATTCTAAGTGTGCATTAAGGGAAATGTGGTTTGACAAATCATGTGAATAAGACAAAGTCTTTAGTCAGCTAAATGATATTTTGGCTAGAATGTTGGATTTGGGGTAAGAAAATCCTGACTTTAATGTCAAGCTTTCTGAATTGATTATGTAGCCTTATGTAGCCATTCAAAATACTGTGGCACTCAAATTAGAAACTATAATGACTATATCTTATAAATATCCTCATAGTTATAAGGAAGGGTAAGGAAATAATGTAAAATTAAGTCATCAACAAACATTTATTAAGTACTTACTAATGTCAGGTACTGGGCAAAAATAGCCCCTGTCCTCAAGGAGCACACAATCTGATGGGGGAAGACAACACCAAAAAACCTCTGTATATAAAAGATATACAAGTGGTAAGTGAGAGATTCTCTTCATGAGAAGGCAGTAACCTTAAGGTGACCCAAGGAAAGCCTCTTATAGAAGTTAGTATTTGAGTTGAGTCTTGATGAAAGCCAGGGAAAACTAACATCTGAGAAGACGAGGGGGAAAATTCCAAGCATTGGGTATAACCATTGACAAAACATTGGGTTGAAAGAAGAATAAAAAATTTTAAAGTAGGTATAACAGCCAGAAGACTATTGTAATAGTATAGGTATGAGGCAATGAAAGCATTCACCAGGTGGTGGTGGTGTCATAAGAGAGAAGGATGAATAGATATAAAAGATGTTGTGAAGGAATAATAGACAAGACTTGGCAACAGATTGGATGGAGAAGAGAGAGAGTTGAGGAGTCAAGGATGACCCCTATATAGGGAGCCTGGGCAACTACGAGGATAATAATACCATCCAGAGTAATAGGGAAGTTAGGAAGTTGGAGAAGGTTTTTGGAGAAAAGATCAATTGAATTTTGGACATATTAAGTTGAAGATGGAGAATCCAATTCAACATGTTCAATAAGTAGTTGGAAATGTGAGACTGAAAGTCAAGAGAGTTTAGGGTTTTGTATATAGAGCCAAGAATCATGTGCACACAGATGATAACTGACTCTATAAAAATTGATGAAATTATTGAGAAAAATATAAAACAGTAGGGGAGAGCATTTAAGGAATGTAAGAGAGGAGGTGGAATATTACACATTTAAAATGAATACAAATCATTAGTATTGATAATAGCACCACTCCTTGCTTCTATGCATTAAAATATTGCCCTTTTTTTCTTTTTCTTAACAAAAGGTCAAATGAGATTTATCCAGACTTAAAGGGTCTCATAAATGTTAGCTTGTATTAGTATTATGATCTTAGCTTTGCATAATGGCTACAACTACAGGTGTTTTTAGAGCAGTGCTATCTAATTAAAACAGAAATGGATCCCTGTAGGGTGCATATTAAATTAGAAGATTTTGTCGATGTTGTATTGTATTTTTATTTATTTTGTTAACCATTTCTCAATTATATTTTAATATGGTTTAGACTGTACTTACCTGGGGCCATCCATGACTTTGATGACTCTGTCTGAATATTCAATTTTCTCAGAGACAAATTATTTTCTATATATACATACAATTATTTTATATGATACAGAAACCATTACTGAAACTTGAAGAGGGTAATATAATATCACATGCAGACCACATACCACTGATCAACCCACATATGCAACTATATAGGCATATTTTGTGACTCATTGGGTATCAAAAGACTCACCTTCCTTCAAAATATTATCCTGTAACACTAACATTTTCATCATTGGAGTTATTCCTTTGGATAAAGAAAGGTTTCTAGCTGGTAGGTGCTAAAATGTAAATGTTACTAAAGGGTAACACATTATTAGAACCCTTTTCCCACCATCATCCAATTAGAACCAGATAAATCTGTTATATTAACAAGTTAGAACCTGGGAAATCAATAGTCTTGAAGGATCAGGACATAGTATAAGTATTATTATCATTGTTATGATTATAATTTTGGTGGGGAATGTCAGTGGCAAAAGTAACATCCGTATTTCAGGACTCTTCCCACATATGTTTGTATGTGTCAGTATGTGTGTATATATACACATATACTTGTATGCTTATATGTATATGTATTATATATGCACGTGTGTGTGTGCATACCGTGTGTGTGTATGTGTGTATGGGGGATCAGCTAAGCAAATCATACTTATTTCTCAATTTTTCCTGTGGGCAGTCCATCACACACTGAATGGCTGGGTCATAAAACTACTGGTTATCTGAATAACAATGTGGCTGATTGGAAAGCATAGCCTGCTCTACTTGGGTGCAGAAAAAGAACCTATGCCCAAATCTTGCTTCTGCCACTTACTAAATGCTAACACAAACTCAGCAAATAAATCATTTTGAGTCCATTATTTTATTACCAAAATGTAGACATTAATATTTATACTACCCATCTCATGAGATTTTTCTATTGAAGTTTACATTCAAATACATTCGCCATCTATCTACATGAGTTATTTTAAAATAAACAGAATGTTTTATTTTGTTTTGTTTTGTTTTGTTTTCAACCTAAGATAGGTAATAGAAAAGAAAGTTAGATGACACAGTGAGTGAGAGGTTTGGAATCAGGAAAAATTGTGTCCAAATCTGGCTTTATACACTTATAAGATATTTGAACCTGGGTAAGGCACTTAACCTTTATTTTTTGCCCCCACATTCTAATCTGTAAAATGGGAATAGCAATAGTACCTACCACCCCACAGTTGTGAGGATCTAATGTGATAATTATAAAATAAATAGCATAGTACTTGCCACATAGGAAGTGATATATAAATGTCATTTATTTTTATTGGTCGGTGGCAGGGTGGACAACTAGATGGCTCAATGGATAGAACATCGGCCCTGGAGTCAGGAGGACCTGAGTTCAAATGTAGCCTCAGATACTTCACATTTGCTAGCTCTGTGACACTGGGCAAATCACTTAGCCCTTATTTCCTTGCCAAATAAATAAACAAATAAATAAATATCAATATTGCATAGTAACCCAGGATGTAAGATATACAAAGGGAGGTAAACTGGATGTAGTCAAACAGGAGATGGAAAGATTAAAAATCAGCATTTTGAGTGTAAGTGAACCCATTTGGGTGAATTTAATTCAGATGACCACAATATATACTACTGTGGTCAAGAATCTCTTAGAAGAAATAGAATATTCCTCATTGTGAAGAAATAGAATAGTCCTCATGGTGAAAAGCAGTACTCGGGTATAAATGACTAAATGATATCTGTTCAAATCTCAGGAAACCATTCAACATCACAATAATACAAGTCTATGCTTCAATCATTGTTGACAAAGAGACCGAAGTTGATCAGTTTTATGAAGAACTATTACATCTTCTTGAAAAAAAATAAACCAAAAGATGTCATATTCCAGATTCAGATCACAGAGGATTGGAATGCAGAAGGAGGGAATCAAAAGAGAATTTACATAAAAAGTTGGGTTAACACTAATAGAGTTTTGTCAATATAATTCTCTGGTCATAGCAAATACTCTTTTTCAACAACCCAAAAGATGACTCTATACATGGACATCACCAGATAGTCAATATAGTAATCAGATTGATTCTACACAGCCATAGTTGAAGACAATCTATACACTCAGTTAAATAAGACCTGGTTTGGATATAATTGTACAAAAATAAAATACTATTAAATTAAAAAGAGAGATAAAGAGAAAATACCTGGAGCTGACTATGGATCAGACCATGAGCATCTTATTGCAAAAGTAAGACTTAAAATGAAGAAAGCAAGGGAAACCATCAGACCATTATCTAAATAACATTCATTATGGATATTAAGTGGAGGGGAAGAATTGATTTAAGGGATAAGATCTGGTAGATGGAGAGCCTACAGAAGTATGGACAGACATTTGCAATATTATACAGGAGGCAGCAGTAGCAGCAGCAACAACAAAAACACAAAAACACAAAAACAAATCATTTTGAAGAAAAAGAAGAGCAAGAAAGCAAAATGCCTGTCTGATGAGGCTTTACAAACAGCTGAGGAAAGAAGAAAAGTGAAACATTAGAAAAAGGGAAAGATATTCTCAATTGAATACAGAATTCCAGAGAATAAAGAATAGCAAGGAGAGATAAGAACGCTTTCTTTGCTGATGTATGTGAGCAATGTAAAGATATAGAAGAAAACAATAGAATAGGAAAAACAAGAGCTCTTTTCAAGAAAATTAAAGATAACAAGGGAAAGTTTCATACAAAAATGAATATGATAAAAGAGCAAAGTGTTAGGGATTTATCAGAAGCAGGAGAGATTAAGATGTGTCAAGAATACACAAAAGAACAGAAGAAAGTTCTTAACATCACCAATGACCAAGATCTAGAATCAGACATACTAGAGAATAAAGTCAAGTAGGTCTTAGGAAGCATTACTAACAATAAGGTTAGCAATAAGGTTAGTGATGGAATTCTAGCTGAGCTATTTAAAATGCTAAATGATGATGTGGCTAAAATGCTGAGCTCAATATGCCAGCAAATTTGGAAAACACAATAGTGGCCATCAGATTGGAAAAGATCAGTCTATGTCCTTGTAGCAGAAAGCACTCTAGCATACCCAGCATGGTTACTAGCACAGGTTCTTAGATCTGCTTTTCTAAAGGAAAGCAATGCAAAACAGGTTAACAATGTAACTTTAATCATACAACAGGACTGAACACAGAACAATGGATTGGTTTAATATTTTAAAAGGAGTATTATAAGATTGTATATTGTCACTATTTTATTTGATTTATATGTAGAGTACATCATGCAAAATACCAGAATGGATGAACCAAAATCTGGAATTAAGGGTGCCAGGAGAAATATCAACCATCTCTAATATTCAGAAGATACCACTCTGATATCAGAGGGAAAAGAAATCGAAAGAGTATCAGATTTTATATGCTTGGACTCAAATATCAATGAATATGGTGACACCAGCCATGAAATTAAAAGATGCTTGCTCCTTGGAAGGAAAGTTGGACAGCATACAATGGTGCATATATTCAAAATTTTGCGGGTTTGTTTGTTTGTTTTACTTTGTTTTGTTTTGTTTTACCAGTAGCAATGTGTAACTGCGAGAACTGGAATATATCGAAAGTGGAGTGCCACAGATTTGACATTTTTGAATTGTGAGAGAAGACTTTTGAGAGTATCTTGGATAGCAAGTGGTCAAATAAATCAATACTTAAAAAAAATAATTCAGGCTGTTCACTGGAAAGTCAATTACTAAAGCTAAAGCTTAAATATTTGACCACATAATGAGAAGAGATTACTCAATGGAAAAGACCCTTAGGCTGGGGAAGAATGAAAACAAAAGGAAATGAGGGCAGCAGTGGATGAGATGGATAGATAACATCATAGAAACTGATCATGAATTGGCCAGATTTTGAGAGACAGTGGAAAACAGAAGGACCTGGTGTGCTATGGTCCATGGGGTCACAAATAGTCAGACATGACTGAACAGCTGAACAACAACAAAAAGCTTCTTAGAATTCTAGTTGTCCAAAAGTATAATAGACTATGTTGAAGCATATTAGTCACCATACCATGACATGTAATCATATGAAGTTGAAGTGACTATTAATCAAATATGACATATGTAAGTTCTTTTCTGGTACAAGTTTGCCAACGTAACTTCAAAAGTCCCTTCCAGACTGGAGATTTAATCTGTGAAGATGAGGCCATGTAAGTACAAGCAAGGTGGGATTTTTGTTATTTATTTTTAGAGCTCAGTTTCCAGGATCCATGGTCACAACAATCTCTTGTTACAGATTAGGCGCTGAATTTTGGTGCTGTGCACATGGGCTCTCATGCCTTTCTGTGCTCAATTTGGTGACAAGTAAAACTGTATATATAGAGAGTGTTGAGAAAATGAGCAAGTTGAAGAAAATGAGTTTTAAGAAGAAAGTGAGCTTGGAGCATTGAGGGTTGAGAAAATTAGCAACAGTATTGGCAGCCACAGGAACTCACTAAGCAATGAGAACTTGCTTAGCAGAGAGGAGACCTCTCACAGATTAAGAGTGAACCTGTGCTAGCAGTCCTCCTTGTCAATAGGATCTGCACAGACTAAAGGAAAATATTGGGTTTAGTGAGACTAGGATAGTTCTGTTATTTCTTAGTCATTGTGTTATTTTTGTAGCTGAAGCTCCTATAGAGATAGCAAAGGAGCTAGGGAGAAGTTTCTTTTTAACTTCTAAGAGCCAAGGCTATGGCCAGAGGCAGAGTCTGAGTGGAGTATCCCTCCTCTAACTTGTTCCCGAGGAGTAGAGGTCCTGTAAGTATGCAGTACCCAGAGATCAGACCAGAGTGGTCCCTCCCCATGTAAGGCTGGAGGAGGATGTGCTCCCCAGCAGTTGGGGTGGTGTGGGCCAGAGGCAGAGGCTGGGGGCAGGAGCCCCTGAAACCTGCTGTGCCTGGACTCAGGCAGGAGCAGGGAGAGTTTAGGATGGAGCAGTCCCTTTCCCCCATGAGGTGAGACATGGAGCAGGAGGGGAGAGCTTCCTGCATGTGAACCCAGGCAGGAAACAGGAGTGGTCAACACCTGGACATGCAGGAGCAGGAAGCCTAGAGCTCGGGACTCAGCCCAGATTTGAGATGGAGGCTTTGTAGCAGGGCAGGAACAGTGAGTGTGCTTTCTTGCCATGTCCCTCTGGGATGGCAAGGGGTGAAGTTGTCTATCATGGGAGAGAGGAAGTGCCATAGACCCTGGGGGCCCACTCTGTTGGCTTTGTTGTTCAGCCACCCCTCAGGAAGCAGGGGTTAAGGCAGTGTCAGAACTTGATCTCTTTGGCTCATCAGAGCATGCCTACACATGACAGTGCCAGGTGGGGCCCTGCAATAGTTGCCTAGAAAGGACACACCCCCAAGGAGACTTTTAGGATTTGGACACTCTATTTTGATTGAGAGGATTGTAGCCTACTGTGGCCTAGGGATAGAGGGTGTTGTATTTTCTGCCACCTTTGAGGATGTGCCATGCTAGGGAGGATGCTGGCCTGGGATCGCCTGATTGTACAAAGCCATATGGTGTGGGGGTATGCTATGTTATGTTATATACTTTTGTGTAAACAAGTTACTATGTTGTTATGAATTGTGAATTCTTTAGTTTCTTGAATAAGGTTTAGTTTTGAGTAAATAGAGTACTTATTATGTTGTGTGATTCAGTCCTAAATATATATACACATTTACAGCAGCAGCTCTCAAATGTGCTATGTTGATTGGTGTTAAAGGCCATATGGAAGTAAAGCGTCAAAAAATAATGTCCTGCCCTTGAAATAACTAATAACTTCAAGCTCTATTGTTGAACTAGACAATTCTGTTAAAGCATCTGTTGCAATTCTGCATGTCTTAAAGTAGAATTTTTCAGAAGTCTTATATGATTCTATAAATTTCATTCAACAGATGTCAATCCTTCATAGAACAGTCTGAAAAATCTGTCATGTGTGTGTGACTTTCATCTGACAAGTCTTGACTCAAGGTCACTACAATTTAACTATGACAAAATCCAAAGGCAAGATTTTTAATGCTTTGATTCACATTGCTTTGCTATCTGGAGTAATATTACAGATGAAATACATTTTCATTAGTGTTAAAATATCTAAAATTTGATATTTGAATATAGAAAGAAATTATGTCAAGAACCTGGAATAAAGAGAAATCTACTGCATTATAATATAGCACTAGGATATAAAGAGTATTCAAACTGCCATTTAGGAGTTCCATAAATAGCAGACCAAACTTTGAAATTTTCTAATGAAATTAAATTATTTTTTTCAAATCTAATTTTAATATTGAGCATTCCTTTAATATATGTGCAAAGACATTTTTGTAGAACTCAACTTAATATACAGCATTCCATTCTAAAGGATGAATTTTGAGCACAACTTTTTTTTTTTTTTTTTGATATGCTGTCATCCATATCTAACAGCTAGCTTGACAGGCATGGTCTGTTTCAGTAATGGAATCAGAAGATAAAAGAATCAGCACTGGTGACTGGAACATAAACATTCCTCCATCTGCTCATACACATGGGAGTAACTCTTCCTCTCTTCCTTTGCCATTAGCAGAAAGGATTGTGTAAAAATCAACAATTGAAGGACTGAAAATTGCTGATAACCGTGCAAAACCACATAATCTTTTCAAGAAAAGTCACTTTTAGTAAAATATACATTAAAAAATCCCTGTACTTTGGGGACATTCTTGGATTTGGAAAATCTATGTGAAGAGACAAATTATTCACTCAAATTAATGAAAAAGGATGAAAAATACAGGTTTAAAGGCTCAATGTTCCAAAGAACAGCTGTATCCACAGGAATCTAGCACCTGACATCTCTACCACATTAATTAGCTATGTATACAGATGTGTTTGATGGGGGGGGCGGGAGTGGTGTGCTAAGTACCACTATGTTAAACATAATTATACTTAATAAGTACATTTTATATTGGGGAAAGACTTGAAATGTAATTTCAAAATGTTGGATGACAGTAATTTTGACTCACTGAAACCTTTAAACCATTAATAATGTCTTAGAAAGGCCTATTATACATTGTTTTCCTTCAAAATGTGTACCCATGTTTAACAGATATAGCCCAGCAGGAGAAAATTTCAAATCCATTAAGTGAATTAATCACAGCAATGAAAAATAATATAAAGGTTTTACATGCTTTTCCTGAAATTTGTTTGTAATAAATGACTGCATTAAACCATGTTTATTTGATGAGCTGTATTATTAAAACAAAAATATTTTTTCCATCTAGAGAAAATTCATTTTTGCTCTTGATCGCATTGTTATTTACAAATTAAATATAGGATATTCATTTCTTTTATGCATTAGAATAAAAATTTCCATCAATTGGGGAATTGTTAAATAAGTTGTGGCACATGATTGTGATGAAATTCTATTGTGCTTTAAGAAATGAAAGATGTGGTGATCTTGGAAAAAAACAAACATGGAAAGGCTTGCACAAAATAACAAAGAGCAAAATGAGCAGAACCAAGGGAATATTCTATACAGTAACAGCAATATTGTTGTAAGAAAGACTGAGCAAATAAGTCATTTTGGCTTCTAGGAATACCCAAATTAACAATAAAGGACGTATGTAAAAACATAGTATATCCAGAGAAAGAACTGATAAATAGACACACAGTATAATTGTACAGATATACAGATGTGCTATGTGCCACGCTAATCTTGTAAGAGAAAACATTCCTGCTCAGTGGGACTAGGTTACTTGTATGCCTTTTTCTTATGGTCTGTTTCAGGGCTTTTTTAAAATAAAAAAAATGTTTATCCTGTGAAGTAATTAAGCTAGCATCCATATGCTGGGAATATGATGCACAGGGACTTTTCAAAACTAAGTTAACAGACTAGAGTTAATATATGTGTTCAGCTCTCATCTGCATTGTCAAAATTTGTTACTATCCAGACTTCATTGCTGACTTGCAGGAAAGGAGGTGTTATCTTCCTGCCTGCAGTATATTATGTATATAATAACAGAAGAGACATCAGGAGATAGTACTAAGTACTATATAAGTACTATACTGTTTTCTCTGTAGTGTCAAAATTTCTAGGGCTCTCTGGTCACTAGAAACACTAATGATCTCATTTCAACTCTCTAGAGAACACCTTTGTGCCCATCAGAACCATAGGAGAAATTCAATTGGGCACTCTTCTGTGTGAGATCCAAATTACCAATATCTGCTTGACCCTATCTTGCACCAAGACTTTTCTTATGGGGTTTTAATATATGCTATGATTCATAACTCATAGTTGGGAAGATAAGAATGAATACACAGGTTGAGATTTGGGGGGTGGAGCCAATATGGCAGAGTAGAAACAGCATGTCCAAGGCTCTCTCCCGCCAGATTACCTCCAAACTATGTAAAAGGGGACTCTGAACAACTTCTGTAGCCCCAGCACCCAAAGAACAACACAGAGAAGATAACCTCCCGCTGAGGACAGCCCAGCAGCCCTGCAGGAAGGACCAATGCAGCACTCTGGGAGCCTGCAGCACAGCACTGCAGAGAGCTGAGCCCAGGTCCTCATGAGTCTCATTTTTAGCCCCAGGATGGCTGGGCTAGCAGCTGGCTGGAGGGACCCCAGAACACCAGCAGCTGTGGCAATTCCAGAATGGTCAACACAGACATGCCGAGGACAAAGTGAGAAGTTAGTGCCCTGTGGACTTTGGGACCAGTATTTGGGGAATGGTTGTCTTCCTCCCCTGGAGGCTAGAAGCCGCTGAGGAGACGTGCCATTTTGCAATTTTGAGTGGCAGCTCCAGCTCCTGGCCTGCAAACTGTAGTGAGATCCAGTGATCAGTCTCGGGGGGTAATCGCTTTTGCTTTAACCTCCCTGGATCTGGATTGTGGTCTGGGGGGGGGGGGGTCGTGGGGAGGGTTTCCAGCTTTCTAGAAACAAAGTTGCCCCCCACACACATTCGGGTCGAAGCTCCCCTGTCTGGTGGCAGAGTTTTACTGTGGCAACAAGCCCAAAAGTCAATTAATTAAGTGGCAACATGCCAAGGCAAAGGAAGCAAAATAAACAGAAAAATGAAACATTAGACTCCTATTTTGGGGGCAAAGAGGATCGAAGCATAGAAGAGGGGGAGGACTGTGAGGTAAGAAATCATGCTCCAAAAGCCGCAAAGGGGAATATGAGCGGGTTACAGCCGATAGAGGACCTTAAGAAGGACTTTAAAAATCAAATAAGAGAAGTGGAGGAAAAATTGGGAAGAGAAATGAGAAGGATGCAGGAAAAGTATGAAATGAGGGTCAATAGCCTGACTGAGGAAAACAACACCTTAAAAAACAGACTAACTCAAATGGCAAAGGAGGCCCAAAAGGTCAGTGAGGAGAAGAATACCTTAAAAAGCCAAATTTGCCAGATGGAAAAAGAATCTCAAAAGCTCACTGAGGAGATCCATTCCTTCAGAGTTAGACTGGAGCAAATGGAAGCTAGTGACTTTATGAGAAATCAAGATGCTGTTAAGCAGATGCAAACAAATGAAAGAATAGAAGGTAATGTAAAACATCTCATGGGAAAAACCACTGACCTGGAAAATAGATCCAGGAGAGATAATTTAAAAAATATTTCACTACCTGAAAGCCATGATCAAAGAAAGAAGCTAGAAATCACCCTTCAAGAAATTCTCAAGGAAAATTGCCCTGATGTTTTAGACCCAGAGGGCAAAATAGAGGTTGAAAGAATCCACAGATCACCTCCTGAAAAAAATCCCAAAAAGAAAACTCCCAGGAATATTATAGCCAGGTTCCAGAATCCCCAGATCAAGGAGAAAATACTACAAGCAGCCAGGAAGAAACAATTTCAATATCGTGGAAACACAATCAGAATAGCACAGGACCTGGCAGCTTCTACACTGAGGGATCAAAGGGCATGGAATATGATATTCCAGAGGACAAAAGAGCTGGCAATGAACCCAAGGGTGACCTACCCAGCAAAACTGAGTATTTTCTTTCATGGGAAAATATGGTCATTCAGTAGAATAGAGGACTTTCAAGTATTCTTGAGGAAAAAACTAGAATTGAATAGAAAATTTGACATCAAGACACAAGAAGCAAGAGATACCTGAGAAGGTAATCAGGGAAAAGAAATCAAAAGGAACTTATCAAAGTTAACCTATTTACATTCCTACATGCAAAAACAATAACTGTGACTGATAAAACTTTTCTCAGTATGAAAATAATGGAAGAAGGGTATATGGTTACATGAATACTTATGTGAATGTGTGTATATATGTTTACAGTTATACATAGATAGAGGGCATAGGTTGAATTTGTTGGGAAGGGATGACACCTAAGGGGTGAAATTATGAGATGAGAGAGGAAAGTGGCAAGAGGAGATGGGGAGAGACAGGGTAGGGTAAACTATCTCATGTAGAAGAGGCAAGGGGAAGTGGCTGCAGAGGAGGGGAAGAATAGGAAGGCAAAAAGACAAAACCACATTCTCATTGAATTTGGTTCAGGGAGAGAATGACATACATACTAAATGCGATATCTCAAACTGCAGCAGAATAGAGGGAAGGGGGATGAGAGGAGGGATGTTGGATGGGAGGGCATTCTTGGGGGGAGGGGAGGTTGGAAGTACCCTCTATAGAAGAGGGACAGGATCAAGTAGGGAATGGACCAGGTGGGGGGTGGGATGGGTGGGAGGGAATTATAAGCAGCCTTGTACAATATATCTACTATGGTAATATTTTGCATAGCTACACATGTACAACACATACTGAATTACTTATCTTCCCAGAAAGATATATAATAAAGAAAAAGAATGAATACACATAGGATGATACAAATATGTTTATATGTAAGCATGTGTATATAGGAGTAAATATATATGTATATATATACATATATATATACATATGTTATGTTTATGAATCCATACATTTCTAAGCAATTCAGTAGTTAAGTTTAAAAAAGCTCTAAAATTAAAATTGTGGCAATAGGTTGCCACTTTAAGGAAATAGCAGAAAGTATAACTAACTAAAATGATTCTTCTTCATGAAAAGCAGAATAGGAAGTGAGCAAGTTACTGAAAGTGGAACAATATTAAATTAACTAAAATATCTTAATCAAGATTCTGAAAAAAAAAACCTTTTTGGCTGAAGCAACTCTGGACATAGATCAAAATTCCCCAACATATTTAAGCATCCTGTCTATTTAGCTACATTATTCAGTTCTTTCTTGGTTTCTTTTTTTTTTCCTCTATAAGGTATCTGAAGCTTACTTAACCTTTCTGGCCATCGTAGAACATTATAGCTTAAGCAAGGAAAAAAAAATCACTGATTGAGTCCACTCCAGTTAAAGGGCACACGACCTCCCTGGTGTCCTCACTGCTGCCAGGCAATCCTGCTAGTGGCTCTTCCACCTTCCACCAAAAAAAGTTTGTTATGCTTGGAGAAGGGAGGTGGGTAGAGATAAGGAAGTGAAAGTTGATCCATACAGTAGATGGATCTATAGGTCTTTCCTCTACTGTTTATTCTGCTAGTCAAAAAACATTAACAAAGGGAAATTTAAACAAACTAACTAAATATTTTATGGCACAATAAGCACAGTCGATTGAATATTATGCCTAGAAATCAGAAGACCTGAGTTTAAATTTAGCCCCAGATATTTACTTGTTATGTGATCCTTAGCTAAATCATTTAACCTCTGCCTGTCTCAGATTACTTAACCTGCAATATGAAGATAATAACACCACCTACTTCATAGAGTTGTGAGGATAAGGTGGGAAAATATATGTAATGTATTTACCAAAGTGTCTGGTACATAGCAAGCTCATAATGGATGTTTTTCTTTTCCCTTTTCCTTCTTCATGATCTATCTCCTAGCTAGGACGGCAAACACGTTCTGAAAAAGTGATGCCATTGTTCCAATCAACTTTTTGAATATGCAGATGACCTGGATTGTATTTTTAACATATATGTATGTGTATTTATTTATACATATGCACATCTCTCTGTCTCTCTCTGTCTCTCTTTGTCTCTCTCTCTGCCTCTGATTCTCTGTCTCTGTCTCTCTGTCTCCCTCTGTCTCTCTCTGTCTGTCTGTCTGTCTGTCTCTGTCTCTCTCTCTCTCCCTTCCCCTCTCCCTCCCTCTGTGTCTCTCTCTGTGTATCTCTGTCTCTATCTATCTATCTATCTATCTATCTATCTATCTATCTATCCATGCACACATATATTTTTTTTCTTTTAAAGGCAGTAAGGTGATATAGTAGATAAAGTGCTGGCCCTGGTGTTCTGAAGACATGAATTCAAATACAGCTGCAAACATTGAATAGTTGTGTGTCTCTAAACAAGACTTAACTTCTGGTTGTCTCAAGTTGAAAATGGGGATCAATAAAATCAGATCTAATTAATTTGAAAAATATCAATTGCTCATGGCTGGGTTGAGCTAATATAATAAAAATGCCAATTTTACCCAAACTAAATTATATATTTAGTGCCATACCAATCAATTTACCAAAAAAACTACTTTTTAGAGTTAGACAAAATAGTAACAAAATTTATTTGGAAAAACAAACAGTCTAGAATATCAAGGGAATTAAAGAAAAGAAATACTAGGGAAGTTTGACTAGCTATGCCAGATTTTAATCTGTATTATACAGTAGCAGTCATCAAAACTGCTTGATTCTGGTAGAGGAGTAGAGTAAGTGGATCAATGGAATAGACTGGGCTCAGGAGACATAGCAGTTAATGAATATAGTAATCTATTGTTTGATAAACCCAAAGACCCCATTTTTTGGGATAAGAATGCACTATTTGACAAAAACTACTGGGAAAACTGGAATAAAATATGGCAGAAACTGGGCATAGATCATTATCTAACACCATATACCAAAATCAAGTCTAAATGGGTGCATGATCTAGGTATAAAGGATGATACCATAAGCAATCTGGGAAAACAAGGAATAGCTTACCTGTCAGATTTGTGGAGAGGGAAAGACTTTAGTACCAAACAAGAATTAGAGAGCATTATAAAATGCAAAATGGATAATTTCAATTACATTAAATTGAAAAGTTTCTGTACAAACAAAGCCAATGTAACCAAGATCAAGAGGAAGGTAGGAAATTGGTAAAGAATTTTTACAACCTATGTCTCTGATAAAGGACTCATTTCTAAAATATACAGAGAATTGAGTCAAATCTATAAGAATACAAGTCATTCCCCAATTGATAAATGGTCAAAGGACATGAACAGGCAGTTTTCAGAGAAAGAAATTAAAGATATCTATAAGCATATGAAGAAATGCTCTAAATCACTATTGATTAGAGAAATGCAAATCAAAACAACTCTGAGATACCACATCTCTCCAGTCAGATTGGCTAAGATGACAAAACAAGAAAGTGACAAATGCTGGAGAGGATGTGGGCAAATTGGAACCCTAATGAATTGGTGGTGGAATTGTGAACTTATCCAACCATTCTGGAGAGCAATCTGGAATTATGCCCAAAGGGCTATAAATAATTTCATGCCCTTTGACCCAGCAATACCACTTCTAAGGTTATATCCCAAAGAGATCATAGAAGAGGGAGGAAGACCCATATGTACAAAAATATTTATAGCAGCTCTTTTCGTGGTTGCAAAGAATTAGAAATTAAAGGGGTGCCTATCAATTGGGGAATGGCTAAAGAAATGCTATAAGAAATGAGGAGACAGTTTTCATATTTACCTGGAGAGACTTATACAAACTGATGCTGCGCGAAAAGAGTAGAATCAGGAGAAATTTGTATACAATAACAGACACAACATATATATGATGACCAACTATGACAGACTGGACTCTTTTCAGAAATGCAGTGATATAAGTCAATCCCAAAAGACTCAAGAAGGAGAGAAATGTGACATCCAGAGATATAGCTAGAAAGAACTGATCTTGAATCCTGCTGGAAGCAAACTAATCAATCCTTTTCTTTTCATTGTGTGGTTTTATTTCTTCTTTACCATTTTTCATTCCATCTAGTACAATACGCCTTTGTAATTGGACTAATGTCTAATATGAAAGTATTTGCAGATCCTATGCTGGACTATATGCTGTCATGGGGGGTGGGGAGAGGGAGGGAAAGGAAATTTGAAAATCAAGGAACTATGGAATTGAATCTTGTTAACTAAAACTAAACTAATAAATTAATAAAAAGAAAAAGAAAATGGGGATCATAGCACCTACTTCATAGAATTAGGTAAGGACCAAAAAGGAAAATCTTTGTAAATTATTTAGAATATATTAGGCTCATGATAAATGTGTATTTCCTTGCCTTTTTGCTCAAACACATTCAGCTAATCTCTACCCAGAGAATATTTATAACTTGTGGCAACCACACATTCTTCTACAACTTTATAACTTGATTCATTGAGGGCACACCAGCTATGTTATTTTGTTTGTTTATTTAGTTAGTGACTAAATATTATAAAGTCTGTCACAATCTGATCTCTTGGTACAATGTAGTCAAATCACAGTCGCATCATGAAACTTTGAGTACCAGAGTTAATACAAGTTCTAATCAACCAACTAATGAATAAATATTTTATTAAGTGCCCACTATGCCCCAGATAGAGTGATGAGCCCTGGGAACACAAAAATAAGCAAAAGGCAGCCCTTACTTTTAAGGAGTTTATAATCTAATGGGGGAAGACAACATGCAAATTACACATATGTAACATATATACTATATGCTATATATAGGAAAAATAGATAATAATTAAAAGAGGGAAAGCACTAGAATTAAGAGGTGTTAGAGAAGGCTTCCTGTAGAAGGTAAAATTTTAGTTGGGACCTGAAGGAAGTCAGAGAGGTCAGTAGTCAGAGTAGAGTAGGGTGAGCACTCCGGGCATGGGGGATAGTCATAGAAAATGCCAAGAGATAGAGTGTCTTGTTGGTGGAACAGACAGGTCACAAGTGTTGTTGGATTGAAGAGTACATGTTGGGGAATAAGTTGTATAAGAAGACTAGAATGGTAGGATGGAGGCTAGGTTGTGAATGCAAAACAGATCATTCTGTATTTCTTTTTTCTAGAGGAAATAAGACAATACTGGAGTTTTTTATTTTACTTGGGTGGCAGTGGGAGGAGTGAAATGACCAGTCCAGTGTTTTAGGAAAATCACTTTAATGACTTAATAAAGAATGGATTGGAATGGGAAAAGACTAGAGTCTGGCAGACCAATCAATGGGCTACTGAAATAATTACAGTGCTAGAATGTTGATAAAGTCAGAAGAGAAGGGGACATATCATGTTGCAAAGCTAAAATTGGCAAGGTTTGGCAACAGCATGGATATGGTGGAGGAGAGGAGTGAGAGATAGTGAGGAATGCAGGATGACTCCTAAATCATGAGCCTGAGGGACTGGGAGGATAACATTCCCTTTTATTACAGTAATAAAGAAAATAGGAGGGAAAGGTTCAGAAGGAAAGACAAAGTTCTCTTTTGGACATATTGAGTTTAAAATGTCTACTAGACATTTAGTTCAATGTCTAAAAGTTGTAGATATGAAGTTAGCGGTCAGCAGAGAGATTTATGCAGGACAGGTAGATTGAGAATCATAAGAAGAGAGAGGGTTATTAAATCCATGGGAGTTAATGAGATCACTAAGTGAAATAGTATAAAGGGAGAAGAGAAGAGGGACCAGAGAACCCTCAAGTATACCTATGGTTAGAGGGAGTAATTTGGAGGAAGACCCAGTAAAGCACACATAAACGCTGCAGTTTTCCATGTAACTAGGAATAAGGGCAAATAAAATCTTATATTACTATTTCTGATTAAGGTTTTGTATCTCTGATCCTACATATTTAAAATTAGTCTGGAGGGTTCAAGTGAGTAGTGACAGTACAGTACTGTATACATTTTTGTTGTTGTCATTCAGTTGTTTTTCACTTTTTGTGATTCCATTTGGAGTTTTCTTGGCAAAGATAAAAAAGCAGTTTTCTATTTCCATCTCTAGCTCATTTTACAAATGAGGAAACGGGGGCCACCAGAGTTAAGCAACTTGTCCAGGGTTAAATAGCTAGTAAGTGTCTGAAGCCGGATTTGAACTCAGGAAGATGAGTCTTCCTAACTCCAATCTCAGAAATCTAATTACTGAAGCACCTAGCTGCCCCCATGTACACAGTAGGTACTCAATAAATTTATTTTTATTTGTAATAATGTATCACAATGAATGATCAAGTGGTTAGATTTTCATTATGGGAAGAAGATTGGGGGAAAAAAGTTTATTTTTTTTTGGTTTGGGTTACTTAGCAAAATTCACTTCTGGGGATTTTTTCCCTTAAACAATACCACTAAGCCATTAACTATGGCAGTATCCTTGACAATATGTCATAGTAAATCTACTTAACTGCACATGCATTTTACAAATGCTATTTTTTTGTCCCCAGCTAGGAGTAATTTATATTACAGGAGAAAGATAAAAGGACAGGATCAAAAGACTGACATAATTTTTTTTGAAAAAGAAAACAAATTGAATATAGGATATTTTCTTAAGTTATTGAGATAAGAATACCATAGTATCAATGCTTGAATTCTATATGTTCAGTAACATTTAAGAAGAAATTACAGTTTCTAGATTTTTTGCCATTCTCAGCCATTTATGAAATAAATTACTAAACATTACATTTTTCAATATAGAACAGACCATATTGGTCAGAGGAGCATTGTACAAGTCTTTGTAGTTAAGGGTGAAGAGGGAAGCAATAAACAGAATCATTTTCATGTACCACAAACAATTCATTTTTATAAATGTCACATAAGTCACACTGTTTCACTCAATGACTAGAGCTGAAATATGCTTGGAATCATGGCAATAATACCTGAGCCCAGACATGTAATAAATGGAATTTTCTTATCTTAACATGGTAGTATTCAGATACAATTTATTTCTCTGACAATTTTACTCAAATCACAACATTTTGAATATTTAGGACAAAAGCATTGGTCACTAATTAATATTAGAAAATTAGATTTTATAGAATCAGAGGAAAAAAGCTTATAGATTTAGAACTAGAAGAATTAGCCAGAACTTAAATGTTCACTAGTTGAACCCCCTCACTTTCTAGTTGGGCAAATCAAGGTCAAGAGAAGTAAATCAGCTTTCTCAAGGAAAAAAAAGTATTAGGATAATTACTTCAACTGAAGCCTCTGAATCCAAAACCAGTGATCTTTTGAGGTAAATCTATTAAGTAATTGTGACTGGCAAAGACCAATTGTCCCAAAATAGTAAACAAATAAAATTTTATACTAACTGTGAATAAGAATAGCTGTCTACTGGGGAAGGGGGGAGAGGCAGAACCAAGATGGCAGAGTAGCAGCAGGAAACTGTGTGACCTCCCCCCACAACCACCTCAAATGCCTATAAAATATGACTCTAAATAAAATTTAAAGCTCCAAAACCCACAAAATGACAAAGAGAAACCAATATCCCACTGAAGGCAGCTTGGAAGGCTGAGAGGAATGGTTCATCACAGCACACTGGGAGCCAATCACAGCCCCACAAGACATGCACAGTTTTCACCCCAGGGAGGCAGCGAACTTCAGGAGCAGACTTCAGGAGAGTCAATCACCAGCAGCTGTGGTGCTTTCAAGACTTTTCAACCCATAAACATTAAAAAGAAAGTAAAAGGTCAGTCAGGAACTCTGTTGGAAAAGTATGGCATTGTCCATCCCCTGCCCCCAGGCTGAGAGGTGGCTGAGACATGGTAGCTGCAGTGGATGCCACTTGACTGCTTCAGGAATTCCTGGCCTACAGACTGTAGGGGTAGCAAGTGACCATTCAAAGTATAATCATTCTTGCTTTGATGTGCTTGGATCTGGGTCTCTTTCTTGGGTGGTGGACCTGGGGTGAGAAACACCAGATTGCCAGTGTCAAGTCTATAGAGAGGGCACCCTCCTCAGACATCTGACAACATCTGCAAAAACCCCAGTGATTTGGGACAAAGCTCTCCTCTCTGAAAGCAGAGTTCTACCATGGCAAAGAGCTCAAAAGTTAAGTATTTGACTGGCAATATGATCAAGCAAAGGAAGCACAAACAGACCATAGAATCCTTTTGGGGAACAAAAAGGATAAAGGCATGGAACAGGAGGAAGACAACAAAGTCAGAATTCCTGCATCAAAAGCTTCCAAGAAAAAATATGAACTGGTTATAAGTCATGGGAGAGCTGAAGAAGGATTTTGAAAATCAAGTAAGAGAAGTGGAGGAAAAATTGGGAAGAGAAATGAGAATGATGTAAGAAAATCATGAAAACAGAGTCAACAAGCTGAATGAAGAAATTAAAACCTTAAAAAAATAGATTAACTCAAGTGGCAAAAGAGCCCCAAAAAGCCAATGAGGAGAAGAATGCCTTAAAAGCTGAATTTGCCAGATGAAAAAGAATTTCAAAAACTCATTGAAGAGAATAATTCCTTCAAAATTAGATTGGAGCAAATGGAAGCTATACTTTATGAGAAATCAAGATACTATTAAACAGATCCAAACAAATGAAAATATAGAAGGCAATGTGAAATATCTCATTGGAAAAACCATTGACCTGGAAAATAGATGCAGGAGAAATAATTTAAAAATTAGTGGGCTACAAGAAAACCATGATCAAAGAAAGAACCTAGAAATCACCCTTCAAGAAATTCTCAAGGAAAATTGCCCTGACATTTTAGAAACAGAGGGCAAAAGAGAAATTGAAAGGATTAACTTATCACTTCTTAGAAAAGATCTCAAAATTTCCATGTTTTAGTGTGGACTCTATTGCCTATATGTCAGTTTATTCCCTAGTCTTATTAGAAACTATTGTCCTCAAAGTGAACTGAATTAGCTAGTCACTCATTCTAAAGTAACCACATCTATACAGACTGTTATGGAATGGGAAAATCATTTTCAAATGCATTTTTTCTCTTTTCTAGTCATTATCAGCAGGCAAAATGAGCCTAAACTTGAGATTGTTTTGCATAGTAAATGTGATTTTAGGTATGTTCTTAGGCATTTGTATAGCCATATTATCTTTTTTTAAAAAATTAGTGGTACTCTCTTTATCTATACTCTTTCCTTCAGTGCTCCCAGTGCTCTTTTTGCTGCAGTAATTTTTTTTCCTTTAATGCTTTACATAATTATCTATGGGTTAATATACTGTGACAAACTATTTTTGACTTGCTAATAAATCTGTCTTCAGTAATGTATGTGAGAATTAAAATAGATTCCTTTGACAACAGTGTTTCATGAAATCATACTCCTTGCTGTTCTCTTTGGTTGTCAAAATATTCTGAGATCTCTCCAATTTCATTGCTAACCAACCTCTTCAGTGGAAAATTGGGTTTGTGAAATTAGCTACACATAGTACTTTTTTTCCTTAAAACAGATAGAGCTCCTAATGTTTATTTTAAACTTTCTAACATGCATTATTTACTGGATAAAAGGTCATATTTATATGGTGGCATAATATCAGTTGCATTAAGTCATATATAAACACTTAACAAAGATGTGTTCTATAAATATGCAAACAGAATTCAATATCTTTCTCATTTAAACTTAAATCATTCATTCACAAAATGAGCACTAGAATATATTAGATTTTTTCCTGCTATAGATTTTAATCCTTATAACAACATGACTTCTACTTCTAAGGTTATTTCGTTTGTTTCAGAGGTTATCTCTGTTTTATAGGTGTTAATTACATTTCCCCACCTCAAAATACAAGCGTTTTGTACCATTCTTTCTGTCTTCCTCTCCTATTCTTTCTTCTTTTCCCTAACCTTTTCTGATTTCTTCTTTTCTTTTAACTTCCTCATATGAGAGAAGAGAATGCTGGATTTAAACTCACTAAGATCCTGAGTATGAATCCTATAATTAGCCATTGCCTACTTATATTTTCCTGATACATAACCATCTCCTAGTTTCCTCAACTGAAAAATGGGACATCAAAGGACTGTTGTGAGGATTCCTTGAGAAAAATAATTGTAAAGTCCTTGGTAAAACGTACAATGATATAAAAAGGATTGGTTACTATTACATTCTTCTCTCCTTTTTTCATATTATTCAAATAGGAATAGTCCCCAAGTCACAATCTTGTTATTATTCTTGTGTATTTATGTTAACTACTGTGTAGGTTGAGAGTTTTTTGGGGGGAGGGGGGTAATTGAATTAGAATTTTTGGATAATAGTTTATCTTCTGTAGATTCACTTAAAATATAGTCAGAACAGTTCCAGCAGCAGACAATATGACAAGAATGACACATGTTTCATCCTATTCCTATATAGTTTTTAACTTCTTTCACTGGGACTCTATATTTTGAAAGCATTTCATTCCATATATTTTGGAGATCATGAATATTCCTTATGGTGACATTAAAATGGTCTTAAACTTAATAGATCAATGTTATGTTTAGGGAGCTGTGGGCAACAGTTTTGTCTGTAATGATGCTCCATTTGAATATAGTTTATTTTTTTAATTCTAAATGATAGTGTGGGCTTTATAATATTAGCACAGTGATTTTTCATGTTACTTTTTAAACTACAAAAAAGGAAATTTCTGCTGCATAATTCCAGCTAATTGGTCATGTTTTTCTAAAGATCTGGTACTGATGTTTCATTCATGCAATCTGAAGTGATACATTGCATCATTTATTCCAATTTATTGAATAATGTGCATAAATCAATAAGTCCTGGCTCCTTAAGACTAACTTCCATGTAATTTATGGTGACAAGTCCTTGATTCTGAATTGATATCAAAGATCTCTATATCTATGCAAAGGTTTTTTCTTCCATTCAACCACTTCCCTTCTTTTCCTAAATGAATTAGTGTTTTTCTATAGAACTCTTCACTTTCAATTTCCCTCTTCTGGTGCAAAAGTTTACTTTAATCTTACTTTAATGTGACTCAGTTCTTACTGGATCTCTTCCCCCATTCCTGATCCCCACTTCTCATTTGATTCCCCATTAGGTTATTTTTATAAGTTCCTTTTTGTCTCTTGCTTTTACCTGTAAATATTCCTGCCCTTCCACCCTTTTTTCCTCTTAGTTTGTCAACTAGATTCCCCCCTTTATTTCCTTTCTTTCTCCTAGTATTGTTCATTAGGTTTTTTTAAATTTCATTTTTACACCCTTTACCAGAAATGATCCTTCTCACTCTATTCATTATTCTATTGCTCTTTCTGTTTACTCTAGGCTTTCATTTTCTGATTCATGACCCCCATAATTTTCTGGTCTCTCTCTTTTCTCCATATTCTTAATGCAATCAAAGCCTCCCAGTATTCATTCTAAGCTCTTCCCTCTAGGCGCTTTCCATCAAGGCCATTGCATTGTAGGGTTTACTCCATGCATTTTCCTTTTCAAATGTGCCTTACTCCCAGAGCAATGACAATTATTGCAGCTGTTCCAGAGGATGGAGATGAATTTTGGGGCCCCTCCCCCACCAATCCCGTGATTATGCAGGCAACCACTAATCTATACCTTCTCTTGTTGACATTTTCCCCTCTACATCTGCTTGGAAATCTCCCTTTGTCTGTGATCTCTCAAATTTACAGGTGTTAGTTACCCTCGTGGGTTCTAACTGTTCCCTGTCCCAGGTGAAATAGACTTTTCAAGTACCAAATCCCCCAGAACTCATTCAGCGTAAGGTCCTTATCTCCCTTTACTCTTCTCTCTTCATCCATAGGAACATTCATCAGTGGAACCTCTTCCAACTTACAAAGAAAGGTCTCTTTCCTTTTCCCCCTTTTTTGTCTTTTCCCCTCCTATTCACCCACACTTCTGTAGGTTCTTCTCTTTCTGATGCCAGTGAGGTCACCTTCCCCTCATTGCTAGCCCTTGATTGGACCCCACCATAATACTCCCTCTTTTCTATCCTGCTTCCCTCTTCTCTTTTATATACTCTCCCATGTTATAACGTAGCCCCACAAGAAGAGCAATGATTCACTTGTAGGTAAGATTTCACCAGGTTCTATCCATGAGGTCCCATGTTACCTCTACCAGACTGTCTTATTGACTCCCTTCCTTTTGATTATGTTTTCCGTGGGAGCTGGATCTCAAAGTTTCTCAGTCTTCTTTTGAGCAGGGAAATTCATGGTTCAGCAACCTAGTTGTCTGTCCAAAGTGACTTTTGGAAAGTCAGAACTGGCCTCAGATGGATGTTAAGCTCTTTTGTGAAGTGTGGTTGAGTTCTGTACAGCTCTTCACATACATGGTATCCTGAGCACTGACCTGTCTCACTCCTTCTGTTTCTTAGTTTTCTAACCTAGCATTGGTAGTTTTGAGCCCATTTTCCCTGGCATCAGAAGTTCAGAGCATTGTATCTCTGATACATCCAGGTTGTCAACTCTGGCAAACATTTGCTCTTGAAGGATTGCTGTCACCCTGGTTGTTGAGGCCCAAGCAAACATTTGTAGTCTGGAGCTGGTTAAGAAAAGTTCAGAGAAAGCAAGTAACTTGCCTAGGATCACACAGCTAGAAAGTCTCTGAGCAGCATTTGAACTCAGGTCTTCCTGACTCCAGGCCCATCATCCTACCCACTGCACCAATTAGTTGCCATATACAGAACAAAATTTCAACCAATCAATCAGGATACATATCTCAAAATCATTTTTGAGTCTTTGTTTTAGACAAGATCCAATCAGAAACCAAGTTATGTTAATCATATTGTTGCAATATTTTTAACATTTTATTTTATTTTTATTAATAACTTCTGATTCTATTCCCCTTTCAAACCATCTTACACCCTAATGTCAAATTAATCTTCCTAAAATACAGCTATGTCTTCTAAATTTATTTTACTAACCAAGCACCTGAGACCGTGGGTTGATAGCTGGCATCTGAGTCAAGATAGACCTTGGTTCAAGTTTTGACTGATAAATACTAGCTCTGTGACTCTGTGACCATGGGTAAATCATTTACCTGTTCAGTGGTCCAGGTAACTCTTTAACATTACAAATTGCTAATTTGATTTGACAGAGCAATTCCCCCACTGTGAGCAACTTATACCAGCTGAATCATAGGCTTGATCTAAGTGAAAAATACTGACACCTATTCTGAGTTTATTACTAAAAATTTTATTATTTCACAGTATCAAATAAAGATGTGTGTATCATTGCTGTTCACCAATGACTGAATAACTGTAATGGTAATGGTAATTCGAAGGTCTTCCCTACCCCTTAATAAACCTAAGGGAATTTGAAGACATTATCTGATCTGAAGATCTTCCCTGCTCCCTAATAGGCTGACTGCAATCACATGGAGCCTATGGTGAGAGGAGTTTACTGAAGGGTGAAGCAGAGCCCCCAGGAAGCTGGAGTCAGAGCTGTTAGAGAGAGAGGGAGGAGAGGACACATCCAAGCAGACAGCTAGGCTTGTGAGTGTTGGTTCGTGGGAAGGTGAGAGGATAGTGTGAGTCTGTGCTATTATGGTATATTAACTTCTTTGTTACTATGATGGATTCAGCTTTCTAGTTTGGCGAATCAAGTTTTCTGCTGTCTGAATAAAATGTTTTGCTTCTGTTTTCTATATGGAAAGTCTCTCATATTTTGTGATTGAGCACTATGCTAGCATATTCACAGTTGTTGGTGCTGTGAATATCATGTTGATGCTACATTAACTCATGTACTTTCTCTTTAACTGAAATATGTGTGTGTGTGTGTGTGTGTGTGTGTGTGTGTGTGTGTGTGTGTATAATTCTTCACTTGTATTACTCTTCATGCCCTGGGGACTCAGACTATGCTACTGGAGAAAATGTTTACTATGCCATGAGTATGGGTTCAAAGAAAGACTGCCATTCAAGGATTAGTAAAGCTAATGTTGTAGAGGTCTATCACTAGGAAGCTAACTTTATCACAAAACTCTCTGCTAAGATATCAGAATTTTGATTAAGAATGTTCACACCAAGGAGATCATAAAGCACTGTTCGTTTTGAATATTGAATGTTGGTTATAAGATTGATTTCCTCTATTTCCATCCTTTAAAAATTACTTCTGAAAGATGGTCCTATAATGAATAGAACAATAGAAGGCTACAATTTCTAAGTAGTAGGACAAATAAGTATATCTAGTCTTCTCTTCTCCTCCCAAGCATATCATTACCTTTACAAGCATGACAATGTTTCCTTACAAGAAAAAAACAATTGTGAATCACAATTGAAATTTTGCATCCTTCCTTTCTGGAAAATAACTTCGAGCAATGCATAATGAGAATTCTCATTTCTTTGGTATATACTTAAAAAGAAACACCCCTTGTGTACTATGATATCTATAACCAATTGTATATGAAGAGTGGGGGTCAAGAATTGAGGAGAATAAAAACTAAAATATGTGCTTCAAGTATTCAAAGGGAGAAACTCCACTGGATAATTATACCATAGTACCAAATAAATCCTAACTGGATTAGACACTTTTTTTGTTTATGCATTTATGTGTTAATTTGGAGGAGCTATTAGGATGGAAACTCATTCCATAGAAATAATTGAATCATGCCTGTATATAACTTTTAGCTTTAGAGAGTTGCTTGGAGATACTAAGGAGGGTAAGTGACTTGTTTATGGTCAAATGCCTAGGATGTGTCAGAATAAGGGCTTGAACCCAGGTTTTCCCAAATTCAAAGTGATTTATTCAAAATTCAACATCTCCTCTCAATATTATGATATATTGAAAAGAGAAGTGAATGTGGAAGCAGAAGAGACAAAAATTATAATTTAAAGGATTCCATGGATATAGAAGACTCCTAGTTAAAATGAATTATAGAAAAATAAGATAATTGATTTTAGCATTCATATGTAGCATAAGGCTTCTTCTGGAAATATCCCCTTAGGAATCCTGGGATATAAGTAGCCAATGGTGTTCACATCTGTACAGTTTATGAGAGAAACAAGAGGCCGATAGAGATAGACAGAGTGACAGAGAGACTGAGACTAATAAACAAAGAAAAATAGATACAGAAAGAGAGTGAGGGAGAAATAGAAACTGAGAGAGACACAGAAACAGAGAAAAATGATTGAGAAAGAGACAGAGATAGGAGAAATTAGCCATAATAGTGATTTGTGGAAGAAAGAGAAAATGGTATTATGAGATATATATGTATACATATATATGTATATATATATATATACATGCATGTATATATATATATGCATGCATATACAAATATGTAATCTATCAATATACCTTTCAGTATTGGATACTTTTCTAGGAATTCATACAAATTGGAGTTATTGAATTTGGTAACATGTAGATAGAGAAATCCAGTAACACAATTTTGAGTCATTGAACTTTCTTCTTTATTCCAGTTTTCTAAATAGTCAAAATGAGATATTCATTAGCAAGATTTAAAAAATATGAATAATTTATCCAAATTAATAACAAATTCTGTTACTGAATCAATTCAGGTTATCCAGGAACTTTAATTTTCTCTCAGTTTACTTGCATTGAAAAAAATATAGCTATTTTCTTCCAAGTATGTACTAGGTTTTGGAAAGATTTCATTATTTACTATCAGTTCAAGTAATTTGATAAAGACTAGGGACTGTGTCTATGAAATACTGTTTACCATTTTAGGAATGATAGAATTTATGGTATAGGAGAAGTTGCCTGCAAGCACCCATTCAATTTATTTAATCCCACATTACCTATTAGATACAGCCCACGAAACACTTGAGCCTCAAGGCAAAGTAATTATTAATATCAGATGTTCACACTCAAAGGGCTAGAGGTTGAGGCAAATTTCACTCCAATTTCCCAGAAACATTCCATTGTTACTGGAGTGAAACATTGATAAGAACATTTGGCCTGTTTCACTCAAGAATATGCCACTCCTTCCATTATTCTCTACCATATGAGATTTTCTTTCTGATTTCAAAAACCAGGAACTTATTTACTATTTCCAAGCTATCCCCAGAAGGGAAAATATATCCTTCAAACAATGATGACAATATATATTTACATATAAATACCCACTAGTAATTACTTAAGACACTATATGTAGTCACACCTATGTATTCTGTAGGATACTACAGACTCCAAATAAAGTGCATCCCAAATATTTGGGTGCACGATTAAAATATTTTTTTCTACTGTGATCAAACAACCTTGAAAGTTGTGAAAAGTCTAATCAAAGTAATCTCCCCAAATAATCAGCATCCATCATTCTGGAGGTGTGTGATGAAACATCACACACACAAACACATACACAATGTAAATAAATACATATACACACATATATAAATGTATCTATGTCAGTGAGGGAATTTGTTTTGTTTGACAAGGAATTTTTTTTCCTTTTTTTTCTAATGGGGAGAGATGGGAGGGAAATAAAGTCAATTTATCTTTTTGTTTTGTTTGGTTTTTTTGGAGGGAGAAAATTAGGGCAATTGGGGTTAAGTTGCTTTCCCAAGGTCATAAGGCTAGTTTTGTGTTAAGTGTCTGAGGCCAGATTTGAACTCAGGTCCTCCTGACTCTAGGGCTGGTGTTCTATTCATTGTGCCACCTAGCCCCACTCCCTCCCAAGTCAATTTATCTTAATTAGAAAAACAAATTCAATTAAAGTAAATTGAAGTTACTGAAAACTAACTTAAAATATGTGAGGCTTACTGATGGTATAAATTTCTACTCTGAAATGGTTTATAAATATCAGTGATAAGACTAGGTAGCTTTTTAATCTTTACAAGGATCCCAAGATATTTATCTAAAAGGGAGGAAACTATTTAAAATATAAAATAAGTTAAACTATAATCCTGGACATCTGGACATGTTCCAAGATAACTGACTGCAAGGACCACATGGTCTCTACTGCCATTCTGTCAAAGAGAATATGCCATGCTTTAGAAAAATCAGCCAGAATGAAGCTATTGTTTATGTTGTGGCACAAATTCATCTATATGAAACCCTGTCATGTTTGTTGTATCCAAGACAATTTACAATTTAATATACAAATGTCCCTCAGTGACATGTTAGACAGAGAAACATATATGTATATAGGAAATAAGAGTAATAGCAAATTCATGAAGCTACTTTGCTTCACTGTAAAGAAATTTCAACTTGTTCACTATATTTTTCACTTTCCAAAAATAGGAAGATCTACAATAGGACTATAATGATAACCTTTCCAAACAACAGTCCAAATGATCTAATTCTTTCTTACCTTGCCCACTGTTTTTATGCAGTCTGGGAGCAGGAGAAAGGTGGATTCTCTATAGGCCTACTACCCACAGATATTTCTGGCTGCCCTCATAGTTCAGTTTTTCTGGCACCCTAAATGTGTTAAAAGCGGTAATGTGATATAATAACAATAGTTTTAGCAATTTATATGGAATATAAAGATGATGGTTTCATAGCAAGAATCTGTCAGTGTGTCCTTATCCCTTTTTGGAGGAGGAGTAATCTGACAGACAATATGAACAATTGGGTTGCCTTAGCAATCTACAGTATCATAGAAAGGAAGGGTTATTCAAACTACTATCATAGGTAAGGACGCTGAAGCTTTAATCAACCAATTCCCTTATTCTAACTTGAAACTCAACATATTTCCTAAGTAGACTAAGAAAAGTTGTACAAATCAGATTAGATGGTCACTGAGGTCCCTTCCAGCTCCTAAATTCTTTGATTCCATATGATTTCCTATTCAGAAAACAATGTCTTAACCAATAGATATTAATATTCTGATTATTTTAGCAGTTGTCAGTGTAAATTAACTTATTCTTATTATAGTTTATAAATCAATAACTTATGAAGTTGCTTCTTATGAACTAGTTCATAGTGAACATAGCCTTATCATATCCAACCAGATTAAATTGAGTGTTTAATTCTACAGAGTCATTCCATGAGGCATACGCAGTGGCTTGAGACTATGCCTGGATCCAGGAAGACTTGAATTAAAATCTGATCACAGACATTTACTCACTGTGTGACTCCAGGTAATATCTGTCCACTGCAGTTTCCTTAACCATAAAATCGGAATAATATCACCAGCTTCCCTTGTGAAAATCAAATGAATGATATCTGTAAGGTTCTTAGTATAGTGCCTGGCATATAACAGGAACTTAAGACATTCTTATTCCCTTCCAGTTAGTCAGCCTCCATCTACCCTGTGGTTATTTATAATTTATTAATAATTGTTTGGGGGACTCACTTTGAGAAGGGTTGTGTGATTTGACCAGATGGGACTCTGGGCAGCCATTGAGAGCCCCCTGGCTTTGAAAACCCAGATGTTGATGCTTCCCTCTCTGGTAACTGTGATTTTGGTATTGATAATGGTTGGACAATTTGGAAGCCTGTCTGTTTGATCTGTTGGTATACTCTGAAGTTCCGGGTGCTGACCTTTTCCCCCTGAACTGGGTAATATATGTTTGTTTGATTAAAGTAAGCTTGTTAATCGAATTTGAGATGCTTTCCTTTTGAAAAGCAGATCTAAGAACCTGTGTTGGCAGCCACCCTGCTGCTTGCTGCTACAAAATGGCAACAAGCGATGGGATCTGCTGAGTAAAGGGAAAGTATTGGGGCTGGGATAATTGTTTCTTTCCCAGTTGTGGTAGCAGTGATTCTGTGGAGCCATGGAGCAGGAGAGAAGAACGACCTGCTTGATGACTTCCCTGGGCTGAGAGCAGGAATTCTGGGCTGCCTGCATGGAGACCTGTGGAGAGTCCAGGAGCTGCTGCCTTCTGCTGGAGGGGAAGGAACACAGGAGTTTGGAGTTCAGCCACAGGACAAGATGGGAGGGGGAGCCAAGATGGAGGAGTAGAAACAACATGTCCTAGGCTCTCTCCCCCCAGATTACCTCCAAACTATGTAAGAGGGGACTCTGAACAACTTCTGGAGCCCCAGCACTCAAAGAATGACACAGAGAAGCTAACCTACTGCTGAGGACAGCCCAGCAGCCCTGCAGGAAGGACCAGCACAGCACTCTGGGAGCTTGCAGTGCAGCCCGCAGTGCGTGGGGAGCTGAGCACAGGTCCCCCTGAGTCGCGGTTTTAGCCCCAGGGCAGCCAGGCCAGCAGCTGGCTGGGGGGACCCCAGAACACCAGCAGCTGTGGCGATTCCAGAATTATCAACATAGACATGCTGAGGACAAAGTGAGAGGTTAGTGCCCTGGGGGCTAGAAGCCGCTGAGGAGACACAGCATTTTGTAGTTTTCAGAGGCAGCTCCAGCTCCAGGCCTGCAAACTGTAGGGAGATCCAGCGATCAATCTTGGGTGGGGGGAGGGGGGAGTAATTGCGTTTCCTTTAACCTCCCTGGATCTGGATTGTGATCTGGGGTGGAGGTCATGGGTGGGTTTCAACCTTGCCAGAGACTGAAGTTGTCCCCCCACACTTTCTGGACAAAAGTTCGCCTGTCTGGCGGCCCAGCCATAGGGTGGCAACAAGCCCAAAAGTCAAGTAATTAAGTGGCAACATGCCAAGGCAAAGGAAACAAATTGAACAGAAAAATGCAACCTTAGACTCCTATTTTTGGGGCAAAGAGGATTGAAGCATAGAACAGGGGGAGGACTGTGAGGTAAGAAATCCTGCTCCAAAAGCCCCAAAGGAAAATATGAGTGGGTTATAGCTCATAGAGGACCTTAAGAAGGACTTTAAAAATCAAATAAGAGAAGTGGAGGAAAAATTGGGAAGAGAAATCAGAAGGATGCAGGAAAAGTATGAAATGAGGGTCAACAGTCTGACTGAGGAAAACAACACCTTAAAAAATAAACTAACTCAAATGGCAAAGGAGGCCCAAAAGGGCAATGAGGAGAAGAATGCCTTCAAAAGCCAAATTTGCCAGATGGAAAAAGAATCTCAAAAGTTCACTGAGGAGATTCATTCCTTCAGAGTTAGACTGGAGCAAATGGAAGCTAATGAATTTATGAGAAATCAAGATGCTGTTAAGCAGGTCCAAGCAAATGAAAGAATAGAAGGCAATGTGAAATATCTCATGGGAAAAACCACTGACCTGGAAAATAGATCGAGGAGAGACAATTTAAAAATTATTGGACTACTTGAAAGCCATGATCAAAGAAAGAACCTAGAAATCACCCTTCAAGAGATCCTCAAGGAAAATTGCCCTGATGTTTTAGATGCAGAGGGCAAAATAGAGGTTGAAAGAATCCAGAGGTCACCTCCTGAAAAAGATCCTAAAAAGAAAACTCCCAGGAATATTATAGCCAGGTTCCAGAATCCCCAGATCAAGGAGAAAATACTACAAGCAGCCAGGAAGAAACAATTTCAATATTGTGAAAACACAATCAGAATAGCACAGGCCCTGGCAGCTTCTACACTGAGGGATTGAAGGGCATGGAATATTCCAGAGGGCAAAAGAGCTGGCAATGAACCCAGGGGTCACCTACCCAGCAAAACTGAGTATTTTGTTTCATGGGAAAATATGGTCATTCAGTGGAATAGAGGACTTTCAAGCATTCTTGAGGAAAAAACCAGAGTTGAATAGAAAAATTGACATCCAGACACAAGAAGTAAGAGATGTCTGAGAAGGTAATCAGGGAAAAGAAATCAAAAGGAAATTATCAAAGTTGAGCTATTTACATTCCTATATGGAAAAACAATAACTGTAACTGATGAAACTTTTCTCAGTATGAAAATAATGGAAGAAGGGTTTATGGCCATATGAATACATATGTGAATGTGTGTACCTATGTTTCCAGTTATATATGTATAGAGGGCATAGCTTGAATTTGTTGGGAAGGGAGGATACTCAAAGGGTGAAATTATGAGATGAGAGAGGAAAGTGGCAAGAAGAGATGGGGAGAGACAGGGTAGGGTAAACTATCTCATGTAGAAGAAGCAAGGGGAAGTGGCTGCATGGGAGGGGAAGAATAGGAAGACAAAAAGGCAAAACCACATTCTCATTGAATTTGGTTCAGGGAGAGAATGACATACATACTAAATGGGATATCTCAACCTGCAGCAGAATAGGGGGAAGGGGGATGAGAGGATGGATGATGGATGGGAGGTCATTCTTGTGGGGAGGGGCAGTTGGAATTACCCACTATAGAAGGGGGACAGGATCAAGTAGGGAGTAGACCAGCTGGGGGGTGGGATGGATGGGAGGGAATTATAAGCAGCCTTGTACAATATATCTACTATGGTAATGTTTTGCATAGCTAGACATGTACAACATATACTGAGTTACTTATCTTCCCAGAGGGAATGGGTGACAAGGGAGGAAGGGAATGGATCTGAAATTCGAGGTCTTAAAATTAAATGTTTCAAATATATATAAATACTATTATTAATACTCTTTTGCTTGTAATGGGGAGATAAAATGTGCAGGCATTGGGGCACAGAGATTCACCTTCTCTAATGGAAAAGTTGAAGGGGGTATGGGAGAAGATAGGGGAGAGAGCAGATTGGAGGAAGTGATATCTTGTGGGACTACTATTCAGGGAGCATGGGTAGGGGAAAAACGGGGGGAAAAATTGTAACTCAAAATCTGGTGGAAATGAATGATATAAAACAGAAGTTAATAAAATATTTGTTAAAAAAAAACAAGATAGGGACTGTGAGGCAAAGCAGGAGCACTGAATGTGTTTCCTTGCTGCATCCCACTTTTTGAGACCCTGTGGGAGGATGGACTTGTGACTATGTTGGGTGGAGTGAGTTGCAGTAGACCCCCAAGAACCCCATCTGGGTTCTGTTGTCCAGCCCGGTCTCTGCACTTGGAAGCAGGGGCTGGAGCAGTGTTATGGGAAGGACACACCCCTCCTCCCAAGAGAACTTTATTTGGACTCTTATTTTGAAGTACTGTGATAATGCAGTGTACTTTGTTTAAGGCCCAGTGGCCACTTTGGTAACTTTGGATATACCTTGAATATATGACCTAAGAGATGTTTTATTGCTAATTCAAATGTGAATTGTATATGCTATGGGCATGAAAGCTCTTGGGGCTGAATGTAATGGAAATGCAGATTTGAAGATCTTCCCTTCTCTGTAGGCCCTTTGATTGGCTTAAGTGACTCTGAGAACCTCCTTTGATTTGAAAATATACTCTGCCCCCTAATAGGCTGAATGTGGTCAAATGGAGCCTCTGGTAGGACGCTGGGTTTTCAGGAATGACCACACCTTGATGCTATGTGATTGGGCAATGGGTCAAGAGGGTGGTTGCATTCTCTGACCCAGGAGAAGGCTATATGGTCCCTGATGTGAGGCTTTGCTTTGGGGCTCACTTTGAGAAGTGTTGTGTGATTTGACCAGATGAGACTCTGGGCAGCTGTTGAGAGGCCCCAGGCTTTGAGGTCCCAGATGTTGATGCTTCCCTCTCTCATAACTGTGATTTTGGTATTGATAATGGTTGGACAGTTTGGAAGCCTGTCTGTTTGATCTGTCTGTATACTCTGAGGTTCGGGGTGCTAACCTTTTCCCCAAAAACTAGGTAATATATGTTTGTTTGATTAAAGTAGGCTTGTTGATTGAGAAAAAAAAATATTGTTTGAATCTAGCCTTATGCAACTAGAAAATGTCTAACCCCAAAATTTACTACTGTAGAGGGCTGACTGACCTCAGAGATGCTCCAAGGATACCACATGTTTGTAAAGAATGCCTAATTCCCACTTTGTGCTTGTTTTGGGTCCCTTAAGGTCTTGTTTTGGGTTCATCCAAAGCTTGTATTTTTATGCACTTTGTTGTTTTTTCTTGTTGCCCTTCTATTAGAGACTACCTACTGTGTATGTGAGATTGAACAGGTAAATGTCATTACACCCCTATCTTAACTTCACAAAGACTTGGGGAGAGTCTCTCTCTTTCTCTCTCTCTCTCTCTCTCTCTCTCTCTCTCTCTCTCTCTCTCTCTCTCTTTCTCTCTTTCTCTCTCTCTCTCTCCTTCTCCCACTCCCTCTCTTTCTGTCCTCCCTACCTAATACATATTTCAGATTTGGGGGTTTGTTCTTGGGATTTACACTTTCCTAATACCTCTTCTAACTACTTGGTAAAAACAAATGATGACATACTTTGTTATATTGCAATCCTTTCATGGGTAGCAAAAATGGCTTATTTATCTTTGTTTCTTCAATAGCATCTAGGAAATGCATTGCACATAGTAGATGTTAAATAAATGTTTGTTAAATTAATTAAAAGTGATGATATCATAGAAAAAACTAGAAAGTGTTCTTAGTCCAATTCCATACTTTATATATGGTCCTAGGAAGGCAGGCAGTCTTAGTGACAAAAATTAAGGGTGACTTCTTGATGTGGGAAGAAGATTTGAAATCCAGTAATGAAGGAGCTTTAGGCCAAGGGAAGAAGTCTTTGGGTGAGTTTCAGGAATGAATATGTTTAGTTCTTTGGAAGTGAAGGCTGTCAGAAAGACCCATAATTTCCTAGCTAGCAAACTCCAAGAAATTAACTACCCTGTCTTCATCAATTCGCTTGCAATATTTTCCAGTACATTTCCTACCAATGTCTTTGATTCCTCTCAATCATGACATATTCAAAACAGAAATGTTTAACTTTCCCCCTAAATCCACTCTTGCCCTTAACTTCACTGGTTTTCTTGTTTGTACCATCTTTCTTCCTGTCACCCAGCCTTGCACCATAGGCACCAGACACAGTATTCAATATCATCTAATCTGCTGCTGAGTCTTGTTGATTCTACATCCTTAACTTCTCTCAAATCTGTCTCCTTTTCTCCAGTTATATCACCCTAGTGAAGCTCCGTTGACTTCATAAAAAAACTCATCTTCTTTATTACACAAGTGGCAGTATTTGGGGAAAAAGCAACACACTAGTCAGAGTCGGCATCAACATGAACAGATAAGCAAATTGGTTTATGAGGGGGAATCTTGGAAAGAGCAATCTGATGATGAAGTAATGGCAGACTGAAATTCTGATGAGAATTGGGAAGAGGATGAGGAAAGAGAAAATTTTAAAAAAGCTGCAGATGAAGATGAACAATAAATAGGTCAGCGCAGGAACTAGGAAGGAGAAAGACGTGGCTGTTCAAATAAATAATTGGAAATTCCCATTTGGACTTAGAAAATGAAAATGAAGATTAGAGGAGCATAGTCTCCTCTTCAACTCTCACCTGGATTATTGCAAAAGCTTGCTGATTGGTTTGCCTGCTGCAAGTCTCTCTCCACTTTGATCCATACTCCATTCAGCCATCAAAGTGATATTTCTCAAGTTAAAGTCTGACAATATTGCTCCCCCTACTTGACAAACTCCAGTGGCTCCCTGTGATCTCCAGGATCAAACACAAAATCCTCTCTTGTATCCAAAGCCCTTTATAATACCCCCCCTTAACTTTTTAGTTTTCTTATTCCCTTCCCACGGACTCTTTGCTCCAGTGACACTAGCCTCCTTGCTACCCCATGAACAAGAACTTCATCTCTTGGCGCTGAGCATTTTTTCTTCCCCACCCCAATGCCTAGACTATTCTTTACTTCTTTATCTCTTCCTACCAGATTCCCTCACTTTGTTCAAGTTCCAGAGAAAATGCTATCTTTTACATGAAAACTTTTCTAACCACCCTAAATTCTAGTGATTCCCATCTCAATTGTTCCCAATTTGTCTTGTATAAAGCTAATTTCTACATATTTGTTTGCTTATTGTTTCTTTCATTGGATTGTAAGCTCCTTGAAGGTAGGAGCTTACATGTCTTTTGTCTCTTTTTGTACATATAGAATTTAGCAGAGTGCCTGGAATATCATAAGCATTCAACAAATGTTTATTGACTAAAACTGTTACAATATTTCAGTTGTGGTGGGAGTCAGAAGTAGAGTCATATTTGTTGGTTTTGTAGGTAGAGATAAGACATGGGTAGTTGTTAGAAATGTTGACCTCCATCTGTCTTAGTAAGAAAATATAAATGGCACACCTTTACTGAAAAAAAAAATGTTCAACTATCCAGGTCCTGAACTATGACATTCTCAACTATGACTGTTTGTTCATTTTCATTTCCTCTACCCAAGCTGAATCTTCTCCTTGCTTTCACCTTGGTCATTCCCACTTAGTACCATAGAATATCATTTCCTTTTCCTGCAGACATTCTCAGATATTCTTGACAATCATACAAATTTTCCTTCACCACACTACCCAGTAAAACTATGAAATTCTTACTGCCTTCTATTTTTATTTCTCTTTTTCCCTCCCTTAGCTCACATGTAGGAACAGTTATAAAGAACTACCAATTCTTTATGTGCAACATCTCTAGCATCTGTTCACTCTTCCATTCCTATAAATAACATTTTATTTCACATGCTTGTCTTTCTCATCTGGGCTACTGAAAAAGTCACTTTTCTGCCCTGTCTACCTCAAAATCATATGCCTTCATACAACCAATAATTCCTACCTTAATGCTTATCTTATTCTATCATACTACCTGTTGTCTGTATGTATGTATGCATGCATGTATGTATATGCATGTGTATGCTGTAGCATAGTAAAATGAAAAGTACATTGAAATAAGGGTCAGAGTATTTGGCTAGAGTTTTACTTCTGTAACTTATTGGCTAAATCACTGAATGGCACTGAGCCTGTCTTCCCATCTGCAAAATGAAGGTAACACTAGCTCTGATGCCTATTTTACAAAGTTGTTATGAAGATCAAATAAGTGTTTGAGAATGGTAAAGCAGTATAATTATTAAATGCAAAAATAAGAGTAAAATAGTTCATGGTCTAGATATTGAAAGTAAATTAAAGGACTTTTTAATATCCTGAATATTTAATTTTTCAATTTGCTTTGATGACAAATAGGAGTCTGCTAATATGCAATGACATGAATTCCAATGCTTTACTTTGTATAAATAATTTTTGGCTGGATTGCCAAAAATTGTGAAATGAAGAATATTTGAATGAGCAAATTTTTATTTCATGTAAGAATTGTAAAGTTTTACCAGTGGGTATAAAACTGGTGGGTATTTAGCACAAGAGGAGTACCATCTGCTAGAGTAATTCATTTGGCAAAAAGACCTGCAGTGTTTATAGTATCTAACTCCTACTCTAGGCAACTGTGACTTAAAGGCAATGCCAAACCTCTAATTGTGTAAAGCTCACAAAGTCAGCAGACCACAAAATACACTTGTCCTTATGATATTCTCACATTAAATATACTGATCAGATAATACAATGAAACACTTACAGATGCACTCAGGAATTCCAATGAAGTTTTAAGAAAGGACATTCTTGGGGGCGGAGCCAAAATGGCAGAGTAGAAACAGCACTTCCACAGAGCTCTAGCCCACACCACTTCAAAATTATGTAAAAGGGGACTCTGAACAACCTCTGGAGCTCCAGGACCCACAGAACAACACAGAGAAGCTAACCTCCTGCTGAGGAGCCCAGCAGAGAGAGGCCAGTGCAGTACTCTGGGAGTCGAGCCCAGGACTTCATGAGTCAGATGTCTTAGCTCCAGGATGGCTGGACCAGCAGCCTGCTGGAGGGACTCCAGAACACCAGCAGCTGTGGCTTTTCCAGAATTACCAACACATAGATGCCTAGGACAAAATGAGAGGTTATTGCCCTATGGAATTTGGGACCAGTATTTGGGAACCTGTCAGCTTCTTCCCCTGGGGGCAAGAAGCCACTGAGGAGAGGGGGCACAGACACCATTTTGCAGCTTCAGTTTCAGCTTCAGCTCCTGGCCTGCAGACTGTAGGGCAATCTGACAATCAGTCTTGGGGGTAATCCTTCTTGCTTTAACCTCCCTGGATCTGGATTGCAAAGTGGGGTAGAGGTCTTGGGTTATGGGACCTGCTTGCCAGAGTGGGTGGGGGCTTCATGGAGGGCACCCAACTAATACCTCTGGAAGTTGAGAAGACCCCAATGTTTGGGACAGAAGCTCCCCTGTCTGGTGGCAGAGTCCTACTGTGGCAACAAGCCCAAAAGTCAAGTAATTAAGTGGCAACATGCCTAGGCAAAGGAAACAAAATAAACAGAAAAATTCAACATTCTCCTCTTTTGGGAGCAAAGAGGATTGAAGCATGGAACAGTAGGTCCTTGAAGGTAGGGACTGTCTTTTGTCTCTTTTTTGTACATATAGAATTTAGAAGAGTGCCTAGAATATCATAAGCATTCAACAAATGTTTATTGACTAAGACTGTTACAATATTTCAGTTGTGGTGGGAGTCAGAAGTAGAGTGATATTTGTTGGTTTTGTAGGTAGAGATAAGGCATGGGTAGTTGTTAGAAATGTTGACCTCCATCTGTCTTAGTAAGAAAATAGAAATGGCACACCATTTCAGAAATCCTGCACCAAAATTCCCTAATGAAAATACGAGGGGGTTACAGGCCATAGAGGACCTTAAGAAGGATTTTAAAAACCAAATAAGAGAAGTGGAGGAAAAACTGGAAAAGAAATGAGAAGGATGCAGGAAAAGTATGAAATGAGAGTCAACAGCCTGTCTGAGGAAAATAACACCTTAAAAAATAATAGACTAACTCAAATGGCAAAGGAGGTTCAAAAAGGCAATGAGGAGAAGAATACTTTAAAAAGCCAAATTTGCCAGATGGAAAAAGAATCTCAAAAGGTCACTGAAGAGAATCATTCTTTCAGAATTAGACTAGAGCAAATGGAAGCTAGTGACTTTGTGAGAAAACATGGTGCTGTTAAACAGATCCAAGCAATTCAAAGAATAGAAGGCAGTATGAACTATCTCATGGGAAAAACCACTGACCTGGAAAATAGATCCAGGAGAGATAATTTAAAAATTATTGGACTACCTGAAAGCCATGATCAAAGAAAGAACCTATAAATCATCCTTCATGAAATTTGCAAGGAAAATTTCCCTGATGTTTTAGATCCAGAGGGCAAAATAGAGGTTGAAAGAATCCAGAGGTCACCTCCTAAAAAGATCCCAAAAAGAAAACTCCTAGGAATATTATAGCCAGGTTCCAGAATCCCCAGATCAAGGAGAAAATACTACAAGCAGCCAGGAAGAAACAATTTCAATATTGTGGAAACACAATCAGAATAGCACAGGACATGGCAGCTTCTACACTGAGGGATTGAAGGGCATGGAATATGATATTCCACAGGGCAAAGAAACTAGGATTAAAACCAAGAATCTCCTTCCTGAGCAAAACTGAGTATCTTGTTTCAGGGGAAAATATGGTCATTCCGTGGAACAGAGGACTTTCAAGCATTCTTGAGGAAAAAACCAGAGTTGAATAAAAATCTGACATTCAGACACAAGAAGCAAGAGATGCTTGAGAAGGTGAACAGGGAAAAGAAATCAAAAAGAACTCATCAAAGTTGAACTATTTACATTCCTACATGGAAAAACAATAACTGTGACTGATGAATCCTTTCTGAGTACGAAAATAATTGAAGAAGGGTATATGGGCATATGAATACCTATGTGAATGTGTGTATATATGTTTACAGGTATACATGGATAGAGGGCACAGGTTGAATTTGGTGGGAAGGGATGATACTTAAGGGGTGAAGTTAAGAGGGGAGAGAAGAATGTGTCAAGAGGAGATGGGGAGAGACAGGGGGAGGTAAACTATCTCATGTAGAAGAGGCAAGGAAAAGTAGTTGCAAGGGAGGGAATAACAAAACCATATTCTCATTGAATTTGGTTCAGGGAGAGAATGACATACATACTAAATGGGATATCTCACCCTGCAGGAGAGTAGGGAGGAGGGGGATGAGAGGGGAATGATGGAGGGGAAGGCATGCTGTGAGGAGGGGAGGTCGGAGGCACCCACTTTTGAAGAGGGACAGGATCAAAGTAAGGAATGGATCAGGTGGGGGTGGGATGGGTGGGAGGGAAATATAGTCCGTCTTTTACAATATATCTACTATGGTAATGTTTTCCATAGCTATACATTTACAATATATACTGAATTGCTTATCTTCCTAGCAGGAGTGGATGAGAAGGGACGAAGGGAATGGATCTGGAATTCAAAGTTTTAAAATTAAATGTTTCAAATATATATAAGAAAGGACATTCTCAGAACAGTATAGGACAATATATGAAACAAAGATCATGAGACTTTGTGTGTTTGATTTAGCTGAATCAAATTATTTTTATATAGTCTGCATTTGCCAGCAGCATATCCTTCCTTTCAAATTTGCTGGCAAAAATGAAGAACTATATCCATGAAACTGGAGTTTTAGTATTGACTTGTATTTCCTAGGTTTATGACTGTGAAGATTTCTTGAATTAAATATAGAAACTATGAAAAATGTTGTTCTTTCAAGGCCTAAAGAAGTTAGTTTCTCAGTGGCCACAAAATTAAATCCAAATCCTGGTCATTCATTCCAAGAAAAAAGTATTTCCTCTCAAAAGAAATACTGTGCAATACACAGTGACTACATGAGCAAAAATCCAATCTCACTACTGGAGGAAAATCTTTAGAGCCTGTATTCTGCTAAGTATGAGTTAAAAGTATCAGTTTCATACACAAAATGACAGTGCAAACTTATTTCAATTTTTGAATAACATATTACTTAAATAGTAAGTTTAAAAGAAATGGTTACTCTAACAGTTATGTTCTGGGTACACATAATGATGAATGGTGCATCTCTGAAACTAATATGGGAGGTCTGTAACATTGGTGTGATACCTTCACTGTGAAAACAGTATCAACATCACCTTCTGTGTATCTTTTTTTTTTTTTTAAAGCAATTGGGGTTAAGTAACTTGCTCAAGGTTACATGGCTAGTCATTATTTATGTGTGGGTGCTCATTTTCTGAGGCCGGATTTGATCTCGGGTCATCCCAACTCCGAGGCCAGCGCTCTTACTCACTGTGCCACCTAGCTGCCCCTTTTAGGGCAATTGGGGTTAAGTAACTTGCCAAGGTCACACAGCTAGGTTTTTGTTTGTGTGGGTTAAGTGTCTGAGGCCGGTTCAGAACTCAGGTCCTTCTGACTCCAGGGCCTGCGCTCTACTCACTGCGCCACCTAGCCGCTCCCTGTGTATCTTTTAAAGAGGTCTTAACACTATTCAAAAATAAGAACAGCACTATCTAAATTAATATTCAATTAAATGAATAATTCAAATAAATATTCTATACCATTCAAGTCACATCTTAAGTACCATGCCATTTCTGGATACCACATTGAACTGGAGAGCGTCCCAAAGAATGGCCTTGAAATCATGTCATATGAAAATAAAGGAAATAGAAATATTTATTAGGAGAAGAGAAGGCAGGGCGGGGTCATGGCAACTGTCTTCATGCAGAATGAGGATTTGTTTTTCCTGCTTAGTCCCAGAAAAGAGAGCTGCAAAGAATACTGGATATTGCCGTAGCAGATTTCAGCTAAATACAAGGAGGAATATCCTGACATTTAGATGAATCCAAAAGTATAATGAGCTGTCTTAACAGATTGATTTTACTAGGTCTTGATCAAGTTTCAAATCCTTTCTTTGATATTTGTTAGCTTTGTAGCCAAATTCAAGTCACTTAACCTTTCTGAGATAGTTTGCTCATCTTTAAAATAGATATTACAATTAACAATTAAAATAGATATTACAATATAACAATACCTTCCCTCAAAGGGATAATGTGAACTGATCATGAGATAATGCATAAAAATCACTCTACAAAATTTAAAATATCATATAAATGAAAGTAATCTTTATTATTTATTGAGCTCTTCTGACACATGATCTAAGATGCCTAGTCCTGTGTCTTCTTGAACACACAAATACTTGAAAAGCTCCATCACATAAGTGTACATAGATTATATTTTTTATCTCTCATAAAAAGGCAGAATGTTATGTTTTTCAAAATGAATTGCTCTGATTGCTCCCTCCCTGAATAGATTCAGTGAGTAGGGAATTTTTGTTTCTGTAATCCTTTTTTAGGAGATTATAACTCATTTATTTTCTGGGAGAATAGCTGATTCATAGATATAGAACCACTGAAAAAGTGGCATGGCTTTTGGATCTACCCACTGCCATCCATCCCCATCACATTCTAAGAATTTTCCTTCAACCTTCATTACTGCATAGCTAAATTTTAACCCTTAAATGGGCTAATGGGGGGAAAAGTATGGATATCTCTAAGTATCTTTAAGGTGAGCAAAAAAGGAAAAGATAGCATTGCCAAAAGAAATCTTTGGGTTTCTCATCAATGGTAATATAGTGGCAAGATCTAATTGCAGTGGTACAGTGGATAGAGAGCCAGGTCTGAAGTCAGAAGGATATGAGTTCAAATTTGACCTCAGCCACTTACTAGCTGTGTGACCCTAAGCAAGTTATTTAACCCTGTTTGCCTCAGTTCCTCATCTGTAAAATGAGCTGGAGAAGGAAATGGCAAACCACTTCAGGACCTTTGCCAAGAAAACCCCAAATGGGGTCACAAAAAAATTGGACATGACAGAAATGACAACATGTATGGAATACAGTACTAGAGTAGAATTTTAGTTTAAATCTATATTTCTAATCCATATTCCCTCCCAACCTACAACCTTTACCTTGTATAATGCTCAGTTTCCATTTGTTTGTTTGCTTGCCTTTTTTCTTCTTTGCCTCTTCTTAGACTGGTCAGGATGATGTTTTCCTAATCAAATTCTATCTCATTCTCAGTAGATGAGGAGTTGTGCCCACAAAACTCCTACTGAAATGACCACGAAGAGAAGTTAAAGAGGAATTCTAGTCAACTCATCAGAGGCACTCCTGGACAGATTTTCACTAGGGAACAGGCTACTGCCAGCATGATACTGACAATGTTGTCTGTAGAGAATCAGTTATTGAAGTTAGCCAATTGGCTCCCAGTGTGAAATGGGCAATTTGATCCTTGCATTAATTTAATTAGCACAGTGAGGTGGCATATTTAATAGAGTGCTTGTTCTGGAGTCAGGAAGACTTCCTGAGTTCAAATCTGGCCTCAACTACTAGCTGTGTGACCCGAGGCAAGTCAATTAACCCTATCTGCCTCAGTTCCTCATCTGTAAGATGACCTAGAGAAGGAAATGGCAAACCATTCCAGTATCTTTTTTCACAAAAATCACAAATGGAGTCATAAAGAGTTGAACATGACTGAAAAAACAACGACAACCGCTACCACCACCACCATCAATTTAATGTATTTCCTGGATTGTTTTCTAAACCCAGAAAACTTAAATATTAGCTGCAAAAACTGCTCTTTCCCTGAACTGTACTCTTGCTGGTCCTCAACATTGTTGTAGGATACTCCATTCCTGATGCCAACAGCAAAGGTAAATTTCTACCCATCTGGGAGAATAGGAGGAAGCATTAGTTTTACATTCTCTAAATTACTGTAGAATAGGTGTTCTATGACTATTCTCCATTATGTTTCATTGTTCACTAGTTGTCAGTCCCAGTTTGTGATAAAGATGGGTTTTTATTTTTTTCCTAAAATACATTTCTCCTTCTCAATGCCCTATACTTATTTCAAACTCAACACATCTAAAAAGTGAAGTCCCTATCTTTTCCCCTAAACATACCCCTTTTAGTACCTTCCCTGTTTCTAGAGGTGGTATCACCTTTTTAATAGTCACCAAGGTTCATGACAAAAGAGTATTTCTCAATTCTGTATTCTCCCTTAACTTCTATATTCCAATTAATTTTCAAATCTTATAATTGTTACTTCTTCGATATCTCTCCTATTTTTTTCCCATTTCTCAACTTATGTGGCCTCCATATTATCATACAAGCTCCTCTTTTAGACATTCAATACTCCTCATACCCTTTATCCAACCTCTATTTCCCAACTGATTTCTCATTACACCTTTCATACACACACACACACACACACACACACACACACTCTCTCTCTCTCTCTCTCTCTCTCTCTCTCTCTCTCTCTCTCTCTCTCTCTTTTTGTTAAGTCCAACTCACATCCTCCTTCATAGCATGACATCACATCCAGGCTTGCATACCTTGGCACATGCTGCTCCCCATGCCTAGGATGCTCTCCCTCCTCACCTTTATTTTCTGGAATCTCTAAGTATCTTTAAGTCTCATTTCAATTTTCATCTCCTATGAGGGATGTTTCTTGATAACCACAGTTGCTGGTACTTCCCTCCCCAATTTTATTATTTTTATTTTGTATGTATATATATATATATATATATTTCTGTGTATAAATAAATATGTATACACATATATTCATGTATATTTATAATGTATATGTATATATATGTAATACCTATTGTTTTCTTACAATAAAATGTAAATTTCTTGAGAGCAGGTTCTGGTGTGTGTGTGTGTGTGTGTGTGTGTGTGTGTGTGTGTGTGTGTGTGTTTGTATCGTTGCATCCCCATAGAGTCTAACATATAATACACGCTTTTTAAATGTGGGGTTTTTGAGTGGACTAGAATTGAATTAATAAGGCACAAGGAAATTATGTACTTTTCAATTGTTTGTATAGGATATTAATGGTAAGTAAGAAATATAACACAAAGCTTTAGGCTAAATATTATTATAAGGTGATTTGCTCTTGGTCAGGAGGCACTGCCAGTGAATAAGGCACCTGTTTACATTTTCTTTTTTTATTAATAATAGTATTTATATATATTTGACACATTTAATTTTAAGGCCTCGACTTTCAGATCCATTCCCTTCCTCCCTTGTCACCCATTCCCTCTGGGGAGATAAGTAATTCAGTATATGTTGTACATGTCTACTGTTTACATTTTCTAAGGAATGTTGGGATTATTTGAGGATATAGGTATTACAGAGCAAGCACAAACAGAATATAACTGCAACGAATTTTTAAAATCAATCTTAGAATGCTACTGAAAAATTCATAGGGAAATACCTTCCAGGAGGAGATGCTAATTCCAGTCCATTATCCTGAAATCACATATGTAATTACAAACAGACTTAACCAAATTAAATGTTACAATGACATTTTTATTCTATTCAACAAAAACCACTTGGGTGATTCAAATACACAAACATACTTGAAACTGCGTCAAAACAGTTAAGGGTTTTTGTGGATAATGAATCTGTTTAAATCAAAAAAAAAAAAAAACACCTCTGAATAATCAAAGACTGGAGAGAATCTAAATGAATCTTAATCCATTCCAAGACTCTTCATATTTAGAGAAAACCTAACTATTGGAAGCCTTGCTTAAAGCCAACCAAAGATAGTGATTTCACACCATCATTCTGTAGTCAATGCCAGTGGTTCATGATACATCATGTGATCACATTTTCCCCCAAGAAATGGCTGTATCTTATTTTCTTTTGAAACCATCCCCTATTGTTCTTCAATTCTATTGTCTATAGGTCATCTTTCTCTCTTATTTCATATGACAGCCTTTTAGAAATTGGAGAATGTGGGAATGATCCATTGACTCTTCTTCACTCTAAGACATTTAATTATTTCCCTATTTTTTCTTCCAGATTTATTAAGCATCTTATCTTCCCTCCAACTGTACACAAAAGAACATTTTAGAGGATATATATTTCCCCTATTATAAAACATATATATGCATATATACATAACTCTCTTACACTATACACACATATACATACATATCCATAACTATGTACATATATATGGTTATGGACATACATATTCATATAAACTCCTAAGGGATATTAAAAGAAAGTAATTCAAAAGAAAATCTATGGCAAGTTCTAAGGATTCCTATTTTCTAGACTAGTTTTCATTTCTATGGTGCTTTTGTCAAGCCATCATAAAGGAAGGGAACATCCCCTTTATCCCTCCTCCTACATTTCTACTTCTTTCCCAGAACTCTTTTATATGAATTCTAATGTCTTGCTAAAAATAAACCACGCTAAACACCCACACCCCAACAATGGAAAGAAAACGTTGCTCAGATGAAAGTCCAAAGACTTAGAAACAAAAAGCCTAATAAAGAAAAAAAGGAAAATAACCTTCAAATGCAACATGATTTTCATTCCTCACATGCTTGTCTATCATTGAAGGCTTTCATTTTCATGCAGCTGAAATTAGCTCAAACAATTTTAAATACTTTCTCTTTTTATTATGTTCAGGGACACTTTACTTCGCATAATAAAGACCCATAAAGTTAATATAAGGTTATTCTTTTATCTCTCGCTCCGAGTTAAATGATTAAAAAAAAAGTGATGGGGAAAAGAGAAGTACATTATCTGACTTTTCTATTTGGAACAAACTTGCTATTATAAGGGCACTTCACTTTCCAAGAATGGTATCTACCATCACAACAAAAGAAGTCAATTTATGATATATGTGATAAGACACTTCAGTTCTCTATTTATATTAGTTTTAGGCAAGGTACCAAGACAGTTAAACCACCAGACTGTGTATATTTATTGAAATGATTTAGTGAACATTTTAATGACTTCATCAGTTAAGGAGGCAAACTTTTTAATATTATCTAATATTTCAAATAGGCACAAAAGAAACAATTTTACTTACTAAAAGCAGAAGCAGAACGATATCAGGGTGATCACATGCACAGGCAATGTGCATTGGTGTCCAAAAGTCCTCATCCTGATGATTTATATTCACTCCTTGTTCGATTAGAATTTCTGTAGTGAAGGCATTATCATAGCGAGCACACTGGGATTAAGAGAGAGAGAAAAAAAGTTGTACAATGTGAAAAGATGATAATAAATCATTTTCCAAATAGGTAGGACTTGAAGAAACTTCAGTTCCCACTCCCCAGAAGCTCTGAAGAAATACAATTTTTTCCGTAGACTTGCCAAAGAGGGAGGTGGTGCATGTGACATCTTAAAAGGAATATTGAGACTGTGAAAGTGGAGATGGAGGAAAGTCAATAGGAAAATGACAAATGGGAAACAAGGTAATATTACCCAGTCTAAAGAAAATAAGAATAAAATTTGGTTTCAGTTCAATATGACAAGCAGCAGTTTAGTGTTTATTGAATTTTCATATGTTATACATTGGCCAACCAAAATTATTTATTTATTGTTCTTCATCCATGACAGTTCCATTTCTCATCTCTTTGTTTTTGTTCAGGCTGTCCTTAATGCTTGGAATACACTTACTTCTTATTCTGTTTGTGGAATCATACATTTCCTTCAGAGTTCAGTATAAGTGATATCCCCTACATGAAGCCTTTATTGATCTTTCCACTTACTAGTGCCTCTCCAACATAAAGGCGAATGTTTTTACTTGGTAAATATCGCATATGTGTTTAGATATGTACACGTTTTTCCCCCAAATAGACTGTCAATTCCTTGTGGGTTGGCATATTTGGGAGTTGACTTTGTTAAGTACCTAGCACCTACCACAATGTATGACGGTTCATAAGAGACAATCAAAACTTTTTTTTTTTTGCCTTTTGGAGGGCAATTGGGGTTGTAACTTGCCCAAGGTCACACAACCTTGCCCAAGGCTAGGTTTTTGTTTGTGTGTGAGTTAAGTGTCTGAGGTCAGAACTGAATTCAGGTCCTTCTGACTCCAGGGCCAATGTTCTACTGGCTGCACCACCTAGCCACCCTGACAATCAAAACTTTTGATTAATTCATGAATGGGAGAGAGGTGAGAGATAACAATTGTAAATATCTATCTGTTTACTGATAATATAAAATATAATACTAAAAAATCAACAGTCAATAAACATTTATTATTTATTAACTAATTTATTGATTATTAAGTATCTACTATGTGCCAAGTACTGTGTTAAGTGCACTAAATAGCACATGCACTGGTGAGGTGTAAAACAAGGTATCATATAAGCTCCTTACCAACCAATAGCAAAATCAGGCAAAATTTCATAGAGGAGACAGTGCTTGGATTGTGCATTAAAGAAATTAGTTCAAAAGAGGACAAAAATCTACTCTAGATAAAGGAGAGAGCATAAGGAAAGGTACATGACTGGGAAAGCAAAAGATAGGTAATAAAGTAGATAGGACATTTGGCCCAGAGTCAGGAAGACAAGTTCAAATCCAGTTTTCAGATACTTACTAGCTGCATAATTCTAGGTAAATCACTTAACTGTCTGTCTCAGTTCCCTCAGCTATATAACAGGCATGATAATATCTATAGCAAAGGGTTATTGTGAGGATCAAATGAGATAATGACTATTAAGTGCTGAAAATGATGTTTGGCACTTAATAAATGCTAATTTCATTTCCTTTCTCTACCTACTATGTCCTACAATAAAATAGAAAAAAAGGGGAAAAAAACAGACCATGACCTCAAGGAAATTATATTGTACTTGGAGGAGGTATGGGTAGAGATGACATAAATAAGTATATGAATTGTATATATAATTAATAAACTGCAATTACAATAGGGGTCTGTGTTAAAAATGGAAGATATCAGAAGATATCTCATATTCAAGTTAGCAAATAGCACATGGATTATATTTTGAAAAGCATTAGGGATTCAATGAGGCAGAAATTAAGAAAACATCCATTTTAGGAATAAAGGACTATTTCTACAAGGGCACACTACAGGACAACTAAGTGTCCAAGCAAATAATGTTCCCTTTTCCCTCTAGATGCACAATAAATCTAGTTCTACCAATTTTTATTTGACTCCCTAAAGAAAAAATATCCTTCTATTTAGCAGAAACATCTTTTTTTCTTCTGGTTTCATTTTTAGTAACAAGTCAAGATTAATTCAAGTCATTTCTTCTAGTAGGATGTCCAATGTTTAGTCACAGGACATTTGGAGTAGCAACAACTGCAATAATATTTTACATGGTCTAAAAACCATTTTTGGTCTATTCTGTCTCCCTTTATACCGCCACTATTGCAGAAATACATGACAGAAAATAGGCCTGAGGATCATTTTGAATTTTTCTTTGTTTCATGGGCCAAAAAATACAACACCAAGTGATCATCCTTTTGGTGTTGAGCCTCTAAATAACTTAGCTAGCCTATGCTTAAGCAAGTAGGCATAGCCTGTCACCAAGATCATACTCAAGGCCAATCCAACATGGTAAAAGCTGCCAAAGCATATGCTCTGCATGGAAAAGAGTAGAATGAGACAAATCATCTCATAAAAGGTGAGCAACATTGGGAAAATAAGTTTAAATAAATCTCGCAAGAGATGCATTTAAGCAAAACTCTTCCAAGGACATTCAAGGATGAAACTGAAAGGAAGACTACAGACAAAGAAACAAAACTCTGTAAAACTTTTATTTCATTTAAAAAAATGAACATCAACGGAAGTGGATCAACCTCATTGGGATGTGCTATGCTATAGGAGGAAGTTGATATGACATTAAAGGAAATGCCCTTCCTGCCCCATAGCTCTCATCAACCCAGCCTGTCCCAAATGTTGATACCTCAAGCTGTAATACTAGAGGCCAAAAGCTTTTGTTGTCCTTTGTTTGCAAAGAGGACCAGAAGCCAGTGGACTAGGAAGTGGCCTTCAGCTTCCAGATTGTGTGGATATGTTAGCACTTATGAGAACCGAGAGCAGGCTCACCTTTATTTCTGAATGCCCTGCCTCCTTCCATCTCTACTCTATAAAGTTATCAGTTAGTTGAGTTTCAATGCAGATTGAAGCCTGTTCTACTTTTTAAACTTTTTCTTGTTTTTTTGTTTTTATTTTTTTGGTCTGTGCTTTCTTGCACAACATGTCTAATAAAGATATATGTTTTGCATGACTGTACACATAAAACCTATATAAAGTTGCTTACCATCTGAGGGAGTGGAGAGAGGAGGGAGGGGAAGAATTTGGAACTCAAACTTTAAAAATGAGCATTAAAATTGTTTTTTATATGTCATTGGGGAAATAAAATGTAAGGAATAAAAAGTAAAGTTATCAGTCAGTTCATGCATATGTATTTTTAATGAGAATACTTATGGAGTCTTGTGCATTTCTATTTGAGGAAAATGAAAACAAAAAAGAAATGGACTTTTTTTTTTTTTAAGCAATTGGGGTTAAGTAACTTGCTTAAGGTTACATGGCTAGTCATTATTTATGTGTGGGTGCTCATTTTCTGAGGCCAGATTTGATCTCAGGTCATCCCAACTCCGAGGCCGGTGCTCTTACTCACTGAGCCACCTAGCCGCCCCTTTAGGGCAATTGGGGTTAAGTAACTTGCCCAAGGTTACACGGCTAGGTTTTTGTTTGTGTGGATTAAGTGTCTGAGGCCGGTTCCGAACTCAGGTCCTTCTGACTCCAGGGCTGGCGCTCTATTCACTGCGCCACCTAGCCGCCCCTAGAAATGGACTTTTAAAAAAGATGATTTGCAGTTTGTGTTAAAGAAAAATTTCTAGATAGGAAGGTTTTTTTTTCTAAATTAGATTGTGATATTTAAAAAGTGCAGTAGGGGACACAGTGTTTTTGTTACTTCTTCCATTAAATTTAATATGCATGTACTTTAAAACTGTATAGAACAGAATCTCATAATTTCTTCCACAATATTCTTGACTTTTTTAATATGGAAATATTTATTTATTAAGTTAACAATACAAAAAATGTAGGATTATGAGTTCCTCTTCCTTAAATAATAACAAAATTATATCCACCATTTACAATATTTTACAATTTATATAAAAACACAAAGACTAGTCTCTCAGAGCTAGCTAGATAATAAAAGGAAACTCTTCTTTCCCTATAGCCAGAATGCAAAAAAGAACATTTTACTTTTGACACTGAAGCATAAAACTCATAAAAGAACAGAAAAACATTTAGTACTGAATTGCTTCAACAGGCATAAAAGAGATCTTAGGACCTTGTAGTTTTTTTTTGTTTGTTTGTTTTTGTTTTGTTTTTTTTATATAATCATCAGCTCCTCACCAATCCTGCCTGACAGCACCCAGCTATTGCAATCAATATACTATTATATTTCTTTCTCCTTATTATACTGTAGACATATATTATTTCATTTTAGCTTCAATTATTTATACACAGTAACAGCAAAATTATGAGATGACAAACTTTAATAGACTCAGCTCTTCTGAGCTATGCAATGATCTAAGATAATTCCAAAAGACTCATAATATTTGTTTTCTCATGTTTTTTCCCCTTTCGTTCTAATTCTTCTTTGCAACATGACTAATGTGGACATATGTTTAATATGATTTGCATATGTGGCCTTTACCAGATTGCATGGCATCATGGGGAGGGGAAGGGAAAAGAGGGGAGGAAATTTAAAACTAAAAATCTTTTTAAAATGTGAACATTAAAAACTAAAAATAAATATTTTTAAGAAGAAAAAAGATTTTGAGCATATGGACTATTTAAAGAAAAAATAATCCTTCCTAGTTATTTTGTTTAGAATAGTGTTTTCATTATGCAATAGTCTCCCTGTATAGGGACTCACTCCACCAATGCAGAGTAGTAGCACTAAGTGTAGCACCAAAGGTGACTATGGACATGACAGCATAGTTTTCAATCAGAAAATATAATAGACTCTCCATATAGAACACAGAAGCAAAACACTTATTCAGACATCAGAAAGGCAAATCCCAGCAACAGGAAACTGAATTTATCATAGCAACAAATAAGTTAATACACCATAACCCAGGAGGGAGCCACACCATCCTTTGAAGCCCTTTGGTGCTGATAAATATTTGCTGAGGTAGCCTATTCTAATTTTTGATGGCTTTAATTGTTAGGCATTTTTTCCCCTTATATCTGCCCTAAATATTTTTCTCTTCAACTTTCACTACTTGGTCCTAGATCTGCCACATAGATTCAAATTAAACACAAATACTCTTCCACGACAGTTCTGTCCATTATTTGATCTTCCTCTTTATCTTAGCATATTTTTTAAACTAGGTTTTTGTTTTTGTTTTTACCCCCTTGACATGTCACATTTCTTGAGAGGTACCATTGAATAAAAAGCTTATTATGATCATATAATCTTTATGTAAGTGCTATAAAGACATCTTTGTGAGCCTGACATTATAGTATATTCTTGTAATTCCTAACACTGAGAAAGCTGAAGCTGATGGATCACTCATACTTTGGAGTTCTGAGCAGCAGTGAGCTGAACTGATTAGATATCTGTACTAAATTCAGCAACAATATGAAGATTCCCTGAGACTAGACCACCAGATTGTATAAGGAGGGGCCAATCAGCCCAGGTCAGATAAAGTTTCAGTGCAGATCATCAGTGGAACTGAGCCATGGAGACCAAAGCACTTCTAGCCAAGGTGACATAGGGCAACCCAGTCTCAAAATCAAAGTAAAATAGCAGTCTTTTGATAAAATAATGCATAATATTGTAAGATTTAATTGACAGTGATTTGTTAAAGGATAGTCCATGACCTACTACATTTACCTCATTAGTCTGATACTCTAATGGATTCCATTACAAAAGATAAATTTCTCATAGCATGAAAGAGACAACAGGAAGGAAGAATATGGTTATCTCTAAGAAACAGAACAGCCCAGTGACCCAAATAAGCAGCTTTGGGTGATGGAATTTCTTTTACGATTGGAAAACTGAATGCTAAAGTTGCCACATTTAAATTTATATTTACTGACTCATCCCATTAGGAATAAGTAGCAGAGAAGATGAAGTTCACTCAGATTATATACAACTTTCCCAGTTTTGTTATTAATAGAAAATGATTTCTTTTCAAAATTCATTCTTAGGAGTTTTAAAGTAAACTAATATTTCTTCTTTTTTTAAATAATGATTTTGTTAGGGGAGTATGATGTGATTTTTCTTTATTTCTTTCATAATAATGCATTTATTCAAGAATACTATTCTGAAATGAATTATAAGATTTTAATATTTTCTTTAAACATACATCCTGGAAACAAAACATAGCAACTTCTGCCAAGTGGCATTACAGCAGGGGAAATGTGCTTGGGTTCAAAAATATGAGGAATACTCACCAATATGTGCATCTGTATTTGTGCACATTTCTATATGTGCATGTGTGTGCATATATACATAATGTGCATATATGTATATATAATGTGTGCATATATATGTATATGCAGGTAGTCATATATATGCATATATACATATACATACATACAAAGAAAGCTCATTGATGTATTATCACAGACTAAATCTGAAGGTAAAGCATTGCTCTAACCAAATGTTTGTAGAGAAGACATTGCTTTTCATACGGCTCAGATGAGCTAGGAGTCAGTCACCAACTATAAGCCTGTGAGCAAGATGGACCATAGTCTAGTCTTAGCATCTGCCTTGCTATTGAATCCAAAAGTCCTCCAGGATTAACTCTTTTCTGTGCTACTTTACCCTTATGACTTTCAGTCCTAGTTAACCATTTTTCAATGAGAATTTTTTCCAGTTCTATGCTGCTATAAACAATATTCCTATAAATATTTGAGGGCATATAATCTTTTTATTTTTGTTATGAGATTCTTAGGGTTATATTCCTAGGAATGACATGTTTATGTCAAAGGAAATGGACATTTTAGCCTTGGAAAGTCAATTTAGTCAGTCAACAATCATTTATTAAGCACATACTGTATTCCAGGCCTAATGCTTGAAGATACAAAGAAAAGCAAAACAAAACAAAACAAATTGCTCTCAATGAGTTGAGGGTCAGATGATGAAGAAAGCATGCAAAAATATGTAGAAACAAAATATATACAAGATAAAACATTTGGAAAGCATAAATTGCTTTCAAAAATTCACCAATACCTCATTAATGTAGCTCTCAAACATCTCCACCCTTTATTACCTTCATCAAATTCATGGATGTTGGGTACTAACTTCCCAGGATTGTTCTGATTTGTATATCTCATATTATTATTGATTTGAAACATTTTTCATATTATTATTAGTAGCTTGCAGATATTTTGAGAATTGTTGTTTCCTTTCCTTTGACTATATTAATTTTGGGAAATAGTTCCTCTTTGTTAGCTACATATCTTGGCTTACAAACTCTTACTTTGTCAAATACATTTGAGACAAATATCTCCTTCCCCATTACTCCCACCATTGGCTATTTTTTTCTGCTTTGTTTAGATGTATTAATTTTGTTTCTGTAATTTTTCAGTTTTTTGTAATGAAAACTTCCTAAAGGTATATGATCCATTATGCTTCTATTTTTTCATATATACTCCTTAATATTCAGGTCACATATACAGTTTGAATTTATTATGGAATATAGTGCAAAATGTTGATCTAAGCCTAATTTCTGTCAGATTACTTTGCAGTTTTCTCTGAAGTTTTCTCAAATGGGGAATTCTTTCCTAGGTAATATTCATTTTGGGATTTATAAATACTGATATTATATAAATATATTTATATATATTTATATATATATATTTATATATATATATATTTATATATATATATATATATATTTATAAATACTGATATTAAGCTCCCTTGTCCAGTCTGTTCCATTGATCTGTTTTCTGATGGAGAAGGGAAGCAGGGTCATTCTTGCAAACAGAGAACAGCTCAATTTTCTCTTTATGATGCAAGCACTTAGTAGAGTGTACAAATGGTATTACTTTCATTCCTTTAAATGAATTGACTAGCTACAGATAGAATTTTTTTACATTTTTACAGTTAAACATCTTCAATTTAGGGCTTCCAACAGTTACTTGTAATATAACCTTGGGGAAAACATAACTCTACATCTTTTCTTAATTTGTAAAGTGGGGACCTTTGACTAAACCAGTAAATTTCAAACTTTTTTGGTCTCAGGATCCTTTTACCCTCTTAAAAATTATTGAGAACTCCAAAAAGATTTTTGTTCATGTCAGTTTATATAGAGGTAGGTATGTTTGTTGGCTTAGGAAAGAACCAATTTTTAAATTTTCATTTTCAGCATTCATACCTTGGAAATTGATTAATACTACTAATTAAGATGTGATTTATGGTTTTTTAAATTAGCTAAACTTAAGAAATTTTGGAGAAAACATTAATCATGCAGATTAAATTTAAAGTGTGATATACATATTTTGAAAGGATTCTTTTGGAGAAATGGATGTTAACTATTTTTCAGCATACCCCTAGTTATATCTATTATTATTTATCAAACTAGAAATTAAAATTGATAAATTTATAAAAATTAAAATAAGTATGTTAACATAATCTTATGAAAAATACCTATTTTCCAAACAAAAAAAAGTGAAAAATTGTCAGTGTTTTGTTCATTTTTATGAATCTCTAATATCTGGCTTCAAATAAGGAAATTGCATTCTTACATGTACTTTTGCATTTAGTCTATTATGATATGATATTTTGTTTGTAGTACATGAAGAAAATCCAGTCTTATACAAATATGTATTTTAAAAAGCAAAGGGAAATTTAATACACAAGTAATATTTTAGTGTTATCATGAAAATAATTTTACCTTGTAACTCCCTACAATGGTTGTAGATTGGCAGGGGTTCTCAAACCATACCTAGAGAATTTGAACTAAATCTCCAAAGACCACTAGAAATTGAAAGGTCTATGGGTTTGTGTTAAGACACTAAAGTTTCACTATGAGGTTACTAAATGGATTGAGGATAAAAAAACCTGCTTTCTAAATTAAATGATTAATAAATTCATTATACTCTATGAAAAAACATATTGTTCTTCATTGTTAGAAGTACTGGCTCTCTTGAGCAGAGATGCTGCCTTTCCCCAAAAGCCTTCTCTAATCCCTCTATGTCTTAGTACTCTTCTGTCCTCAGATGAACTTGTGTTTGATTATGTGTGCCCATTATATCCCCAGCAGCTTGAGGGCAAACGCTGCTTCACTTGCTTGTCTTCATAGCTCCAAAGCCTAGTATGATGATTTGGATGCACTAAGCCATTAATTAATTAATTAGTCAAATTTTTCAGCATTTTAATTATTTTTAAATTGTTCATATACATAAGAAATAATCCTTCTACACAAAACTATGTAACAAGGCAACTGATTTAGCCGAAGTAACTCCCCAACTCACAGAGTACTCCTTTAAATAAGTATTTTTTTTTAAATAAAATCACAAAAAGTTACTTAAACCTTTCAAAGAATCATCTTTCCTGGAGTGCTTTCATAAAGAAGAATTTAACAACTACATTTCCCCTTGTTCAATAATTAGTATTCCTTTAGAAATGTCTAACTTAACCTGTTGGAGTTATAGGAAAATGACTAGAGTGGTATCTCAAAGTCATTTATTCATGCATCAAGCTTTTATTAAGCACCTATGAGTTACAAAACATTGTGCTAAGCATTGTGAGTACAAAGACAAATAAGAAGTACCTAATGTGAAGGAACTTATATTCTACTGCATCCACTGAAACCCAAAGTCATTTTGCTTTTCAAACTTCCTTTTGCCATATAAAGATGGGTTATCCACTATTTTCTTTATGAGATATTTCTGTAGCATTCACATTTGACTTTAAAAATAACTTTTTGAAAAAGCTTTATTTTTAATGTATTTTTAAAAATATATTATGGCAGAATATACAAATGTACTGCTATTGTTAACTGACATTTAAACTTTAAACAAGCTCCATAGCACAAAAAAGACATATCTTAAGATATATCACACAAACTTTCTACTTATGGTACCAATCTGCCTCTAGTACATCTGTATCTGTACCTGTATCAATCTAAATCTACATTTCTTTACATATTCATCTACATAAATATTTACGTCTATATCTATAAAATTACAGATAGAGTTAGCACAAGAGATAGATATGGACTAGAGAGAAAGATAAAGACAGATACCTATAGATATAGATATGGGATGGAATAGCAGAATATAAATGACTAATGCTTTGTTATTTTGGGGGCAATTAAGTAACACATTGGATAGAGTACCAGGCTCAGAATCAAGAAAACTCAAGTTCAAATCTAGTCTCAGACACTTACTAACTGTGTGATCCTGAGCAAGTCAATTAACCTTTTTTTTGCCTCAGTTTCCTCATCTATAAAATGAACTAGAGGAAATAGCAAACTGCTCTAGTATTTTTGCAAAAAAACAAAACAAAACAAAAAAGTGTCACAAAGAGTCAGATATGACTGAAAACAACTAAGCAATAAAAACAAAATTTGTTGTTGTTTTGCTCTGAATGTGACAATCAGACTAGTCTACAAATTTTGGTTTAAACAATTCACATTCATCATAAAAATGGACAGTACATGAGCAAAAGTTTGTTTTCTAGTCACACTTAGACATGTCCTTGATTGGATAAAGAAAATATTTAATCCTTCACTTTATTAAAATTAAAAAAAAACATTGGAATTTTATAAAATATCTCCAAATTCTTTAGGACATATTTGGTCCTACAGAAATCAGAGACTTCTGCACTAGTTTTCATATATTAGAAACTGAAAATCTATGTCTTTGGAAAGGATTTCTTAAAAGCTATCAACTATAGATAATATTTTATCTAATCCAGTGAATATCTTCTAAAACATATCTGACAGGTGGACATCTAACTTTTTTCTGACTCTTTCTAAAGAGCCTCTCTCACTACCTACATCTTCATTTAGACAAAAATGCAGTGAATTTTTCTCACTATATCACATTGAAAGTGCATATTGTGAGACATATCTACTTTGTAAGTATCTCCTGCCTATTGAATATTTATACTTCTGATTACTTTTCCTCAAATGTATTAGCTTGCATTTTCTGAGGTGAATTGCATTTATGATTTCTACCCATATTTTATACACCAATACCTAACTTCATACTGCAGTAGAAACTCATTGTAACATATCTCATTGCTGACAAGAATCAGTCATATTCCTGGTTACATCAAATTCCCCAAATATAACCTTCTCATAGAATCATAACCTCATGACAGTAGGGTTAGACTCTAAAATAAATGCTGGTTATATATTCTCTCAACAACAGCATTATATTTACACCATATTTTTATTTTTATTTATTTCATGAGACTCACATTGAAGTGATACCTTTGAAATGAACCTCATTTTATACCATATTCCTGATGTTCAACATAGCTTTTATTCAGATGATTTTCTATAGTATTTGTTTTCTGTTGCATTATTTTAAATTATTAGTTAAGGCTAATTAAAATTAAGCTCTTTATAAAATTTATTAATTTATTCTATAATGAGCCAGCTTACTGCAGGGAAAAGAACAATGAATTTGGAATAATAAAGATCAGAGTTCAAATATTAATTCTAATTAAGTCACTTTATTTCTCTGGACTCTCAATTTTCTTATCTGTTAGACAATATGAACTTCCAAAAGAGGGTATATCCTGGGCATTTCAACTGATGAATCCCATGAAGTCATTACATTATTTGAATTCCTACTTCATATTTTGATTAGGCTAATACCAGTTATCATGGTTTATATAAATATAATTTCAAATAGTGAAAATTTCAATATATTCAACACTTCAAAGGATTGATTTATGACATTAATTGGGATCTAGCTATAATTAGTTTAGAGAAGGGCTTTGAGTCCATATTGTATGAGCATCAGTCAAAGAATGTGTGTTCCTTTGGCATGGAGATCAGAAGACTCTAGGTTGGTGAAGTAAATAGGGAAGATGATGGATATCTTCAAGCAGCTAATGAACTATAGTGTGGAAGGGAGGTTAGATGTTCTTTTTTGCCACAAAGGGCACAACTGGAGGCAAAAATTGAAAGTTTCAGAAAGGGAAATTAAGGTTTGATATAAGGAAAAACATCTTAACAATTAAAGTTGTATAAAAGTAGAACTGGCAATGCTTGAAAAGAGATGAGTTCTCCCAACTTGGGAGTCATCAATAATATCTTAGATGACCACTAGTTGAGTATTATATAGTGAAGAAATCTCTTATTCATGGGCTGTATAAAATTGCCCCTGAGGTCCCTTCCAGCTATCAAATTCTGTGATGATGATCCCTAAGGTCCCTTTCTATGCTAGCATTAAAATGAGACATTAAGATTACAAGGAGTTATTTGGGAAAGCAAGGAATAGTTTACCTGACAGATTTGTGGAGAGGGGAAGACTTTAGGACCAAACAAGAATTAGAGAACATTATAAAATGCAAAATGGATAATTTTGATTATGTTAAATTGAAAAGCTTCTGTACAAACTAAGCCAATGTAACAAAGATCAAGAGGGAGGTGGGAAATTGGGAAATAATTTTTACAACTTGTGTCTCTGATAAAGGACTCATTTCTAAAATTTATAGAGAATTGAGCCAAATCTATGTGAATACAAGTCATTCCCCCAATTAATAAATGGTCAAAGGATATAACCAGGCAGTTTTCAGAGAAAGAAATTAAAGATAGATAGATAGATAGATAGATAGATAGATAGATAGATAGATAGATAAACATATGAAGAAATGCTCTCAATCACTATTGATTAGAGAAATGCAAATCAAAACAACTCTGAGATACCACATCTCCCCAGTCAGATTGGCTATGGTGAAAAAAACAAGAAAGTGATAAATACTGGAGAGGATGTGGACAAACTGGACCACTAATACATTGCTGGTGGAGTTGTGAACTTATCCAACCATTCTGGAGAGCAATCTGGAATTATGCCCAAAGGATTATAAATAATTTCATACCCTTTGACCCAACAATACCACTTCTAGGGTTATATCCCAAAGAGATCACAGAAGTGGGAGAAAGACCCATACGTACAAAAATATTTATAGCAGCCCTTTTTGTGGTTGCAAAGAATTGGAAACTAAAGGGGTGCCCATCAATTGGGGAATGGCTAAACAAGTTGTGGTATATTGTGCTATAAGAAACGAGGAGGTGACGGATTTCATAATTACCTGGAGAGACTTATACAAACTGATGCTGAGCGAGAAGAGTAGAATCAGAAGAAATTTGTATACAATCACAGACATACCAAATCTGTGATGACCAATTATGACAGACTGGACTCTTTTCAGCAATGCAGTGATATAAGTCAATCCCGAAAGACTCAAGAAAGAGAGAAATGCGCCATCCAGAGATATAACTAGAAAGAACTGAGCCTGAATCCTGATGGAAGCAAACTAAATGATCTTTTTCTTTTCATTGTCTGGTTTTATTTCTTCTTTACCATCTTTCATCCCACCTAGTACAATACGCCTTTGTAATTGGAATAATGTCTAATATGTATGTATTTGCAGATGCTATACTGGACTATATGCTGTCATGGGGGGAGGGGGAGGGAAGTAAAGGAAATTTGAAAATGAAGGAACTATGGAATTGAATCTTGTTAACTGAAACTAAACTAATAAATCAATTTTAAAAAAAGATTACAAGGTGTTTACCATCCAGTATGAGGCTTAAGAAAAGCATCAAAATATAAGCTCCATTTCAACAGTCCCTCCCAAAGAAGCTATGGATAATGATGCTATGCTTTGTAGAGGGAAGAACATCTTTGGGTGAGAAAAAGTTTAAATGTGATTCTGGTGTGAATTAGCTGTGATTGTTGGAGTTATACCACAAAGGAATATGTATGAGGCATTGAGAAAAAGGATGGAGAGAAAAAAATATTTTGGTTGTTTATTCATTTTACCATCAAAAGACTGAGTAGATTGTCAGAGAGTCTTAAGAAGAAATACTTCCTGAGGTGGTGCGGCCAAGATGGCATGGGAAAAGCAGAGATTTTGTAGTGGCAAGCACACCAACATCCCCAGGGTGGCTGCCAATACAGGTTCTTAGATCTGCTTTTGTAAAGGAAAGCAACTCAGAATCTGTTAACAAGCTCACTTTAATCAATCAAACATATATTACCTAGTTCAGGGGGAAAAGGTCAGCACCCCGAACTTCAGAGTATAAAGACAGATCAAACAGACAGGCTTCCAAACTGTCCAACCATTATCAATACCAAAATCACAGTTACCAGAGAGGGAAGCATCAACATCTGGGTTTTCAAAGCCAGGGGGCTCTCAACAGCTGCCCAGAGTCTCATCTGGTCAAATCACACAACACTTCTCAAAATGAGCCCCAAAGCAAAGCCTCACATCAGGGTTTATATAGCTTTCTCCTGGCTCAGAGAATGTAACAACCTTCTTGATCCACTGCCCAATCACAAAGTATCAAGGTGTGGACTTTCCTGAAAAACAAGCCTCCTGTCACAGGCTCCAGTTGCACTTAAACTAGGGGCAGGGAAGATCTTTAAATTTGCATTTCCATTACAGCTTTCCCCCCAAACCCTCCAAATACCTCTAAAAATGACTCTAAACAAATTCTAGGGCAGTAGAACTGAAAAAATGACAGAGTGAAATAAATTTCCAGCCCAAGACCACCTGGAGGACTGACAGGAAAAGTCTGTTGCACCAGTAAGAAAGAGAAGCATAATCCAACACAAAATGGGCCAGCACAGACCCAGACCCATCAAACCCGAATCAAGCCTCAAGGCACTGAATCACTGGCAGCTATGGTGCTTTCCAGACTTCTCAAGCCACAAATGCCAAAGACAACTTAGAAGGTCAATAAGAAAGGCATGTGGGCTGTATACCAAAATCAAGTCCAAATGGTTGCATGATCTAGGTATAAAGGCTGATACTGTAAGCAATCTGGGAAAGCAAGGAATAGTTTACCTGTGAGATTTATGGAGAGGGGAAGATTTTATGACCAAACAACAGTTAGAGACCAGTATAAAATGCAAAATGGATAAGTTTGATTACATTAAACTGAAAAGTTTCTGTACAAACAAAGCCAATGTAAACAAGATTAAGAGGGAAGTAGAAAATTGGGAAAGAATTTTTATAACCAGTGTCTCTGATAAAGGACTCATTTCTAAAATAAACAGAGAATTGAATCAAATCTATAAAAATACAAGTCATCCCCCAATTGATAAATGGTCAAAGGATATGAACAGGCAATTTTCAGAGGAAGAAATTAAAGATATCTATAAGCATATAAAAATGCTTTAAATCACTATTGATTAGAGAAATGCAAATCAAAACACCTCTGAGGTACCACATCTCTCCAGACAGATGGGCTAAGATGACAAAACAGGAAAATGATAAATACTGGAGAGAATGTGGGAAAAAATGGAACACTAATACATTGTTGGTGGAGTTGTGAACTAATTCAACCATTCTGAAGAGCAATCTGGAACTATGCCCAAAGGGCTATAAATAAGTGCATACCCTGTGATCCAGCAATACCACTTCTAGGGTTGTATCCCTAAGAGATCACAGAAGTGGGAAGAGGCCACATATGTACAAAAATATTTATACCAGCTCTTTTTGTGGGGGCAAAGAATAGGAAATCAAGGGGATGCCCTTCAATTTGGGAATGGCTAAAGAATTTATGGTATATGAATGTAATGGAATACTATTATGTTATAAGTAATGAGGAACAGATGGACTTCATAATAACCTGGAAAGAATTATACAAACTATGTTGAGTGAGAAGAGCAGAACCAGAAGAAATTTGTACACAATTACAGACACAACAGATGTGTGATGACCAACTTTGATAGACAGGGGTCTTCTCAGCAGTGCAAGGTTATAAGACAACTCCAAAACATTCATGATGGAAAGAGGAGTCCACATCCAGAGAAAGAACTACAGAGTTTGAATGCAGATTGAAACAAACTATCAGATCTCCTTCTTTTTCTTGTTTTGTTTTGTTTCCTCTTTCCTATTGTTCATCCCATCAGTTATAATCCTTCTTTACTAATGCTTAATGTCAAGGTATTTGCAGATCTTATATTTGATTTCATGCTGCCATGGGGGGTAAGGTGTGGTGAGGAGAAGATGGAGGAGGAGAAAATTTGAAACTCAAGGGATTGTCTAACTGAATCTTATAAACTAAAAGTAAACAAATAAATTAATTTTAAAAAAAGAACAGAAAGGTATGTGTGATCTGGGTGAGAGAGAAGCATGGTCCAGCCCCATGGTAGTGGCAGCTGCAGCTGTTTCCAGAGCTCTTGGCCTACAAATGGTGGGAGTGGGTAGGGGGATCAAGCCACTGATCACAGGGATATTGCAGGGATGTATTTGCTGATACTGAGGCAGGATTTTCTTGCTTTGCTTGTGCTTGGATCTGGGTCCAGTCCTTGATGGTGGTCCTGGGGTAAGGAGGACACCCTGTTATGTTAGAGCATGTGGTAGAGGTGGAGAAGGAATCCTCCTCACAATTCCAAGGCAGAAAAGAGTGCTTGTGGTCACTTACAGAACACAGAACAGAAGTAAGCCCCTCTCCTATGATCATACCACCTGAACTGAAAACTTGCAGGTTCCTATAAGTATCTTTGAAAAAAACCTGCACAACCCCCCCCCCCCCAAAGCTTGGGACAGTACACCCTCCAAACTAGAAGGAGAGCCGTACTTTAACAAGGTGTTAAAAATCAAGTATTTGCCTGGAAATATGAACAAACAATGGAAAAAAACTTCAGACCATGGAATCTTAATTTGGTGAAAAAGACCAAAACATGCAACAAGAATAGATGGCAACAAAGTCAAAGCTCCTACATCCAGAGCCTCCATGAAAAATATAAATTGGTCACAGGCCATGGAAAAGTTCAAAAAGGATTTTGAAAATTAAGTAAAAGAAGTAGAGGAAAAATTTGGCAGAGAAATGGAAGTGATACAAGGAAATCATGAAAAACAACTAAACAGCTCGTTAAAGGAGAACCAGAAAAAAAAACTAAAGAAAAAAAATATGTCCTGAGAGAATTGTATTTATGTCTAAGGGTAGCCATGCCTGGGTTGGGGGAAAGAGAAAAAAAATAAATGTACATGATGTGTTATATATATACATATATATATATATATATATATATATATTTTTTTTTTTTTTAAAGGAAACCAGGAAGCTGTATATAATAGATTCAGAGTTTCATATACAATCATCTTTTTATACTGTCATGGAAATGCTTGTTTATTCTATAAATTAAAAATAAAATTAATAAAAATTAAAACATTTAGTGATTTGAAATTTTATCTTATGGAGAAGATATGCTGTCATGGAAGTGACCTGAAGAGATTTCTTGAGAGGTTCTGAATGACCATTTTGAAACAATTGTGTTTCCTGAGTTTTGAGTTGGAAGTTGCAGTTAATGTAATTTTGTAATCTTTCCCATAGCTTGTACAAAGCTGAAATACCTAAATGTGTCTCTGAATTATTTGTTCCATTGTTAATAAAGTATATAATCCATAACATTGGTATCCTTGAAGCCTATGAAAGCAGGGAGGTTGAGACCATGAGAAGTGGAACAAGAACCTGGGAAAAGAAGTTTCTCCAATTTATTTATAAACTGGAGCAAGGGTTATGGGAAATTTATTGGAGAAGAGGCTTTTTAAATTATTTATAAGCTGGGGTGTTGAGTCAATTTATTAATTAATGATTAAAATTGGTTATTCTTTCTACTTTATATGAAAATGTCAGAATATGCTTTCTGATTTGTCTTAGAACTCAAGGTGAGGGTTAACAAGGAAATAAACCTGTAGCAATTAAATATAAAAGGGACCACTCCACCTAGGCTACATATCAGGCAGTGTTGACTCAAAAATCTGCTACACAAAAAACTATAATTCAAAATAAAGTGTGATAAATTTTGGAGTTATATAGTGTTAAATTCAGAAGGAGAGAGAAATTTTGAATGACAGTAGGGAATTATGCAGGGAAGGTTTTATGAAAAAGTTTCATGAAAGAGACAGCCTGTGAACTGGTCTTTGATGTATGCCAACAGCCTGAGACAGAATGGAAAGTTCTTCTAGGTAAAGGAAATTTCATGAACCAAAGAAAAGACGCTGGGGGAATTTAAATTTGTAGGAATATGCATTGAATAAAATGTTCTGGTACAGTTAAACTAGTTATACTTCTTCTGTAGCAGCAATATGAACTGTATCACTTAAGATATTCTGTGATAGTTCAGAACAAAAATCCTAAGATAACCAGCCCACTACTTCAGATGCTCATACCACATGGTGTTCTTTCCTTACTATATAATGACCTATATTTTTAGTAAATCTAAAGAAATATGACTGCTTTCATCTTTAATGGATGAATGTTCCTTATCTAAAATGGAATCTTTCCTTTTTGATTTTTTGAAATGACGAACCAATGGTCCCATCTTTACCTGTTCTTCTATAGTGAGTTTCTAAATATCACTTTTCTCCTTTCATCTCCTGAGACGTTAAGGAAACTAACATTAAAAACCCTTGTTTATATGTAGCCAGTAAATTTTCTCCCCAAAAGAAAGAAATTTGTTCCAGAAATTTAACATTTCAGCCTTTCTGCAACAAATATGAACCAAGACAAAGAACTTCATAATAAAGACATTTTTGCTATAATATCATTACAAAGTGATTTTACTATCATATTTTAACAATGAGGCAACTTACAGACTCAAAAAAGAACATTTTTATAACACCTGTGAAAGAAATTCTTTAACATTTTCATTTTTGAAGGGTAGAACTATTTGAGCTTTTAAATCTAGTGGCAGGCTCAATCTCATTAGAATAATGGAAGAATCCTATTTCCAGAATAGACCATTTTTTGGTACTAAAATGACTACATATACTATTTGTAATTGTATATTGATTATTTTAGAGAGGAAAAAACAACTAGCATGAATATTCAAGTGAACCCTCATTCACAAAATGTAGAATTACAGGTGAGAAAAATGATTATTTTCTTATTACATTAATACCCAGTTTTACATACAGGACTCAAAGATCTTCCTTTTGCTTGGTCATTCAAAGCTGCCCTTGGCCAAAAATTCACCCCACCCTGATCATGTTATCTAGGTGGAATCTTAAAGAAGCAGGGGCTGGGTAGAGAATACCTTCTTTTATATAGATTTCTAGTGGCAGAATGATCTGGAAGTGCTGACAAGATCAAAGTCTGCCAGGCCTTCATCAGAAAAAGTCCACCTCATATTATAATATTCATTCTCTCATTAATTCTTCAATCAGGACTGATATCTGTCTGTCAGGAACATCCATTTTTCTAAAAATATTTAAGGTATTCAGTATCTCCACTAGGGGTCTTTGGTTATGAGAGAGACCATTTATTTCAATTTATTGATTAGTTGCTAGGCTGACTAAAAATTGCTTATTAATTACCCAAAAACATAATTTCTTGAACTTTTCATTCATCTCACAGGGTTCCATAGAACTTAGTTTGGATAATACTACCTTTGCTGAGAAAATTGAAGCATGTACTTAGAAGCATGTACCATATAAATAAAGTTTAAATCAAATATGTATATACACTCAAACCAAGCTTAGTTTAGCAATTGTTCTCTTCCCCACCCCCCCATACATTACCTTTTCCTCACTGACATTAATCTATCCATGTGTAATTATAGGTTAAGTGTTGATTATGTGTTGAGTTTCCAAGTTCAGAGTGCCCCGAAGGATGCATAGACAATAAAGCACCAAAAGTTGACACTTTATATGGCTAAATTGCCTTCTTCACTACCTGAGGCATTTTGAAACATTGCAATTTGAATCACTGGCAACATGTTATTTTTCATTTGTTTCTTATTTCCTCTCTTAGTGACCCAAATTTAAAGAATAGTGTTGCACAGAGACAAAACTCTTTATCCTTTAGCCTACATGGGTCTACAACACAGTCCCTTGGTGATCTTATTACTCTGATTCTCAGCACTAATCCTTATATTTCAATAAATTCTCACCACTCCCTTCATCTGATTTTCCTGACCCATACTCTGCCCCTGGTGCCTAAATTTATTCCATTCCCAATCCCCTAGGTTCCATTTATAGGCCTCTTCACTTTTAAAATAACTATAATTTTAACTATGCCATGAAGCTTATCTGACTAATATAAAGTGCTGATTTTGTGTCTTGATCATGTCAAAATAATGCAAATATATATGAATACCAAGCTATAAAGCTTATCTATAAGGCAAAAACACACACACACATACACACATATTTAAAGAGTTACAGAGAGAGAGAATGCTCTGTTCTACAAAGAAGTTGTCATTTTGTTGTTAGTTTGTTATACTAAATTCTAAATTAGTCTTACAGGAATCATAACAATTGTACTTCAGGTGATCCCAGAGTTGTTATGAAGCCAAACAACTCAACTCAAACAACAGGCAAAACCACTATCCTGAGCCTTCCAAGCATTAGTTCTCATGATGAACTATGAAAATCAGTGTACCTGGTAGGTACTTAGAGATGACCTCTAAGGCAACTATGAAATATCATTTTAAGGAACCTCTTAAAATAATATCCTGATTGCAAAATCTAGTGTGCAGCTAGGGAAAATTAGAGGAGGCTAAAAGAGAGAGGAAGACATTAAATAGAGAAGGAAGAGGGGGAGTAAACAAGTTTCATGAGACCAGTTATTTTAATACATAAGGAAAGCACTACCCTCTACCAAAGTGATGCTATAGCCTAATACAGTTTGTAAATTACGATCCCATCCCATCCCATTCCATCCCATGCCACCCCACGCCACCCCATGCCATGCCACGCTCTTCTCTGCTCTACTCTACTCTACTTTACTCCTCCTATTACTACAATGTAATATTTTCATGGCTCTAAAACATTTGCTAAGTATGATGTATCATTTCCCTAAAGAAATAAAAAAAACCGTATTTAATTACATTAATAATGAGTGTATGAGACTAAATATATTACATATACCTCTTCATTTTGGGGGAGAGGGTGCTCAAGCGAAGGTTTTCACTTGTGTAGGGAAATGCTACCCTCTACCAAGGCAAATAAGCACTTTCTCAGCAGGAGAAATAATGGTATCCTCTCCCTGAAGGTCTTCAAACTCAGGATGAATAACCACTTGTCAGGTATAGTATAGTGAAAATTCATTTAGTGTATGAGTTGGAAAAGAGGACTGCTAAGGTCCCCCTTCCATCTCTCAAATTCAGTGATTCTGTCATTGCATATAAATTGCCTACAGCAATGCGAGATTTGGTTCACAAAACTAGGATAGATCTGAGTCATTATTTGAACCCATTTTTCTTACTCTGAAACTGACTCTCTCTACAATATGCCATGACTGCCTCTCACACCTGTTCAGACACCATCAAATGTACCTGCTGTAATATTAGTTTACATCTATGGCATGGTTGAGTGTTGATTAAAACAAACAAACCCCTACGATTGTTTTTTTTTAATGTCTTGTTATGTTAATAATATAGCTAATACGCTCCTTGCCATCTTTATACATTTCTAAATATTTGTCATGGTTCTTACCAGGTGGAGTAAGGATCCTCCTGAAGAAAGAGTTGTGTGAGGGTCAGCACCGTCCTTCAGTAGGCGGAGTACTGAAATATGAAAGGAAAGGAGTTAATGTAGTGTTCTATTCCACCACCTACCATTCTTACTCACCAGTTTTATTATTGTCATTAATAAACAAACCCAGAATAGTCTACGAGAAGTGAGAGGTCATTTGAAAAGACATAGAGTGAACATTTCATACCTCATGCAATCAATCAGGCAGTCAACACGCATTTATTAAGGATTACTATTCGCCAGGCACTGTGCTAAGTGCTAGAGTTAACAAAATAGAGTTAGAAACACAATCCTTTCTCTCAGGGACAATCTCTTCTAATGAAAAGAAGGAAAATTAAAAAAATTTTAAAAGAAATAACTAGGTGTATAAGATAGACACATATATATATATATATATATATCTATGTATGTATGTGTGTATAGATAGATACTGTATATTGATATACTTTATATGTAGGTATATTCTATATAAATAGATATATACTATATGTGAATAGATATAAAATAAATGTTTTATGTAACATGTTATAGGTGGCTTCTCATTACATTCTAAGAATTTGAATCACATGATATCTCAGGTGACTTTCACTTCAAAATGTACAACCCTACTGAAGTCACTTTCTGGCAAGGGGTCTAATGGGAGGTATCATTTTCTAGCTAAAAGTAAAGACTGAAGAATCAAGATGGTGGGCAAAAGAAGAAGGATATGAAACCAGGTCCTTTGGCTCTAGTTCCACTGTTTCTTCTACTGTGCTATATTATGCTCTCTATTGTCCCTTCTAAATTAAAGAGTAATCTCAAGGTAGTGGACATGACTTAACAAACTATAAAGAAGACTCTCCAGCACGGAGTGGATGACATCAAGGTAATTTTAATTGTCAACATAAGCTCAATACATCAGTGAAGTCTTATCAAAGAAGCTCAAACAGAGAAAGAAAAACTATGAAGAAAAAACAGTAAACAGACTTTCCAGATCAGCAGGGTTTAGAGAATGGATGATTTAGCCAGGTTTATAGTATGCAACATTGGAATATAAATCTCTCAGAATCCAGATTACTTTATAAGAAAATGAATTGCTTAACTGATATTAGTTGGAAGCTCTTAAGAATTTTTGGAGACAGATGACACTGATTTATATTTGCAAAGGTGCTAAACCTTTGGATTAATAGAGGAATATGTGATTTAAACAAAATCCTGGACTCTTTTTTTTTCTCCAGATATAACTTACAAAAGGATTATTACAAAATAATCCTGTCAGCATCATGCCAAAAAAGAATGATAGCAACAATAAAGTGATAAAATATAAGTCTGCAAGCTGAGATGAATTTTCATAATGCTATATGAATATGATATTTGTTTAAGATGTTCACTAAAATTTATCTCAACAATATCAGTTAGAAAGAGGTAACAAATCATACTATGTATATTCTATGTCACCGTCAAAATTTCTTAAGTACTTGTATGCATGTAACTATTTTGTCTGCATCTTTTTGGGGGGGGGGGGCTTTTTTTTGGAGGGCAACTGGGGTTAAGTAACTTGCCCAAGGTCACACGGCTAAGTTTTTTTTAATTTTTTTTTTATTTTGTGTGTGCATTAAGTGTCTGAGGCCAGATCTGAACTCAGGTCCTTCTGACTCCAGGTCCAGTGCTCTACTCACTGCGCCACCTAGCCACCCCTTTAGGGCAATTGGGGTTAAGTAACTTGCCCAAGGTCACACGGCTAGGTTTTTGTTTGTGCAGATTAAGTGTCGGAGGCCGGCTCCGAACTCAGGTCCTTCTGATTCCAGGGCCGGCGCTCTATTCACTGCGCCACCTAGCCGCCCCTCTCTCAGTCTCTTAAGAGAAAACTTCTCATGACTTTTGTAAAGAATAAGTAAATCACTTAAATTATTTCAGGTTTTTTTTTTTTTAAATGCCAAGAGGTTAATCCCTGATACATCTATTGAGTGGAAACAAATCTCTTTTGCTCAGTAGATGTGGACAAGGCCTAGATGTTCCTCAAAACAAAGACATTTCAATGAAGTTGGATAGAAAGTCTATTTTGATGAGGTGAGGGACTTTTTCACATAAGTAAATTTTATAAAAGGAGGAGCCAGTTCAGTCCCATCAGGAGATATCTAAAATCCAGTGGTAGAGTGGAAGGAATGGGGAGACCAAGAGCTAAAAGATGTTGTAGCACAGGGACAATGGGTTAAAGAAATAAGACATGACAGACAAGGAAGCAATGGAGATGAGTCATCAGCCCTATAGCCATCTCAAAGAAGACAGCTCTGCTGACATCACTCGATATACCCTCCTCATCAACAGAAGGAAATTCTAAGAAAAAAAGTTCTACTTCCCCTCCCTGGTGTCTAGCAGAACTTGTAAATACTCTCAACCCAAATATTTCTGGTAAATTTAGTTTGCCTCAATGACAAAAAGTCTTGGAGTTAGATGCAAGGAAGTTGAATCCTTGAAGTACCCTTTTTCTATTCCAGTCAGTATCAATGAATTTGACATGATTATAAGTTGCGAATATTTGGCTCCAGAGCTGTGATCAGTGGATGGTAGTCACTTGCATAATCATGGCAAGCTAACTAGAGACCCTCAACTCTTGATTTTCCTTGTCATGGTGACCAAACCCAGTGTGGTGGAGGTGATTCAATTACATGGAATCCTTCAAAATTATTTTTTTTACCTCTGGACCATTCTCTCTTGTCCAACATGAGCAGGTGTTCATCTTGTGACCATCTTATGACTACCTAGTCAGTGGAAATATTTCCTGCCTTGCCCAACCTATGACTCTGCTGATATATTGTTTTGCTTATTTTAGCCTATGCATTGTATGTCAACCAATGGAATTATTGTGTATCTTGTATAGCTGTTCTTGAATGTTTAAATATCAAAGCCTACAAAAACAGGGACCTGGAAGGAGGGGCCATCCCAGATCATGAGTAGGATCTGAGGTCTACTTCATTAAGGGGGACCATGGATTCTTTCATAAAGTACCATTGGCTCTGACCTCTGCCTCAGTTTCTCTTATTTTAGGTTGGATAAGTTTTATCCCTATAGAAAGAGATAAATGTTAACTAAAGAAGGAGACCAAACTTTGCCTAAACATGAGTATGCTATGTGACAGCTCAGAAAAATTGTGTTTGTATTCCTATATTTAAAAATTAATATGCTTTTTCTAGAGCAGCAGAGGAGTGAACAACTTGATCCAGAGGGATCATTATATTTACCTTAGGCTAAAAAAGAGTGAATTCTTATTATATATGCTATAATTTTGGTACCACACATATGCTCAATCCAACAATAACAATTATTGTTAAGTCATTTTTCAGTCATATCTGACTCTTTGTGAACCCATTTGGGGTTTTCTTGGCAAAGATACTGGAATGGTTTGCCATTTCCTTCCGCAGCTCTATTTCTAGAAGTGGAAACTGAGGGACACCCAGTTAAATGACCTGCCCAGAATCACACAAGTAGTAGGTGTCTGAGATTCATTTTGAATTCAAGTCTTTCTGACTCTAGGCCCAGCTCTTTATTCACTGTGCCACCTAGATGTTATAATAATAATAATAATTTACTCCACAATTGACAGTTGGAAATTTTCATGCAGGTTGTTTCAAGCACTAAGAGTTTAAGTGACAAGTCAAACAGACAATATGTTATGACTGATGCAGCATCTGAACCCACTTCTTCCTAACTCCAAGGAAAGCCCTCTATCTTTCATACTACATTGATTTTTATAATGCTGTTATACTCACATATTCCCTACACTCTAGAAGGTCATGAATTACAATAAAGTGAGAGGCAAAATAATATAGTGGATAGAGAGCCAGGAAAGCCTAGTTTTAAGTCCCATTTCTGAAACATTGACTTTGTGACCCTTAGTAAGTTCCTTTAGGCAAGTAACTTAACCTCTTTTCAGTATGCTTGGGAATTTGCCAAGTCTATAATTTGAAGGGAAGGTGCAGGCCTCCATTGGTAGATGGATTCTTTTTACTTAGGATTTCCTTACAGCAATAAATAAACAATAAAAATTACAAGTCGAGAACATACCCTTTATGAGAATCACTAATAGAAGCCTATATTTTTGTAAGGCTAATGCAATTTTCTCATAACATTTCTGAGTCAGGTAGTTCAAGTTATTACACTCATTTTATAGGTAAGAAAATGAGTTCCAGAAAGAAGAAATAAGTTGGTTACTACATGACAGAGTGTTACAATGGAATGCAGAAACCAGAACTCCAAGTGCTGCTGGCTGTTGTTGTGTTCATGAATTTGTTTTTCTCCATATATAAAATTGTTATAAACTGTTGTTATAGAATCATTCAATGGTAGAATTTACAGTGGACCATTCTCTCCAAAATGATTGATTGAGGAAAGAAAGAAATTTTATTTCTCTCTCTTTTGCATGTTATCAATCTATATCCATTGACACATTCAAAAATGGTCTCAAAGTGCTTGATGAATGCATTTTTAAACGTATATTGAAAGTACATTTGAGAGGCAGCATGATGTAATGCCTGGAGCACCAAATTTGGAGTCAGGGAAACTAGGATAGGAGACCTGCTAGACCTGCTAGATCCTAGGCAAGTCAATGAACCTCTCTGTGCCTCATTGTCCTGGTTTGTAAAAGAAGGGACTGAGACTAGATAATTTCTAAAATCCCTTCTAGTTCTAAATCAATAATCCCACAATACATTGGTGGACCTAAACTGGCATAGAAGCAAGAAGGTAAGGTTCGGTGTAAAAAGACAACTTGTTTTTGAATTACAGATTTTAAAGTTGCTATCCATATAAGCTCTAGTGAGTCCCTTAGTTTCATTGGTTTTCTCTTTTTTTTTTTCACCTAAAAACTGGAGTCCCTGAAATTTATATTTTCTAAGGCCTTTCACAGCTTTAAATCTAATGACCCCATGAACCTAAACTTCCATGCTCTGATACTAGGAGTCCATTTGATTTGCCACAGAGTCAAAAATTATGATGGGTAAAATAATAATAATAAAAATAATTTCTGGGGTGGCTAGGTGGCATAGTCAACAGAGCACCAGACCTGGAGTCAGGAGGACCTGATGCTTAATATTTATTTTTATTTGTTTTTATTTTTTTTTAAACAAATGCTTTATTAACTTCTGTTTTACATCATTCATTTCCACCAGATTTTGAGTTACAATCATTTTCCCCCCATTATTCCCCTACCCAACCTCCCAGAATAGTAATCCCACAAGATATCGCTTTCTCCAATCTGCTCTCTCCCATACCTTCTCCCATACCCCCATCGAATTTTCCATTAGAGGAAGGTGAGTCTTTGCATCCCAATGCCTGCACATCTTATCTCCTTATTACAAGCAAAAGAGTATTAATAATAGTATTTATATATATTTGAAACATTTAATGTTACGACCTCGAATTTCAGATCCATTTCCTTCCTCCCTTGTCACCCATTCCTTCTTGGGAGATAAGTAATTCAGTATATGTTGTACATGTCTAGCTATGCAAAACATTATCATAGTAGATATATTGTACAAGGCTGCTTATAATTCCCTCCCACTCATCCCACCCCCCACCTGGTCCATTCCCTACATGATCCTGTCCCTCTTCTATAGTGGATACTTCCAACCTCCCCTCACCCCAAGGATGCCCTCCCATCCATCATCCCTCCTCTCATCCCCCTTCCCCCTATCCTGCTGCAGGTTGAGATATCCCATTTAGTATGTATGTCATTTTCTCCCTGAACCAAATTCAATGTGAATGTGGTTTTGCCTTTTTAGCCTTCCTTATTCTCCCCCTCTTTTGCAACCACTTCCCCTTGCTTCCTCTACATGGGATAGTTTACCCTACCCTGTCTCTCCCCATCTCCTCTTGCCACTTTCCTCTCTCACCTCATAATTTCATCCCTTGAGTATTCTCCCTTCCCAACAAATTCAACCTATGCCCTCTATCCATATATAACTGTAACCATATACACACACATTCACATATGTATTCATATGATCACACACCCTTCTTCCATTATTTTCATAGTGAGAAAGATATCATCAGTCACAGTTATTGCTTGTCCATATAGGAATGTAAATAGTTCAACTTTGATAAGTTTCTTTTGATTTCTTTTCCCTGATTACCTTCTCAGGCATCTCTTCCTTCTTGTGTCTGGGTGTCAAATTTTCTATTCAATTCTGGTTTTTTCCTCAAGAATGCTTGAAAGTCCTCTATTCCACTGAATGACCATATTTTCCCCTGAAACAAAATACTCAGTTTTGCTGGGTAGGTGACCCTTGGGTTCATTCCCAGCTCTTTTGCCCTCTGGAATATCATATTCCATGCCCTTCGATCCCTCAGTGTAGAAGCTGCCAGGTCCTGGGCTATTCTGATTGTGTTTCCACAATATTGAAATTGTTTCTTCCTGGCTGCTTGTAGTATTTTCTCCTTGATCTGGGGATTCTGGAACCTGGCTATAATATTCCTGGGAGTTTTCTTTTTGGGATCTTTTTCAGGAGGTGATCGGTGGATTCTTTCAACCTCTATTTTGCCCTCTGGATCTAAAACATCAGGGCAGTTTTCCTTGAGAATTTCTTGAAGGGTGATTTCTAGGTTCTTTCTTTGATCATGGCTTTCAGGTAGTCCAATAATTTTTAAATTGTCTCTCCTGGATCTATTTTCCAGGTCAGTGGTTTTTCCCATGAGATATTTCACATTGCCTTCTAATCTTTCATTTGTTTGGATCTGCTTAACAGCATCTTGATTTCTCATAAAGTCATTGCTTCCATTTGCTCCAGTCTAACTCTGAAGGAATGAATCTCCTCAGTGAACTTTTGAGATTCTTTTTCCATCTGGCAAATTCGACTTTTTAAGGCATTCTTCTCCTCATTGCCCTTTTGGGCCTCCTTTGCCATTTGAGTTAGTCTATTTTTAAGGTGTTGTTTTCCTCAGTCAGGCTGTTGACCCTCATTTCATACTTTTCCTGCATCCTTCTCATTTCTCTTTCCAATTTTTCCTCCACTTCTCTTATTTGATTTTTAAAGTCCTTCTTAAGGTCCTCTATGGCCTGCAACCCGCTCATGTTTTCCCCTGGGGCTTTTGGAGCAGGACTTCTGACCTCACAGTCCTTTTCCCGCTCTATGCCCCCAAAATAGGAGTCTAGGGTTGCATTTTTCTGTTTCCTTTACCTTGGCATGTTGCTACTTAAGTACTTGACTTATGGGCTTGTTGGAACACTATGGCTTTAAGGCCAGATAGAGGAATTTTTGGCCCGAACGTGTCGGGGGGGCAACTTCCGTTTCTGGCAAGCTATAAACCCACCCCCGACTTCCACCTAGATCACAATCCAGATCCAGGGAGGTTAAAGCAAGAGCGATTACCCCCCAAGCCTGATCGCTGGATCTCCCTACAAATTTGCAGGCTGGGAGAGGGAGGTGCCTCTGAAAACTACCAAATGGCGTTTGTCCTCAGTGGCTTCTAGGCCCCAGGGGAGGGAGCCGACGCATTCCCCAAATACAGGTCCCAAAGTCCATAGGACACTAACCTCTTACTTTGTCCTAGGCAAGTCTATGTTGATAATTCTGGAGTCGACACAGCTCCTGGTGTTCTGGGGTTCCTCCAGCTGGCTGCTGGCCCTGCCGCCCTGGGCCTAAAACCTCTGCTCCTGCAGACCTGGGCTCGGCTCGGCTCGGCTCCTGCACTCTGCGCTCTGCGCTCTGCCCGCTGCCAGGTCCCAGACCACTGCGCTGGTCCTTCCTGCAGGGCTGCTGGGCTGTCCTCAGCGGGAGGTTAGCTTCTCTGTGTCATTCTGTGGGTGCTGGGGCTCCAGAAGTTGTTCAGAGTCCCGTTTTACATCGTTTGGGGGGAATCTGGGGGCAGAGTGGCTTGGAGGAGCTGTTTCTACTCCACCATCTAGGCTCTGCCCCCCGATGCTTAATATTTTATAGCCATGTGACCCTGAGCTAGTCTCTTAACCCCAAAAGCCCTGCCTTCCCCCCTCCAAAAAGCAATAATAATAATTTCCTCAGGCATTTGAAAAGTTTGGCAACAGATCCTACCATTCCCCCTTTAATTTAAAAAACATAATTTGTTTTTAAAAGGAATCATTTGATCTAATACCAAAGCATTGTATTTTTGATGAATAATTCTTTGATTCTTCTCAAACATCAGTTTGCATATTTATTATATAAAATGATGTAAAAATATTTAAATATAGCATATAATAAAATTAAATAAAATGTCCTAGTTCTCTGGGATTTCTTAAACTCTACCAGAGGGAGGAAAAATCCCAGTTAGATTCTGAGTCTGAAGGTCCTGAACCAACAATGCCAAAACCTGCACTAAATCATCAGTTCTCTGACTATCACAATGGCAGACCTAAAATGACCATTTTATTACATCATAAATTCAATGGCAGCATCCTTCTTCAGGCCTTGATATAAAAATAGTAAATCTGTACACTACTCAATAAAAATGCATGTCCCATTTTTTCATTCCCTTTGCTAAGTCCCATGCCCAATTATTTTATATGACTTTAAAAATGCTGTGAAGCCTGGTAGATCAAAGTTTGAAAACTAACTTTAATTAATACCCAAAGGAAACCAAATTTACAGAGGGGAACATTGAGGCAGGGAACTCAGATTATTAATCAATTCTTTTTAATATAGCTTGAGAAACTAAAAATCACAGAAGACAAAGGAAAAATAATAAATTTAGTTGACTGAATTAGATGAATGGAAGATATTTTACAAACCTTATGGAAAAATTAAAAATTCAATTATTATTAATATATATATTTTATTTAGAGCATATTCTCATAACATTATACAAGGGAATGGTACCCCAGTGGGATATTAGCAAAAGCTAAAGATATCTGCAAAGACCAAAAGAGAGAGACATTGAAATGTAAAGGGAAAAGCCTTTAGGAGCAAAATCGGCTTCCCACACCCTAAAATTTAGGAGTGAGATTTGAATATTTTAATTTTCTATGAAGAGACCAGCAAGACAATGAAACCACATCTAGGGCAAAAACTTTTGTCATCCATTCATTTACATATGATTTCCAAAGGAATAAAGGAGGTGAAAAAGACTGAAATGAAATGAATCACCATAAGACAGCATTTGCTAAAGTTGAAGGCAAGCCTTCTCTCATCTACTTCCAACAACCTCACAGTCAGGCTTTGAGTTAAGGCTCTGAGGATGCTGAGGAAAGAAACTTCTGTCAACTGATCTCAAGCTAAGGTCCCTTGCCCAAGTAGAATGAGCAATGTAGCAACGTAGCTAAAGACTAGCATGGTACTCCAAACCCAGCCATTGGCTGAATGAGGAAAAATTCTGTACTACTACCATACATTGAAAATCAAGGTCAGGGCACCAGGAGGGGACCCATCTTGAAAAGCTGCTATATCCTGAGAACTGCAGCTGCTGAGCAACTTGCCAGACCAAGTATGGCAGTAACTTCCTAGGAACAGAATGCCCTGCCTGGTCCTATTGAGCATCCACTGCCCAGTGGCGGAATAGCCTGCCTAGCTCCATCCAAGTAGGCACTGGTGAGGAAATTCAAATGGAGTTATCAATAAGAAGTCCATTATCTCAAGTATCAATTAAAGCCACTTTAGGAGATGAAGAGATTAATGTAGGCTGGTCAATGAAATTCCCAATCTAACAGGGGCCCCTCTGCCCTGGGGTGAAAAACATAATAGATAAAGCCAGAAACTCCCAGGTCACCTCATCTCCCTGCCCACTGCAGGTTTAACTCTATAAGAACCCCTAACCTCTCCTAAAGTGGGCATCTTCCTTAAGTGAGGTCATCCCTCTTAAGCTGGGGTCTCTCTTGATGGGCATTACCCTTAAGGACCCAACTCCATTAAGCCCCCTCTCTCAGGGGGCTGCCATCCCTATTTAGCTGGGGTTTCCCATAAGCTGCATCTTCCTTCAGGGGCAAAGTTAGCCTGCTTGGTGTGTTGTGTTATCCCCAGTAAACACCTATACTTGATTTGGAGACAGCCTGAGCAAATTCTTTCAGGACAACCATGTACCCCAACATTCTGGGGTGTCCCTGCCCCTCATCTCTGGTACCACTGCCCAGTGGACAACCATGGTCTACTGTCAGATTACTCTAGCAGCACCTCCCCAATAACATAATGGGCTACCAAGTCTCATACAGCAGTCACATATCCCACTGGAACAAATATCCTACTCAGGGCTGATTGTTAGCTATCCCATTTAATCCAGCAGTAACAAAACCTGGTGAGGATCCAGCACAATCAGAGAATGACCTACTCAGCAAAATCTGGCAACATATTTGCTGGTCGAGCTGAGATACCTTACACTTGGAGAAGAAAGCCCAATTTCTCTGCTGGTCCAGTGAGATGTGTTACATTGGCATGAACTATCTCACCTGACAAGAAAAGTAATTCATAGAGAACATTATGAGAACCCTCTAGAAAAAGAAAGAACATTTTGTAATGTGATATGGGATCTGGGAGCCCCCTTGAGCTCTCCTAGAGTCATTGAGGTGCAAGCTTCTGGGAACCTCCCTTGGACACTTGATTAAATCATCCCATTTGATGAGGCAATAAGCCTTACATTGTGGCTGAGCCCAAGCCTCTTTACTAGACTTCCCACCCTCTGTTACAAGACTTCCCACCAATCAAAATATCAATCCACCCTTGAACTGGCCTAGCTCACCATTGTCTGTAGTCTCCAGCTACTTCCCAAGCTTAATCCACCTCATTAATTCGTCCTGAAGACCCTCCCCAAACTCCTCCCCTAGACCATCCCTAGATTCCTCCCACAACCTTCTGTATTTAAGACCCTGTCTTGTCTTCAGGTTTGTGAGAGTGCCACAGAATGCTATAGAATAGAGAGAGTGCTGTGAGTGCCATAGAATTTTCTAGCACAGACTTTGTGTCTAATGCAAGTGAACTTTTAATAAATTTTACTTTTCTTTGGCTGAAAAGACTTGATTTGAATTCATTTTGCAGGACCAGGTGTGTTGTTATTTTCGGGTCTCCAGAGCAACCCTAATCCTCTCCCTCTGAGTGGGTAACCTCTTCTTTGAGGTCCTACAGTTCCATAGTTATAAGTTTCCTAGTCTACAAGTATTACCTACATATGTATATAACTACCATTCTATTTTAAATTTGAACCCAGTCTTTCCTCCTTCTGTACTCTGGGTATATTTGCTGGAAAGAACACCCTTATTATTGGGGGAAATGATTTCTAACTACTGTGCCTGCTATGTCTTTTATGAACAAATACCTTTGCTAAAAATATTAAGTTTACTAATGTCCACAGGATTTTACTGAGCCATTCTTTAACCTGAGAATGAAAAACATTAGGCCAGAGACCAAGTGCCAGCAATCAGGTAACTGTTTAATAAATTAGTTTCATTATGAGCAAAAGATTTGAAAATAAGGAATTCTCCAGATAATAATTCCACCTTGCTGAAGTCAAGACAGAGAGTTTATGCATAAATTATAAGTGGGAAAAGAGGAGGGAACAGGACTGATGAGGTGAAGGCTCTGGGATCCCCCTTGAGCTCTCCTTGATTCTTTGAAGTACAGGATCTGGGAACTCCCCCTTGAACTCTGATTAAATCATATGAGGCATTTGCATGAGGCCATAAGACTTACATTTTAGCTTGGCCCAAACCTCTGTTAGTAGACTTCCCACCCTTAATCCACCCTTGAACTGGCCTGGCCCACCATTGTCTGTCAGCTCTAGGTGGCCTCCAGCAATTTCCCACCCTTAATCCATCATTGACCTCATCTGACTCTTGAACACCCTCCCCCAACTCCTCTTCTAGACCACCACTAGATTCCTCCCACAACTTTTCTGTATATAAGATTCCATCTTCCCTCCATGTGTGAAAGCACCATAGAATGACCTAGCACAGGCTTATTCTGTGTCCAATACAAGCAAACTTATACTAAATTTTAGTTTTCTCTGGCTGAGAAGACTTGAGTCAAATTTATTTGGTAGCACCTGGTGTGTTGGTATTTTGGGGTCTCCAGAGCAACCCTAACCCTCTTTATGGGTGGCCTTTTCAGGACCAGAATGGTTTTGTTGAAGTTTGGGGGTGCTGGGAACCCCAAAATAAGGATGCAAGGATTAATTAAACTTTTGTTTCCATGGAAATCATATACTACACGATTTACAAAACCTAAGGTGTCATACAAGTCAGAAAGCCTCTCACTTTTTGGTTACAGCTAATGGAGGAAATAAATTGATTGTAGAAGAAAGTAGTGGGGATATTAACTAAGCATTACACTCATCGGGATGTAGATGCCTATTAATCAGCACACCAGAGATCAGACATTCCCTTCTATGTTTTCTGAGAATGCCTTTTTTCTGTGTCAACAAATGCAAAGCCAGGTGAAGCTCCATTAAGGATGAGGCTCATTAAACCAAGACTCAATCTTGAATAATGGGACTTTTCTTATGTTAATGGTAGAAGGTAACACAGATATCCTGGGTTGTATTTTCAGTTGACATTATGACAGCTCTCTTAGCAATTGAGAAAATTCCTTTATCATGCTATGGTTAACTACATATGGAGATCATAGATCTGAATGATGCAGACATCCTGAGTTAGGACTGTTCTAAAAGGTATAAAAATGTAAACGGTGGCAGAGTTTAGGTTTTTTCAGATAGGCTGAAACTTTGCAGTACCCAGACAATGGGGAATCAGGGGAGGGATTTGCATTAATAACAATGAAATGAAAGATTGTATTTTCACAATGTAGAGGTGCATCTTTTCTTATGGGTTACCCATTCTAAGAATGTTAAATAAAACTTAAGTTCTTCCTGAATTTACTAATAGCCATGTGGAGTTCATGGCAAGAAGATTGTTTCTTAGAGTGGCATACTGTTCCTGCTGGAATGAATTCAACCCAAGCTTTCTTTTAGCAAAAAACAAACAAGGTTTATTAAAAATCTACCATATTGGTCAGACTCTGAAGGAATCTTAGCATTGGGTAGATTCATATGGAACTTGAGCACTTGTAATGCTAATTTATAAGTGGGCCAGATTGAATCTGAGTCCCTTAATAGAGGCCAAAACAAATCATATATACAGAAAGACTGTGGGAGGGATGTAAGATTGGCCAAGTAGTCTGGGGTGATTGAAGGAAGGATCTAGGGAGAATCTTGGAGGCCAGGAAGAAAGAGAATGAGGTTTAGATAGGATCAACGGTGCCAGAGAAATCTAGAGGTAATAGACAATGAAGGCCTGGGCTAGGTTAAGGGTGACATATGTAGAAATAATGAAAAGCTAGTTGAGGGGATTATAACCTCAGGTGCACAACAGATCAAGTGGGAAATTCAAGGAGAATTCAAGGTTTTCAAGGGTTTCCAGAGTCTATACTACATCATTTTCCCATGACAAACTCACAAAATGGAAGACAATTCAACATTTCTGGAGTCCTGTGGGAACAATATTGCTTATTATTAGGTGTCTTTTCTTGGTGGGTCACAGGAGCAGAATTCTGTGAAGGAAACAGGTACTACAATATTTGATTCAATTTACTTCAGGTAATCAGGCAGAAGGATGCCAGTGAGTGCGGTACATTCTCTCTTTGCACCCTTTGTGAAGAGTCTTCAGAATGAGGAGAAGGGAGAGAAACTATCTCAAAACCAGAGACAGACCTTTGTAAGACTTGACAGATCTGAGTCCTGAATTTCCTAGGAAATTACACAACCTAGAATCCTTCCCCCCCTTCCCTTGCTGTCAATCAGTCTTAAGCCCTTCAGGAATTTTAGAAATTTCTTAGAGCATTTTCCCCTTCACTTTGGAATTTGCCAAATAAAGATAGGTACATTTGGATTGGTTATCCCTTATTTCATTGTTCTTTGTAAACCTGCCTCCCAGCCACTGACAGATAATGGTCTGCTTCTTTGTTCTTTATCATTGGAGGAGATTTCGAGCTTAGAATGTAAGCCTGCCTGCCAGCCAATGGGAGAAGGGACAGCTGTGGGAGGGGGCTTGAATGCTATAGAGTAGATTTTTATCCCATGTTCTGTAACTTGCCGCATTCTGTTGGTTCCTACTTGTGGAAGGAATGCACTCTTCTCCTGAGAATTGAATAAATCTTCCTGTTCCTTCCTCAAGACACCTCTGACTTTTAAATTTTCGGGGGAGGGTAAGAGAATTGTTGGGTACCTATACAAGTCTGATCAGTTCAAAATGCGTTATGAGCTATCTCATGAGAGGTAATTCAGAAAATTCTAATTTATTAGTATATTCAGTAACATATCATATTTATTACTATAAAAATCAGAATTCCTCCACACTGGTTTATTATTTAGTGGAATCACTCTGGTGGGGACTTATGAGTTAAGCATTTAGGAAGGCATTTATCTCTTGGATTTACCCTCCCCTCTCTTAGACATTAGAAATAGAAATAGTCCAAACTATGTAAAAGGGGACTCTGAACAACTTCTGGAGCCCCAGCACCCACAGAACAACACAGAGAAGTTAAGCTCCCACTGAGGACAGCCCAGCAGTCCTGCAGGAAGGACCAGTGCAGCAGTCTGGGAGCCGGCAGCTCGCAGCGGCAGCTCGCAGTGTGCAGAGTCGGGGGAGCTGATCTGAGCTGAGCCCAGGTCCCCATGAGCCGAGGTTTTAGCCCCAGGGGCACAGGGCCAGCAGCCAGCTGGAGAGACCCCAGAACACCAGCAGCTGTGGCAATTCCAGAATTATCAACATAGACATGCCTAGGACAAAGTGAGAGGTTAGTGCCCTATGGACTTTGGGACCAGTATTTGGGGAATGTGTCGGCTTCCTCCTCTGGGGGCTAGAAGCCACTGAGGAGACACTCCATTTTGTAGTTTTCAGAGGCAGCTCCAGCTCCTGGCCTGCTGAACCATAGGGAGATCCAGCGATCAATCGGGGGGGGGGGGTAATCACTCCTGCTTTAACCTCCCTGGATCTGGATTGTGATCTGGGGGGGAGGTCGTGGGTGGGTTTACAGCTTGCCAGAAATGGAAGTTGCCCTCCCACACGTTCAGGACGAAAATTCCGCTGTGCTGGCAGAGCCATAGTATGGCAAGAAGCCCAAAAGTCAATTAATTAAGTGGCAACATGCCAAGGCAAAGGAAACACAAAAATGCAACCCTAGACTCCTATTTTGGGGGCATAGAGCAGGAAAAGGACTGTGAGGTCAGAAATCCTGCTCCAAAAGCCCCAGGGGAAAACATGAGTGGGTTGCAGGCCATAGAGGACCTTAAGAAGAACTTTAAAAATCAAATAAGAGAAGTGGAGGAAAAATTAGAAAGAGAAATGAGAAGGATGCAGGAAAAGTATGAAATGAGGGTCAACAGCCTGACTGAGGAAAACAACACCTTAAAAAATAGACTAACTCAAATGGCAAAGGAGGCCCAAAAGGGCAATGAGGAGAAGAATGCCTTAAAAAGTCGAATTTGCCAGATGGAAAAAGAATCTCAAAAGTTCACTGAGGAGATTCATTCCTTCAGAGTTAGACTGGAGCAAATGGAAGCTAATGACTTTATGAGAAATCAAGATGCTGTTAAGCAGATCCAAACAAACAAAAGAATAGAAGGCCATGTGACATATCTCATGGGAAAAACCATTGATCCGGAAAATAGATCCAGGAGAAACAATTTAAAAATTATTGGACTACCTGAAAGCCATGATCAAACAAAGAACCTAGAAATCATCCTTCAAGAAATGCTCAAGGAAAATTGCCCTGATATGTTAAACCCAGAGGGGGAAATAGAGGTTGAAAGAATCCACCAATCGTCTCCTAAAAAAGATCCTAAAAAGAAAACTCCTAGGAAAATTATACCCAGGTTCCAGAACTCCCAGATCAAGCAGAAAATACTATAAGCAGCCAGGAAGAAACAATTTCAATATTGTGGAAACGCAATCAGAATAGCACAGGGCCTGGCAGCTTCTACACTGAGGGACTGAAGGACATGCAATATGATATACCACAGGGCAAAGGACCTGGGATTAAAACCAAGAATCACATACCCAGCAAACCTGAGTGTTTTGTTTGAGGGGAAAACGTGGTCATTCAGTGGAATAGAGGACTTTCTAGCATTCTTGAGGAAAAAACCAGAGTTGAATAGAAAATTTGACATACAGACACAAGAAGCAAGAGATACTTGAGAAGGTAAACAGGGAAAAGAAATCAAAAGGAACTCATCAAAGTTGAACTATTTACGTTCCTACATGGAAAAACAATAACTCTGACTGATGAAACCTTTCTCAGTATGAAAATAATTGTAGAAGGTTATATGGTCATATGAATACATATGTGAACGTGTGTATATATGTTTACAGGTAAACATGGATAGAGGGCACAGAATGAATTTGGTGGGAAGGGATGATACTTAAGGGGTGAAGTTAAGAGGTGAGAGAAGAATGTGTCAAGAGGAGATGGGGAGAGACAGGGTGGGATAAACTACTCATGTAGAAGAGGCAAGGGGAAGTGTTTGCAGGGGAGGGGAAGAACAGGAAGGCAAAAGGCAAAACCATACTCTCATTGAATTTGGCTCAGGGAGAGAATGACATACTTACTAAATGGGATATCTCACCCTGCAGGAGAGTAGGGGGTAGGGGGATGAGAGGGGGGATGATGAAGGGGAGGGCATTCTGGGGGGATAGGAGGTTGGCAGTACCCACTATCAAAGAGGGACAGGATCAAAGTAGGGAATGGACCAGGTTGGGGGTGGGATGGGTGGGAGGGAAATATAAGCAGTCTTTTACAATATATCTACTATGGTAACGTTTTACATAGCTATACATGTACATCACATACTGAATTGCTTATTTTCCCAGAGGGAGTGGGTGACAAGGGAGGAAGGGAATGGATCTGAAATTCGAAGTTTTAAAATTAAATGTTCCAAATATATATAAATACTATTTTAATACTATTTTGCATGTAATTGGGAGATAAGATGTGCAGGCATTGGGGTACAGAGATTCACCTTGCCCTAATGGTAAAGTCGAAGGGGGTATGGGAGAAGATATGGGAGACAGCAAATTGGATGAGGGGATATCTTGTGGGACTTCTATTCTGGGGTGGTGGGCAGGGGAAAATGGGGAAAAAAGAAACAAATAGATATTTATTATTCCCTCTTAAACCCATTCACAAAGAAAGTAAATTTCCAGAACTACCAGCCATCATCCCACATCTGATTCTTCTGTATTGATGCTTTCTCTTTCACCTCATTTGAATAAAATCATTACTCTTTTTCGCTGTTCCTAAAATGTCTTACATTTTAAATTCAATTCATGCTCAGGTTTACTTCAATATTTCTTATGAGCTACCCAGTTTTTAATAAGAGTTTTAGATATACATTTTGCATTTTATTTATTTAAAAAGTAAAGAGTTTATCTTCATGAATGCCTTATAATGAGTCTTTGGTATGTGCCTTATATTTCTCTTGACTTATAGGTCAAGTCTTCTATTACTTTGGGGTTATTTTTAGGTCTTCAAAGTCTAAGAGTTTATCAAATATCTATTTTGTTGTTGTTGTTGTTGTTGTTGTTGTTGAGCATAACACAACTTTGCAGGGTATGATATTTTCAGTCACAGCCCCAGTTCTTTTGCTCTTCAATATGTTGTGTTCTAAGACCTGCTGTCCTTTAATGCCTCTGTTGCTAGGTCTTGTGTAATTTTAATTGTGGCACCATCATCTTTAAGTTGTTTCAATCTTGATTAGTTTAATATTTTATCCTTGAGCTGTGGGTTTTGGAAGTTGACTGTGATATTCCTATGAGTTTTCCTCATAGGATCTTTTTAAAATGGTCATTGATGAGTTTTTTTTCCTATTTCTACTCCACCCCAACCCCCCCCACCCTCCGCCGCCGCCTTATTCTAAGACTTCAGGACAATTTTATTTAATTATTTCTTAAGTTATTTTATCAAATTTTTTTTGTCATAAGTTTCAATTAGTCCAATTATTTTCACATTTTCTCTTATTCATCTATTCTCCAAATCTGTTGTTTTTCTTATAAGATGCTTCACTTTCTCTTCTATTATATTCATTATTCATATTTTCTTCAATTATTTTTTGATCTCTTATAATTTCACTGGCTTCATATGGCCCAATTCTAATTTTCAAGGTTTCATTTTATTCCTTAAGACTCTGGATCTCCTTTTCTAATTGGTTTACTTTCCTTTCATACCCTTCTTGTTTTTCTTGGATGATTCTTACTTTCTTTTTTAAAATTTTTCCTCCATCTCTGTCATTTGATTTTTAAAGTCTTTTTTAAAGATCTTCTATGAATTCATTTTTGGTAGGTGAACATTCAGATTTAATCTTTGGGGGTTTCTTTACTCTAATATCATCGTCTGATGAGCCCCAGTCATCTCTATTCCATAATAGTTTTTTATGGTTGGATTCTTTCTCCTTTGCCTGTGCATTTTTTGTAGTAACAACTTAATTTTTTACTCACCTCTATCCCTGGGGTATGGGAAATGATGCCTCTTCCCCCAGATTTTCAGTTCTCCCCTTTAGTCTAGAACCAAAGTCAAACCTCCAATATCCTCTAAGTGCCTACAGCCAGGGATTTCTGCCCCACTGCTACTGCACTCACCCTGTGTGTGTGTGTGATGATTCCTTCTTGCCCCCACCACTCTTCACAGCTCAGCTGGGTCTGGAGTTTGTTGTCAACAGAGGTCCCCTTAATCTTTTCAGGCTCAGAAACCCAACTCTCCTCACTATGCCCAGGTAAAAGTTCAGTGCCTGAGGCCAAAGCAGCCTCTCAAACCAAGTAATCTCAGGACTTGACACATTTTGTTTAAGAGTCTTTCTGCTTGTTGTTAAAACAAAACCTAGCCTGGAGATATCTCTTCACAGGGAACAAATCTCATTCTGGGATATTTTTCTTCTGATCTACTCCTTCTGTTCCAGGCTGACCCTGGTTGTGCCCCAATCTTATTTATCTCCACCCACATTTAGTTTGCCCTAAGGCACTATATTTTAATTCTTTTGTGGGAAAAAATCTTGAGAGTTTGGAATTTTCTGACCTATTCCACCATCTTCCTAAAATCCTCTCCCTTATCACTTCTTTATGAAAACCTGAGTCAAGTTTTTTTTTCTTATGAATTAACAGTCATCTGACTCTTTTGTCCTACAGAAAGCAAATTTTCAGAAATCTCACATTTGAAATGTAAACCAGGGGGCGGAGCCAAGATGGTGGAGTAGAAACAAGATTTCTGCTCAGCTCCCACTTCCACCACCTAAAATTCATGTTAAAAAAATGACTCTAAACAAACTTTGGAGCTACAGAGCCCACAAAATGACACAAAGAATCCAACCTCCCACTGAAGTCAGTCCAGCCGGCTGTCAAGACAGGGCTAGCACTGTGCTCTGGGAGCCAAGTCCAGCCCAGTGTAAGCTTGAGGTTCAGCCTCAGGGGGGCCACAACTAGCAGCCAACTGGAGTGACTTCAGATGATCAGCAGCTGTGGCAGTCTCCAGAATTTTCAAACCATCCATGCAAAGGACAAAGTCAGAGGTCACTGCAGTGTGGAGTTTGGGGACCAGGATTATGGGAGTGCGGTCTGGCCTTTTCCCCTCAGAGGGAGAAGTGCCTAAGGTGCCACAGGTCTGCAGCCACAATCCTGTGGCTACTTCAGAGCTGCTGTCCTGCAGATTGTAGGGAGACCAAGTGACCTATCTGTGGGGTAATTGCTGTTGCTTTAACCTGCTTGGATCTGGATAACTGTCTAGGGTGGAGGTCCTGGGGTGCGTGATCAGTTTGCCAGAGCAAGTGGAGGCTTCAGAGAGATTACCCAACTAATAGCTCCAGCAGCTGAGAAAACCCCAGTGATTTGGGACAAAGCTCTCCTCTCTGGAAGCAGAGATCTACTATGGCAAAAAGCTCAAAAGTCAAGTAATTGAGTGGCAACATGAGTAAGCAAAGGAAGCAAAGCAAGCACAGCAATCCAACTTTACACTCTTATTTTGGAGAAAAAAAAAGGATCAAAGCATGGAACTGGAGGAAGACAGTGAAGTCAGAATTCCTATACCAAAAGCTTCCAAGAAAAATATGGGCTGGTTACAGGCCATAGAGGAGCTTAAAAAGGATTGTGAAAACCAAATGAGAGAAGTGGATGAAAAACTGGGAAGAGAAATGAGAATGATGCAAGAAAACTATGAAATGAGAGTCAACAACCTGACTGAAGAAAATAGCACCTTAAAAAATAGACTACCTCAAATGGCAAAAGAGGCTCAAAGAGCCAGTGAGGAGAAGAATGCCTTAAGGAGCTGAATTTGCCAGATGGAAAAAGTATCTCAAAAGCCCACTGAAGAGAATCATTCCTTCAGAATTAGACTGGATCAAATGGAAACTACTGACTTCATCAAAAATCAAGATACTAATTTTTTTTTTACTTTTTGGAGGGAAATTGGGGTTAAGTGATTTGCCCACTGTCACATGACTATTTTTTGTGTTAAGTGTCTGAGGCCAGATTTGAACTCAGGTACTCCTGACTCCAGGGCCAGTGTTCTATTCACTGTGCCACCTAGCCATCCCTAAAAATCAAGGTAAAAGGCAATGTGAAATATATCATTGGAAAATCTACTGACCTGGGCCATGATCTAAAAAGAACCTAGCAATCATCATCCAAGAAATTCTCAAGGAAAATTGACCTCATGTTTTAGAACCAGAGGGCAAAATAGAGGTTGAAAGAATCCACAAATCACCTCCTGAAAAAGATCCCCAAAATAAAACTCCTTGGAATATTATAGCCAGGTTCTGAAATTCCCAGATCAAGGAGAAAATATTACAAGAAGCCAGGAAGAAACAATTTGAATATTCTGGAAACACAATCAGGATAACACAGGATCTGGCAGCTTCTACATTGAATGATTGAATGGTTTTGAATATGATATTCCAGAGGTCAGAGGAGCTGGGATTAAAACCAAGAATTACCTACCCAGCAAAACTGAATATATGTTTCAGGGGAAAATATGGCCATTCAATTGAATAGAGGACTTTCAAGCATTCATGATGAAAAAACCAGAGGTGAATAGAAAATTTGACATACAAGAAGCAAGAAAAGCATGAGAAGGTAAGTAGGGAAAAGAAATCATAAGGAACTTATCAAAGTCAAACTATTTAATTTTTTTGTCTTGTTTTTTTGCTTTTTGGAAGGCAATTAAAATTAAGTGACTTGCCCAAGGTCACATGGTTTGTTTTTCTGTTAAGTGTCTGAGGCTGGATTTGAACTCAAGTCCTCTTGACTCTAGGGCTGGTGCTCTATTCACTGTGCCACCTAACTGCCCCAACTATTTACATTCTTACATGGAAAAATGATAATTGTAACTTATTTAACTTTTCTCAATATGATAATAGTTGAAGGGAATAGAAATGTATGTACACATATATACATATATATATATATACATATATATGTCTATATAGGAGGGTTTATGGTTGTATGAATATATATGTATATATGTATGTGTGTGTGTGTGTGTGTGTGTGTGTGTGTGTGTGTGTGTACAGCTATACATAGACAGGGCACAGGACCAATTGAATAGGAAGGGATGATACTGACAAGGTGAAATTAAGAGGTAAGAGGAATATAAAGAGAGGAGATGGGAGAGAATGAATGGGGTCAATTATCTCCTATAGAAGAGGGAAGGGAAAACCATTACAATAGAGGGGAAGAACAGGAAGGCAAAAGGGAAAGAGTCAACCTTATTCTCATTGAATTTGGCTTAGGGACAGATTGACATACATATTAAATAAGGTATCTCACCCTACAGGAGAGTAGAGGGGAAGGGGATGAGAGGGGGGATGATTGAAGGGCGGTAAGGCTGGGGGAGGGAAGTTGGAAGCACACCCTTTTGAAAAGTAACAGGATCAAAGTAGAGAACAGAACAAGTGGGGCGTGGGATACATTAGAGGAAAATATAGTCAGTCTTTCACAATATATCCACTACAGAAATGTTTTGCATAGCTACACATATACAACCTATATTGAATTGTTTATCTTCCCAGTAAGGGTGGTGACTAGGGAGGAAGGGAAAGAATCTGGAATAAAAGTTTTAAAATCAAATGTTTAAATATATATATATATATATATATATATATATATATATATATATATATATATATATATATATATATATATATATATATAATTTTACATGCAACTGGGAAATGAAATATACAGGCACTTGGGCATAGAGATCCACCATGCCCTACTGGAAAGTTGGAGGAGGGACTGGGGAAGATATAGGAGAGATATATGGGGGAGGGGGTATTCAGTGGGATCACTGTTTTGGGGTGGAAATGAATGATGTAAAGTAAAAAAATAAATAAAATTTAATTAAAAAAAGAAACGTAAGCCACAATTCTTACACAATTCACAAGTGATATTAGGACATTTATACTAAATTAAGACCTGTTATATTGCAAGCAGTCCTTGATATTAGGTTGCTTCCTTTCTACATTTTATGAAAAAATCAGAGCTGATTTTATTTTCAAAAGAACTATAACTATTACGATGACTCTGCGATTCATTCTGGTCTATCCTGGAATAGGGCTAAGGACAGATTTCAACAGCAGGCGAGATTGAATACATTTCAGCTGAGGGACTTCTGCTCAAGAAAGGGTCAAAAGCATCAAAAGAACAGATACCATAATCAATAACAGAAGAATAAATTGGCTAAAGAGAGGGGGAAAGCATAATGCAAAGTCAAGGTCAAAAAGGAGGGTTGCTGCAAAGATAAAAAACAAAACAAAACAAAAATATAGGCCATGGGTCCAATGGTTTGGGGTCAGAATACATGGTTTAATACTCAGATAATCAGAATTATATGAAAGTTTTATAAATATTTTCTCCTTCTTGCATTCAGTTTTTATGGATATGTTTTTTTCTTTTTTTTTCTGTCCAAATCTATGAGCTTAGCTCCATCCTACAGTTCCATGTAAGTTAGTAGGCTATCTGTCATTATTACTACTAAAATAACCAGCAACAGGATTTAATAATAGTATTCAGATATTTAATGAGCTATTATACTGGATGTGGCTTGTCTATATACTTCCAAACAGCAGAACTATTAGTAACTAGTAGTTACTAGTAGAACTAGGAGTAACTAGTAGTTGCAGGTGAATGGATATTAATTAATATAAAGATAATTAATTTAATATAAATTAAATTTATATAAACATTAATTTCATATATATTTAACACAAAAATATTAATTTAGTAGAAAGAAGAACTTTCCAATAATTAGTAGCATCTAAAAATGGAATGATTAGCATTATTGGGCAGTGAAGTGCTCACCAAAATAAATGCTGAGGAATAACCATTTTGACCATCTTTCAAGTAAATTGTAGATAGATATATCATAGATTGTAGATGAAAGTTAAGTATCCATTGAAAACAACAACAACAACAAAACAGCCAACACTAGAACAGGAGGAAAAACTTAGCTGACAAAAGAAACCTTGGAAATTATAATAAAGGGAAAGAATATAAAAGAGTGGGTAATGATGGCAAAGAAACAAAGATCAATTACACTACAAGATCAGGTTCAGGTTTTGGACACACAACTGAACTGTACCACTTTTTCCCATAACTTCTTGAAAAAAGTTTATCTCCAAATTTTGAGTTGGTGGGATCTCAGAGAACACATTAACTAGCCTTCCTTATTTTAAAGAACAGGAAACTGATATCCAGAAATACCAACAATGGAAGATCACTTGAGTTCCCCAATTCCTACCAGGAGGCAAACTAAAATTTGATAAAGAGTGAATTTCTAGAGTCTCACAAATTTTCCTTATTGTCAACTACATTTTAAGACACAGAAAAAATCTGTAGTACCACTGTTGGAATAACTAATACTAGAATTTGATGCTAATTGTTTTTTTTTAGATAACAATTTGCCATTTTGTAAATTCAGCCTCAGCTCTTAGTAATTTTAAAATATTATTTTTGGTGAGGATTTCCTATTATGTTATATTAATCTGGGCAAGTAACCTATCAATGTTGTTTGCTATGAAATAGAAGGAAAGTTAGAGTTATTCTTTTTTTTTTTAAACAAATGCTTTATTAACTTCTGTTTTACACCATTCATTTCTGCCAGATTTTGAGTTACATAGAGTTATTCTTAAAACTTTATAGATTGAAAACTCCTTGAGGGCTTGCTTTATTTTTGTCTCCACATAAGTATTGACTAATACAGGGCATTGCACATGGTAGGTACTTTATAAATGTTTGATAAATTTAATGAAATTACACTATATTTCTAATATTTTTGAGGTGGTAATCAGAAATTACATGAATATAACTATAGTGGTCAAAGTATTTTTGCATATTTTTAATTTAGTTATCACAGTACTCCTTGGAGATGAAATGACAGTTTAGATATACACACCTTATAGGCTAGTGTATCTTTATACTAATTTGACTCCCCTAATACAATAAAAAATGTATTGCTTGTAATCACACTTTTCAATGTGATTTAAAAACTGAATAGCTGCCATCTTACATCATATAAGAGTGTATCCTAAGAAGTTGAGAAAGTTTGAACCCTATTGGCCCTGTTGGGACCAGTTCCAATGGTCTTTAATTCTGTGTCAAATCAACTCTATACCTTTAAATAATTATTTTACCCTGCTCCTTCCCCAGGTTCCTATTTCAACCACTAACCTCTTTTTCCCCTCATTAATAAGACCATTTTTCTTTCATATACAGATGTATGCCCCATTAAGCATTTATAACTGTTGTCCCTAGAGATCTTCATGTAGAGAAATATGCACCTTGTGACACTAATGCAGAAAGAAAAATGAAGCTCCCCCTGGAAATTATCAATTCCAATTTCAATACTGCCAGAGGCATTGGGATTTAGTACAGAGAGTCTAGACAAGCCTATTTAGAGGCTGATCATGTACCACACCCCAACCTTCCTAGGAGAAAAACACCAATCTTATGAATTAGTTTTTGTTTTCTTTTTAAATGGAAGGAAACCATTATTCTAACATGAACAACATCATTTCTAAGTCCCATATGGTTGCCATTTTATTTTTAATGGGCTCATTTTCACCTTACATCTTCATTAACTGCCTTTAAAATAAATTCTCCATTTTGACAACCAAGTTAAGCATGCTGATGCATAGCAAACCCTTTAATAATTCTCAGGAGCTCACAGCTAATTTCTGTTTCATAAAAAACAAATGAATGCAGCAGTTACGGTGAATAACATCACAATTTAAACCAGTGGGCACCTCTCTTTATGAGGATGGACAAATCTTGATTTAATTATATGGTGGTCTTATTTGAATGTCCCCAGCTCGCATGACTTTAGTCTTTGTCACTATTACCCACAAGTGTTCAACTTCCATGATCCAGAACTTTGAAGTGTATCTAGCTGAACACCAGTCTATCCTTCCATCGCTCTCTGTGCCTAAAACCACCCCTTTTCAGTATGTTTATCTATATTATAACCTCCAGTCACTCCATCTCTTCTTGCTTTCTCAGTGTATGGCATCTATTCTAGCCTTATTTCCTATTTTCAATACCTTTATCCTTGGTAAACCAAGTTAACTTTATGCTGACCTTGATCCTTACATCTTCTTGATCAATCATTGTTCATTCCTTTTCAAAATCTAACCTTGGGTTAACCCCATCCCCCCTAAGTCCATTTGTCTTCTCTTTTCCTACTTTTTCAGTGCCCTTGGAATAAATCAATACACCATAGTGACTTGGACCAATACAAATTTATACTATCTAACTTTAATTGCACCTTCAATGCTACATAGAAATCTTTTTTTTTCTTATTCTCTGATTGACTCTGTTTCATTCATCACATCATCTGTTTCAGATTTTTCTCCTATCCTCAAATTCCCTACATCATCCATACTTCCATCACCTCCACTGAGTAGATAAAACTCTGTGGTTTATAATATCTCTATATAAATGGTTCTCATTTCTACATCTAGATATCCAGCCCTGAAATCCTTTTGAACAACAAGTCTATATCATTGTGTGTTGGACATCTGTGCTTGGATGCTCCATAGGAATCTTATACTAAATATGTCAAGAAGAAATATCATCATCCCACCAATGTCCACTCTGCCCCCCATTCCCTATTTTTGTAAAAGATACCACCATCCTTCTAGTGATTAAGTTTCACAAATTTTGTGATCTTTAACTTTGCCTTCTCCATCACCATCTAAGTCTGATTGATTGCTACGTCTTATGCATGCTACCTCAACGAAATTTCTCACCTTCGCCCAATTCCCTTGTTCCATGTCTATTCTCCTCAGGCAGGTCCTCATTATCTCCCAGTTGAACTATGCCGGCTACGAATTTGCCACATTCATATTCCTGAAGCATAAATATGACTAGTTCAAGAGCCTTTCATTCAAGAAGGCTTAAAAAGCGTACATACCCTTTGACTCAGCAATAGCATACTAGCATTGTTGAACAAAGAGATAAAAAAAAAATCAAAAGGGTCTATGTATACAAAAAATATTTAGAGCAGTTAATTTTGTGGTAGCAAGGAACTGAAAATTGAGGGAATGGCCATCAATTGGAGAATGACTGAACAAGTTGTGGAATATGGTTGTGGTGGAATTCAACTGTACAATAACAAATGATGAGCAAGATGCTTTCAGAAAAACCTAGAAAGACTTAAATGAACTGATACAAAATGAAAGGAGAAGATCCAGGATAATATTGTACACAGTAATAGCAATATTGTAAGGATGATTAATGATGAATGACTTAGTTTTTCTCAGCAATATAAAAATTAGAAACAATTCTAAAGGACTTATGATGAAAATGCTCTCCACCTCCAGAGAAAGAACTGATGGAGTATGAATGCAACTCAAAGATTGCTACATTTTACTTTATTTTTTTTTGTTTCTGTGGTTTTTTTGTCTATGTTTTCTTTCATGACATGACAAATAAGGAAATATATTTTCCATAATTGCACACATACAATGTATACCAAATTGCTTGCTGTTTTAGGGAGAGGGGAAGGAGTGAGAAGGAGTGAGAGAATTTAGAACACAAATTCTTTTTAAAATGTTAAAAGTTGTTTTTATATGTAATTATGGAGGGGGAAAGATTCTTTCACTCATTATTGTTCCTTTAATAAAATTCAAACTCCCCTATTTGACATTTAAAGCTCTTCATAGTCTAAACCCAGTCTGTGTTTCTGGACAGGTCTACATTCCAACTAAACTTGATGACTCACTGTTCCCCATGCATAACATTGTTTATCCTCACCTCTTGAAAATCCTAGCTCCCTTCAACTTTCATTCCAACTACTACCTCCTACAGAGTATTTTATCTTATCTCATCTTCTCTGCTTTTAGTTCCACTCCACACTCAAAAGTACATAATTGTTATTTTTATTTTTTAACTTTGTATTTCTGGATCTATTTACATGTTATTTGCCATAGTAGATTGTGTGCTCCTTAAGGACAATGAATGTTTAATTTCTATCTTTGCATCCACCAGTCCATCACACATAGCTGTCTGTTACATTAGTAGCTTAATATTACACATAATAGTTACCTATTACATTAAGTTGAATTCATTTCAAAACATGAAAAACAGAAAAATCATGATATAAGTGCCCCACTCAGTAGTTTACATGTCTTAATTGGCTTTATACAGTTGAATACAATGTGATATACAATGGGATACAATGGGATAATATCCATTTCCTAGTAATATCACATTTTAAAATATTTAATTTAAATTTACAATATTCATTGCATATCAATCACTTTCTATTACATAAGTATAACACATTATGCCAATGAGTGCATTTTAGCAATTGTAAATCAATGTGTTCTCTCAAGAGTAATTTATATACATATACTTCATTTCTATTGCTAGGACTTTCAGTTTTAATATTGATTTAAAAATTAACTTAAAAATAAGCAATGATAACTATTTAAAAAATTAAACTAACCATTATTATTTTTTCTGTCTTTATATTATGGTTGCACTATTTATTAGTTAGAGGTATAAGGAAAATCTATGTCATTGCATTTCTGAAAGACAATGCATCAATCCCACAGTAAGAACTTCTATAGCTTATTCATGTGACCCTAATACTCATTTCCCACATGTCTGATTAAATAAATTCTTTCCACATATTAATAAAATTATTTAACTCAGAAATGTATAAATTTTGTTTTAACAATTTAACAAAAAAAAAAACCAAGATTTAACAATTCAGTGTCTACACACCTTCTTGACCTAAGAAATGTGATATAACAATTGTAAGATGCAAAAAATACCAATGTAATAATATGTATATTTGAATTTGCAAGGCATGCTTCTCAGCATCCTAGGGCCTCAGAGCTGTAGTCTCATTCAGTTTTCATCAGATAACAGTATTTTATTTGTTATCTGATATCTCTGAGTCAAATTTCTACTTAAATCCAAATAATAAAAGTGATGGAAATTGGTCTTTAATTTGTGAAAAACAGGTCAAATCCACAAACATTTATGAAAACTTACTACATAAAATAAATCAGGCTATGTTAAAGATAAAATAGAGACATATTCCTCACCCTGAAGAAACAAATTATTCTGGTAGAGGAAACTGAATAGAGATAACTAAGCATAACTAAATCTTTAATGTAATTGGGGAGAAGAGAAATCCAAAGTATTAGGAAAAGATGAGAGAAAAGGCACTTTTAGCTTGGGGAGATCATGGAAGTCTTATTAAAAATGTGGCATTTCAAAGGAAGGATAGTATCTTGGTTTACATGTAAGGATCATGGGGTCTATTCAATTATTAACCCCCCTCCTTAAAGTAAGTGATAAATTATAATGAACTAATAACATAAGCAAATGAGAGAACATCTTAATTAGTAAAGCGTTTAAATAAAAGCTTTCAGCTAAGAGTGAAACATCTTTTAAAACCATTGGGTAAACTTCAGTGATATCAAATAGCAAGTATGTAGATGTTTGTAGATTGGCTGAGGAAATCTGGACATACCTTGAGAATCATCTATTGAATATCAATCCATTCCAAAACCATGAGATTTAGTACAAATGTTGAGTCAAGGAAGACTGTTCCAATCAAGCCCTTAAAAATGAATCACTTGGAGCTAGAAGGAGAATGTCTTGGCTTTAGTCTAGATCTCTAGGTCTCCATGTTCTTGGTCAGAGGAATTGAATTCTTTCATTAGTATCATAGCAGTTTACCCAGGACAGAAATAGGTGATGGTAATGTCTGCATTGGGAGCTGGGGACAGAATAGATGTAATCAAGTAAACAAATTCAAAACTCTATAAGCAGTCTTTTCCAAAAGCTATGTTATGCTTAAGGGAAACTTTATGAATACCCTACAAATATTAGGGTAATACTTCCAGCAACTGGAGCTAGAAACTTCTCCTTTGCCCCATATAATCTAGAAGGCTGAGTTCACTCCTTCCTAGGTTCTCCACGTATTGGTGGAAGTCTCAATGACTCTTTTTGGGGAGAGTAATTTCTATACTAGCTGTTTTTACTGTGACACCTTAGTAAATAGCCTTTTCTAAAAGCTAAATAAGCCTAGTTGACTAATTGATGCCACAGATAATCACTTGTGGGGCATACAAGTAGGTGCTTGAATGTTAAATCATTTCATAGACCCATGATGGGGGAATATATCTAGATAACTTTTTGGGTAGCCATCTTATCAATGTCAAAGGGAGTTGGGATAAAGATTCTGCTAGAACTTAGATGATTACACTGGAAAGTGGGGATGAAAAAAACTGCATTCTAGATATGGATCTTTAAAGGACCATGGAGAACAAGAAAAGTTTTAAAGCTCTGAAGAAATATGTATTTTTCCTGATTTCCAAAAATAGAAGAGTAGGACCCCTATATTATAGGAAAACAAAATTGTCTTCTCTCCCTGACAAAATTCTATAATGTTGTAATTTAAGGAATAGTGTGTGAGAATTTAGAAAGAGAAATTGTAATTGCTAACAATTTACATGACTTCAGTGAGATCACATCATGTCAACTTATTGACTCTTCCTCTTTTTATTTGACAGAGTAACTAAGCTAGTGTATCTGGAAATGCTTGAACTATATTGTATCTATGTTTTTGTACTCTTTGACAGTTTCTCAAGTCATCCTTTTGAATAAAATAGGGCAATATGTGATAGAGGATAGTACAAATAGATAGATTGGAAAGGAGCTGGATATTCAGATAAAAAGTGAATCCTTATCTTAACACAGATTTAAGGAGTTTTGGAGTACCATTATATAAGATAACATGGAGCTCAAAACATAGATTACATAATGGCAATCCATTACATTCTTATACCACAGCTTGTTCAGTCATTCCCCAATTGATGGACATTCCCTCAACTTTCAATATTTTGACACCAAAAGGGCTGCTACGAATATATTTGCACATGTAGGTGCTTTCTCCTTTTTTATCGTCTCTTTGGGATACAGACATTGTAGTGATAATGCTGGATCAAAGGATATGTGAATTTTGGGTGCCCTTTGAGCATAGTTCCAAATTGCTCTTTAAAATGGTTGGATCAGTTCACAACTCCACCAACAGTACATTAGTGTCCCAATTTTCCCACATCCTCTCCAATATATACCATTTTATTTTTTTGTAATATTAGCCAATCTGATAGATGTGAGGTGGTATTTCAGAGTTGTTTTAATTGGAATCTCCTTAATCAATTGGAGTCAGAAGGACCGGAGTTCAGATCCGGCCTCAAACACTTAACACACACAAACAAAAACCTAGCCATGTGACCTTGGGCAAGTTACTTAACCCCAATTGCCCTCCAAAAAAAAAGTGATCTAGAAAAGCAAAAAAAAGAAAGAAAGAAAGAAAGGAAGGAAGGAAGGAAGGAAGGAAGGAAGGAAGGAAGGAAGGAAGGAAGGAAGAAATTATCAGGGGTGGCTAGGTGGTGCAGTGAATACAGCACGTTCCCTGAAGTCAGGATTACCTGAGTTCAAATCTGGCCTCAGACACTTAACACTTACTAGCCATGTGACCTTGAGCAAGTTGCTTAACCCCAACTGCCCTCCAAAAAAAAAGCAAAAAAATAAGATTTCGAGCACTTCTTCATATGCCTATAGATACTTTTTATTTCTTCTTCTGAAAATTACCAGTTATTATTATTTTCTTTAAGAGTAGGTACTATATTTTGTTTCTCTTTATGTTCCCTGAACAGAACACAGTGCCTAGCACCTAGTAGGTGTTTAATAAATGTTTATTGACTTACTGACTAGTTTTGCTGTCTTTGTACAGGTTATCGCTAATGCCTACAATTCACTACCTCTTTACTTCTGCCTCTTAGAATTTCTGGATTTGTCCAAGACTCATTTCCTAAGAGAAAACTTTCAGATTCTTCAGATATTATTGCTTGCCAACAGAAAGCTGACTATCTGGGAATGTTATCTCTTGCTTGAATGACCTATTTAGCCTTCTACTTTAGAAGGATAGGATGAGAGATATAGAGATAGAAATGGACTTCGTGTGAAGTGACTTTGAAGGAAGACATTATTCATGAAGGAATCTTGTATCATTGAGTTATTGAAAATATATTTAACTTATAAAATTTCTTTGTAACAACCCTATGAGGTGAGTATTGTAAGTGCTATTATCCCTCTTTAGAAAATAAAGAAATTGAGCTTCAATAAATGGGAAGTCCTCACAGCTAGTAAGGGTAAGAGTCTCAGGTCAGAGTCAGAACTCAGGCCTCCTTTGAACACATAGCCTTCATTTTCAAGTCTAAACTTGTTCTCCTCTTCTTAGCTATAATCTCTTCTTCAAATCCTATATTGCTTTTCTGTGACTCAATTTGAGACTTCAGAAGTATGATTAAAGTCAGAAATGTAGATTTTTTTCTTAAATTACTATATTTTTTCACTTCTCTTCCCTTTATTTCTCACTCTTTCCCATTTTTTCTTTATCACATTTGCTTTTTTGGGGGGGGACAAATGGGGTTAAGTAACTTGCCCAAGGTCACACGGCTAGGTTTGTTTTTGTTTGTGTGTGTTGTGTCTGAGGCTGGATCTGAACTCAGGTCCTTCTGACTCCAGGGCCGGCACTCTACTCACTGCGCCACCTAGCCACCCCTTTATCACATTTTCTTATGCCCCCTACCCAAAATCTACCATTGTTTATGCTCAAGATGTGAAAACATAAGAGGAAATTGACTCTTTGTTCACTATTTCATTCCACCTGTGGGAGTGTATGCTGAATTGCAGGACAAGGGGCAAATGCTGGCAGAGAAAGGTGAGAAAATGTTAGGGTATGTTGACAGTAAAATGTCATGACCAAAACAGCAGCCACTTTGAGCCAAGGCATGGGAATAATGTGTTAATTGGGAGGGTACAGTCAAGGAAAGAGTGCAAATGGGGGACAAACTAATGGTCTGGACAAATGGAGAAAGAGAGAAAGAGCAAACTTGGAATCATTGAGTAACTAAGGGTTACTCATGTGTGCTAGTCATTGCAGCAATAACCGGGGCTGGGAAAAATACTCTCTTAGGGAAAGAAAGAGGGATTATAATCAAGAACCAAGTAAGTAAAAGCAAAGGTTAGATAGGGTCACAAATTGGGTTTCTTCATAGAATCAAAACCTATGGTTAAGATTTAGAAGAAATCAGGTACATTAGCAGATACTGATTTGTTGATATTAGTACTGAATTACGATATTAAATATACAGTGAGGGGAATTCTATAGTAAGATTCTAAAAGAATTAAGTTCAAGTACTGCCTCAGATATTTAGTACCTGTTTGAACCTGGGCAAGTGATTTAACTTCCATCAGTCTCAGTTTCTTTGTCTCTAATGATTCCTTATCTCTAATCAAACAAGATAATATACATAAAGGGCTTTAATTTTTTTAAAAAGCACTCTATATATGATAAGTTTTATTAATTTTTATGTTTAAGATGCAAAAGAGAGACAATGATGCAGGCATAAGATATATGGAATGTCAACATATACACTCAATGTATCTCCTCAAATCTCAGCCTCCTAATGGTGGTAGCATGTGCTCTCTGCCCTCTACTGATATGATCACTAGTTTCAGTTGATGAGATAAAATTATAAACACACACACACACACACACACACACACACACACACACAGAGAAAGACTTGTGCCAAAAACTTATGGAGAATGGGTCTTTATTGATTGTTTTGACTACATTATGTTGCTTCCTAAGTTAGCCTATGACCAAATATTGGTAAATGTTGATGGAATATTATATTTTTTAATAATCAGGAAGACCAAAATCTAAAAAAAATTAGAGTAAAGTGTTTCTGCAATTTGCTTTGTGACTTAAAATGTTTAAACCTTAATCTAAGGGGAAAATATATCATAGTTAGGGATATCTAGCAAAGATGACTTAACATCTTTGAAGTATTTAATGTATTCGAAATCATAGTTAAATTACAGCTGACAGTCAAGATAGGCAGCTGATTAGGAGATTAAGGGACCAGAGAGCAAGCTGAAAACAAACCAGTATCATCTTCATGGAATTAAAAGACTAAGATTAAACAGAGCAATGAAACATAGAGATAAAAAATAGTACAGATTTTGAAGTGGGATGAGTGAGATCCCAAAGATAGAACCTTAAAATTACAATTTCTGATGAGCTACAAGAAATTAATTTTCCACCAGGAAGTGAAAAAGAACAAAAACAGATAATGAGACATGACTCAAATAAACAAAAGGACACAAATTTACAACTATTTTCCAATACTTAATCTACCCAACAGAATATTTGACTTTTAATTAGTGTCAAAATCAGAATGATCAGAATTATTGCTGTTAGTAGAATAAGTCACCTAGAATGTTAATGACAAATTTAGAGAAATGATGTATAACAAAACTTCCATCTGAAAATGACTTTATTCTATTATGGATTCACAAACTTACCCATAACATTTTACATGATAAATCAAGATAAATCCATTTTTTGTAGCTATGTCTAACTATATGCCTAACCCCATGCTTTTGCCATGAAAATAATACTATTCCCCAAGTTTATTAACTGTAGACTTTAATTGTTCTTGCTTAAATTCTGCATTGTTTCAATGGCAATATTCTAGGTAAAGATGATCTTTGGGTGGCTACTTCCAAGTGGTCATCCCAGTTATATTTAGTTCTTTCTAAGAGTGCCTTAGAAGGAAATAAAATGTTTATTTTTCATATAAAAAGCAATTTATAGTAAATTTTTATGCACCAGATAGTTAAACTATACTTCTGTAATTGCAATATGAGATACTGAAAGAATAAAAATATCCTAAAGCATCTTTGTAAATCCCTTGTGATACTGTTAATGGAGCATCATTGATCAGGATGCACTATTTATCATTGAATAGATAATGCATTTACTTTCCCCCTTCCATTGATATATTATTGTTAGAAGGAGGGAAAGTATATTATGCAGTAATTTTGCACCAATTGCATTAAACTCTGGCAGGAATATAGGTAAGAACATAATTTTACCAGTTTGGGCAATTCTGAAGGGATCAGTAGCAGCAATTTCCTTTAGAAAAGACTCTCTGAAGACTTAATGAGAACAATTTAAGACCTGTGAACAGTCGTTGGTCTATTTATTTCTGCAGATTTCCTTATTGAGGATTTGTTTGTTTTCCACCATAATACAGCTTAGATTATGATTCAAATCTCTGAAAATACAATAATGAATCTTTGCTTTACTTAGGAAGGATAATCTCTTCACCAGTACATGACATAATCCATACATGTCTTCTTACACTGTATGATTCTTGTCTATGTCCTTCAAAAAGTTCTCAGTAGATGTGGTTCTTTAGATTTTTTTCTAGGTATTTTTTGGTATTTAATATAGAGTGACAATTCGGCTGTCTGATATCACTTGTCCTCACTGCACTTTGCTATCTCTGGTTCTGAACGCAAGATTAGTCAATTTTCTTTTCCAGTCCTTACATGTTGCCTTTTTCACCAATTTTTTCATGCACTACTGCTGATGATATTTTGCAGGCTATTTACACCTTGCATCCTTTCATTGCCTGTTCCTGGAACCTGCAATTTTGATTTTTTTTGAGATGATACTTCATTATTCTAAATTATATAGCAGCACAGAGAGAATACTGGTGTTAAAAAGCAAGGGGACACATTGAGATCACTGAAACTTGCTACACAATTACTGAAATGTAATAAACCTCACTCACCCTCTTTTTCCTCTTTAATTTTGGGCCATGCTCACTGTACAATTCTACTTTTTATTAAGGATAGGTATATCAATGCATTAATTCAACATGCTGTCCATACACCTACATGTCATAATATCTACAATATATTTATGTGGGTGTAGCAGCAAGCACCCCAATATCCCCAGGGTAGCTGCCAACACAGGTTCTTAGACCTGCTTTTGTAAAGGAAAGCAACTCAAAATGGGTTAACAAGCTTACTTTAATCAAACAAACATATCTTACCTAATTCAGGGGGAAAAGGTCAGCACCCCGAACTTCAGAGTTACAGAATTTACAGATTAAACAGACAGGCTTCCAAACTGTCCAACCATTATATCAACACCAAATCACAGTTACAGGAGAGGGAAGCATCAACATCTGGGTTTTCAAAGCCGGGGAGCTCTCAACAACGGCTTCCCAGAGTCTCATCTGATCAAATCACACAACACTTCTCAAAGTGAGCCCCAAAGCAAAGCCTCTCCCCAGGGTTTATATAGCCTTCTCCTGGCTCAGAGATTGTAACAACCTCCTTGACCCACTGCCCAATCACAAAGTATCAAGGTGTGGGCTTTCCTGAAAAACAAGCCTCCCACCACAGGCTCCAGGTGCACTTAAGCTAGGGGCAGGGAAGATCTTTAAATTTGCATTTCCATTACAGTGGGTACTTTTAGAATTGTCTCTTTTGAGTAGCCATGGATCACAATGAGGAAGTTTTGTGACATTCTAGGACTTGATGACATCACAATATTTTCAGCAGACGGGAGCATATGGCTAGCCTCGCTAACCATAGTGAATACCTTTCCCATTTGAAGTCTATGAAGGGCATCTTCCATGCTATCAGTGATTACTTTTTTATATATAAATTTCTCTTATTTTACATCTTGGTTAGTAGTGATTTCTGGGCACATCCATCAAGGATTCTTATATGATTGTAACACATACATGTTAAAATTCATGTATAAGAATTCTTAAGGTTGCATTCCATTTTACTTAGCCAAATGTTTTTAAAAAAACAAACTTTTGATCAACAAACAATAAACAGAGCAGGATCTTCTATTCCTACAATTCTAATTCAATTACGTGATGATTAAGATTTGGTGTGATATTAAAATTATATGAAACATCTGATCTACGCCATTTTTGTGTTTGATGAATGTTACTCTCAATATGGGTGTAGATAATTCCCAAAACATGCTTTATAAAGATGAGAGAGTAGGTCTATCAGGTAATATTCCATGTTTTCTTAGGCAGCCTTTGGGGAAAAATGATCTTTGGGAGGCCCTTAGGTATTTGTGTTGCATCTACAGCACATTTTCTTCTAGATGTTGTTAGACAGAGCCAGTCTTCTTTCAGATTTCAATTTCAAATGTGCCATTTCTACTTCTTCCCCTAGCATGCTGCATATTGAGGGAAAGAGCTCAAATGTAGTGCTTATACTTTTATTAATGATGCGACAAAAATCTTATGCTTAGATTGCCAAAAGCTGAAAGAAAGTTTGCTGAAAGGTCTGAATATTATAAGATATTTTGCACCTTTGTTTCTCCCCTACACCCATTTTTTGCCTTCCCATCACTCTCACTGCTGAAATGGAAGAGAGCTAAAGAGGACTTAAGGCTGCATTTTATTTTCATTTGAAACAGATATAAAAAAATATTGATCTTGTCCCAAATATACCTTCTAATCATTGAACTATGATAATTACCAACAGTATCTTGTTGGCATATGTATAATTCTGTTTTCAAAAGTGCATAGAGAAGAAGAAGCAGAGAGATTCAGTAATTTTCGAAGCCACTTTATATGACTGGCAAAGATAAGGAAAACTGGTGCCTACCATGTACTAGGTTCTGAGGACACACTAACTCCATTCCTACTTAGGAGGAGCTTATATTATAACTTCTCTGAATAGCTGTGTTAATTGACTAATATTTCTAAGATTCCTAAGTTATAATTTCATAAATCTCATAAGTCTATGAGGACATAAACCTTTGTTTCCAAAAGAAACTTTCCAGTCTGATCTGGTTAACTCCTTGGGTATAGAACAGCTATTTCAAACTTAATTAATGTTATGATTTCCATCTTTGTCATTCACCATCTTTTATGGAGCCATGACTAGGCTCACAGCTTGCCACCATGAGTTTTGTACTCAGTTTCATGTCTTGAATAGAAAGACACACTTCTAACAACTAGCAGAGACCTCCAAAAGATAGATTCTTCCTGACTCATGTTCATAAGAACTACAAGCTCTTACTGAATCTGTCCCATTGGGTACTTGGTAATCAGTAACTGGGGAAGAGTGACTTGAAATTTGTTTCATGGAATGAAAATTAAGAGAGTACTAATAGCACTTTCATGACATTTAGTAGTGTAGAAACAATTGAACTTAACACCAAATTAAAAGAAAAAAAGTTAAATCAAAAGCAATCAGACATTGTTATTCGTCCCCTAGGTAGTAACACCCCAGGTTGAATTCTTCCCTCACTTAGTCTGCCCTTGTTGTTTTGTCCTTTATTTTTGAAGGAGATCAATGCCATTATGGGATGATGACTTGTGGGTGAATTGGATATAAGTGAGACAGAATTGCACAGTCATCAATTTCACTCTCTTTAATAATCATCAAAGTCAAATGGAAACAGAAATCTCAAGACAATAGGCAGTGGCATGTGATGCAGGGGATGATGGCATCTTTGATGTCTGCTCAAGCTTAAAGGGCTCCACGTGACTCTTGCAGATTCCTTCATGGCTGTTGGAACAAATTATTCTCTTCTACCCACTCCCCCAGGGGAGTCTTCACATGCTTGGGCTAGATACTGAGGAGTTTGAAGTCCATTGGTTAAGCTGCAACTGGTTTAGTCTGTCTGATGAAATGATTTATCAGGGTGTGAATACTACCTCTGCTTCAGCATTTAAAAGCCCCAGGTGAGAAGGAAGTGACTGCTAGGTGAACAAACAACTCTGAAAGGGTGTGGCAAGCTCTCACACCAGAGGTGCTAGTCCTCCCTGAACACTCCACCCACCCCTAGCCCATTCTTAATGACCCAGCCAGGCATGTCAAATCCACAGCATTGACTCCTCCCCAACTGTCACCTGTGTCTGAGTCTCCCTACAACCATCATCATGCAACTGAATCTATCTTCAGAATATGATTTCAGGATGCTTGTCCCACGTACATTTTGTGCTTCCTGTCCCAGGAAACAGAATTGCTATTCCTGACTCAGTCAACTAGTTTCTTATTCTCCTCAACTTTCTGAATAGTCTACTATCACTTGTTCCATTCTACTAGCCATAAAATGCAAAAGTCCTGGATTTTAACGATTAACTTTAAGTTTTGACTCTTTTGAGTGCAGTTATATTTGTGATTTTCATTTTATTAGAACAAAAATATGATCTTGTTTTGTTAAAAATCATTTTTAATTTAAGAGAAAACATATGAGTGACTGTCAATTCTACATAGCCCCTGGGATGTTAAAGAAATTACTACTAGAAATATAGTTATATTTAGTTGAAATTATGCCCCATTATTTCATGCAAACACTCTACACAAAGAGGCTCATTTGTCAGGCACAGATTGCTTATTTGTGGATTTTGTCCCTTGAGAGTTTGATCACAGAAGGATTATAATACAAGAAATTATTTTTTAAATTTTTTTATGAGCTGCTGATTCAACCTGTTCTTCTTGGCACTCCATCTAACTTAGAGTTTATGAGAAATCATTGCATCTCTTAAAACATACACATATGTGTGTATATGTTTTAGATATGGGTATATATGTATGTGTGTATATATATTCATACATGTGCATTCACAAGCACACAGAACTTAAAGATTGAAAAGTGTCTCGTATATCATCCCTCATTTCATCCTCCCAGCAACCATATGATATGGCTCCTCTAAGTATTAGCATCCCCATTTCACTGATGAGGAAACTTGGGTACAGGGAAGAAAAGTGATTTGTCTAAGGTCACACAATCAGTGAATGTAATAGATAGGAATGAAGCCAAATGCCCCTCTCTCCCCAGCCCTGGTTCCATCTCTAGTGGCTTTCCATTGTAACACACTGCCTCTTTAAATGCCTTTGGGCATACTCACTAGTTTTCTTCAGGATTTAAAGTGAGAGGAGAAATACCTGGATGGTTTCTTGGACCCTTAAAATGAAATGAGTTGTCATCCTACATCATCTTACCCTATGTGAAGCTACATAATCCTTTTACAAAGATATATCACTAAAGCTAAAGAAAGATCATGTTTAATTTTCTACTACCCTAAGAAAGTAACTGAAAGCGTATATCTGAAGAAAAAAATCTCAAATTCATTTATCATGCAAAAAAAGGAATGGAAGCTCACCTCAAAGGAATACTATGACATGTCTTCTAAGGTGAAAACGCTCTGATTGTGTAATGGAGGAAAATGTTGCTGATTTTTTTTCAGGAGTAATCAGATATGCCTGCATTTGGAAGGTTTGTGTATTTCCTTTTCATTCACTTTCCAATGGCATTCAAATACAATTGATTTCTAGTTCTGGGAAAAAGTCGGTCACAGCAAAGCAGAACTTCTCTATTTTTATATTCTGCTTTCTATTTTGCAAAGAAAGTGAGAGGTGTGGTTGCATAGTGAAATAAAAAAGAAAAGCAAATCTTGAGAGGGCCTGAATTTTCAAACAAGGACTTTAGAGCACTGACTTGTCCCCTACCATATTTGGCACTACAGCATGCTGCTTGTCTTAGCTCTGCAGGAAGTGGAAATGATAAGATGATGCAAAGAGCCTAGGGATAAGAAATCCAGACCAATAGTTCTGGCCTGGCTCTGTAACTAAAAAAAAAAAAAGTAATTGGGTGACCTCCAACCATTCACTTAATCTCTTTGTTCCTTCATCTGTAAAACTCAGGATGATAACATTCACCCTATTTAACCTCACAAGGCTTGAGGCATAAATTGATGGGACTACATAATAGAAGAAAAATGCTTTGAAAAGTTAAAAGCTCTGTAGGATGTGGTGGAAAAAATTCCTAAGCTAGGAAAGTACCTGAATTTACATTCTAGTTTTGCCACTAGCTGTGTAATTTGGGGCATTCCAATTCACTTCTCTGAACTCACCTCATACATCTATTTAATGTGGAATTTGGATTAAATGATTACTAAGGTCTTTTCCAGCTTTAACAATGAATCTGTTAGTTAAATGTGGATCAAAATATTCACCTAACAGTTTATTTTTTAAGTGAATTTAGAATTTCTCTAGTTCCAAAATATCCAATAGAATTCAAATACAATCTAAAAAAAAAAAAAAACCCATACCAAAACAAACAAAAAACAACTGGAATTTCTTCCAAATCTTAGGATCCTTCAACTACATAGTCACAGCTCCCTTAATTTTATATCATTTTTCTCATCTACTGGGTTCAGATATCCAATATAACAGAACCATATTACCTCTTTCCTGACTTATATTACCATGGATTGGCCTTTATTACCACAAGCACCACTATCTATCAGATCATGAATTTTGACTCCAGTATTTAACAGCTAGGTGACTTTGGGCAATTTACTTAATTTTTTTTTTTTTAAAGCAATTGGGGTTAAGTAACTTGCTCAAGGTTACACGGCTAGTCGTTATTTATGCGTGGGTGCTCATTTTCTGAGGCCGGATCTGATCTCGGGTCATCCCAACTCCGAGGCCTGCACTCTTACTCACTGAGCCACCTAGCCGCCCCTTTAGGGCAACTGGGGTTAAGTAACTTGCCCAAGGTTACACGGCTAGGTTTTTTTGTTTGTTTGTTTGTTTGTGTGGATTAAGTGTCGGAGGCCAGCTCCGAACTCAGGTCCTTCTGATTCCAGGGCCGGCGCTCTATTCACTGAGCCACCTAGCCGCCCCTTACTTAAAATTTTTAAACCTAAAATTCCCTCATCTATAATATATGGTTAGTAATACTAAGCGTATCTATATCATATGATGCTGTGAGGCATAAATTGTGCATTATCTTCATCATCATCACCTTTATCATGATTGTACATGGTATTACACAGTCTACAGTCATATAGGACCAAAGGACATAAAGGTGATATTAAAAAAAAAGAAGGACTTGAATATCTGGAAGCAGTTTATAACAATTAAAATCTCTGGGTAATTTCCTTACTTCAATAGAGACAATCATCTTCCTCTTACACAATTATGAACCTATGTAACTGTTCATCTTCAGTGCCTATCAAGACATCCAGTATTGATGGACTAACTTGAGGGACTATCAGTTCAGATGTTTGTCATAACCCACTCAACAGAGAATATTTACTTATTTATTGCCTGTGTGAATTGTTAGTTCCATTTCTTTTTGTGGTTATGGAATTCTGTGAGTAGACTGTGTTGCATTCTGGGGCTTGATACAATCATTACAATATCAGCTGCAAAGAGGGGCCTCCAAAAGAATTCTACACAGTCCATCTTCCATAAAAGTGACAAGTATTTTCCAACAATATTATTTGACTGTGAACCATAGCTCATTGCAAACTTGGAATAATCAAAATGGTAGAATACCCATAGGACAGTAATGAGACACGAAGTGGGTTCAAATAGCTGGCATTTATGATCAAGGATGTCTTGCATACAACATCTGAGGTAACTTACATCACAGAAATGTATAATTAGAAATAATGTGGGCCAGTTATGGAGTGAGAGTGAGCAATAACATGATGGAGTGCTTACATACTTTACTGGCACCCAGATGTGTGTAAGTGTATGTATGTGTATACCTATAGATATATTATATATATGTGTGTATGTATATATATGTGGGTATAAACACACAGGAGATACTTCAGCATGTCAGGAAGATCTTCTATGCAGGACTTTATAATAGGATATGGACATGAATGGTATAAAATGAACAGGCATGGTCAGATTATGATGTGCTCCACTGGAACAACTACTCACCTGAATGAGCTCATATATCCCTTAAGTAAACAACATATAAACACAATCTTTTAAAATTTCACCCCAAAACACAGTGGAAACAGTATATTATAACAGACCCAACTGCTACCCACAAGTACCTTAGGGATAACATTAGACTCTAAAATCCATAAAAATCTTAAGATTTTAGTGGTTATCATAATTCAAAATAGCATGGCATACACTCAGATCTTGATAGAGACAGCCGAGGATGCTGAGTCTAAAAGCCTTGGGATTAGCAATACTTCCAGGTCAGTATTCTTAGTCAACATGTTGGTAAACGAACCTTGTGGAAATGCAGCTTATCTACTGCTCATGCAGGTGCTACAACCACCTAGAAGTTCTTTCTTTATAGAATTACAAAGTCTTTGGCACAGTCAACTCTTTCAACATAAAAATGGATATGATTTGTCAACTGAAATTTAATTTGCTTTGTACACTAAGGACCATAGGCTTTTCCACCTGACTTGCAGCTGAAATTTTCCATGTACATTGTCTCCCCCGTTAGACTGTGTAACCCTTGAGAACACAGAAAGTCTATTTGTATACCTGGTGCTTAGCACGCAGGTAAGAGCTTAATAAATACTTTATTCATATCTTCATATTTTCTAAGCTATGTAATAAGAAAATTTCCAACTATAAATACCTAAGAGAAGAAATAGAAATCATGAGAAAAAGAGGAGGTACTTATTACCATCATTCTGTGTGTTCTAGCCTTTATGACATTCTACCTTGTATCTTACTTTTCGTGGTCCCGTCACCATATCATATTGCAATATCCTTAGGACAAAGGAGCTGTACATTTTTTCATCTTTTTATCCCCAGCACATTAGCTTGTTCTTAATAAAGTATGTTCAGTAGTCTTATACTCACACCAGGTTACCTACCTGTTTTTTTTTTTTTTACTAAACAAATGCTTTATTAACTTCTGTTTTACATCATTCATTTCCACCAGATTTTGAGTTACAATCATTTTCCCCCCATTATTCCCCTACCCAACCTCCCAGAATAGCAGTCCCACAAGATATCGCTTCCTCCAATCTGCTCTCTCCCATACCTTCTCCCATACCCCCATCGACTTTTCCATTAGAGGAAGATGAATCTTTGTGTCCTAATGCCTGCACATCTTATCTCCCAATTATAAGCAAAGGAGTATTAATAATAGTATTTATATATATTTGAAACATTTAATCTTAAGACCTTGAATTTCAGATCCATTTCTTTCCTCCCTTGTCACCCATTCCCTCTGGGGAGATAAATAATTCAGTATGTGTTGTACATGTCTAGCTACCTGCTTTTTAAACATTTTATTTTATTTTGAATGTATAGGAATAAAACAAGTATTTCCATAACATGCTGTGATAAAAATAGTGATTGCACATGAAACTCTACTTCTACTATGTACAATTTGCTACTCCTTTCAAATATACAGCAAAGTTACTGTGTACTTTTTCCTTTTTTTTCTCCCCCTGTCCTAGAGATGCCCACCATTAGACACGAATAGGTATATAAGCATGGATAATTTTTCTATACGTACTTCTATTTATCAGTTCTTTCTCTGGATGCAGATAGTGTCTTTCTTCATATGTCCTTTATAGTTAATTTGTGTAATTATAATATTCAAATGATTTATTTGCTCAAAGTCATTCTTAAAGTAAAATTGCTGTTACTGCATACAGTATTATTTTGGTTCTGCTCTTTTCTCTCCATTATTTCTTCCAAATCTTTCCATCTTTTCCTAAGATCATTGAGCTCATTGTTTCTTATGGAACAATAGCATTCCATCACAATCATATTCTACAACTTGTGCAACCATTCCCCAATTGATAGGCAAACCTGCAATGTCCAGTTCTTTGCCACCACAAAGAGACCTGCTATAAAGATTTCAGAACATAGGGGTTCTTTTCATTTTTCTATAATCATCTTTGGAAAGAACCTAGTAGTGGTATTGCTGGGTCAAAGGGTGTGGGTAGTTTAATAATTCTGGGCATAATTCTAGATCATTCTCCAAAATGGTTGGATCAGTTCACAATTCCATAAATAATGAATTAATATCCCAGTTTTCCCACATCCCTTCTAACATTTATCACTTTCTCCTTCATTTTACTCAATCTGGCAGTTGTAAAATGATATCTCAATGTTGTTTTCATGTGCATTTCTCTAATCAATAATTTAGAACATTTTTTTCATATGGCTACATGTTGTTTCAAAGGACCTCCCATTAGTTGCATTGGAAATCATTAGTATATCCTTTAGATTGATGGAGGTATGATCTTTACCATACCAACACAGTGGGTCTACAGGACTGAGCAGGGTTCCCGAAGTCTGGAGTTTATGTCAGGGAGGAGTAGAACCTAACATACTCTGAGGAAATTATAGTTCTACAGTTCTTTCCCAGAGGAAGCTCTCAACCCAGTTCATTGTCTTAGGCACTAACAAAGGCTCTCTACAAATATGGAGTAAGTATTGCCTGTGTAAGAGGTAGTGAATTGAGTCAAGTGAATTTTGAGACTAAATGGATATGCAAATAACTAGGAAGGAGGAATGAAAACTAAATGTGAAGTTCAAGCCTGAGTAATTTAAAGCCTAGGAACAAAAGCTAATTTGAGTCAAAAGATCATGAGTTCAGTTCCAAGATAAATTGAATTTAAGTGCTAGTGGAAAATTCACGTGGAAATACCCAGTCAATTTACAGAAATTTGGGAATGTATTGCATGGGAGAGGTTCATTGTAATGATATAAATTTGGCAATCAGCAACAAAGAGGGAATAGTAGAAGTTATGGGACAGCATAGTGAAGAGTGGAACAGAAATCATATATATATATATATATATATATATAGATATATTGATATATTGATATATGATATATATGTATATCATATATATATAAATCTAAGTTATATATATA